>PVKB01001122.1:0-488555 GCA_004027205.1 Ctenodactylus gundi
ACTGCCTGCAGGTCACTAACCACTCCTCGTGGGCAGCCTTGGACACTACTGACCTGTGCACCGTGAGAACCGTCTCTTTCAGACCTGCAGCATTGTCGGGTTCTCTCCTGCTTCTCTCTTATGTGCCACATTCCTCACGCCTCTGCCTTCTCCCGTGTAAACTTCTGGCCACTTTCTTTGCAAGTACGCATCCTGCGCCTGTCCCATGGAATATTTTTATCATGAATGTGATGGTGTAAAAAGTCTTTATTCCAGCTTTATTAATCCAAGATCGAGCTCTCTCATCTCATTGACTGCCACACATCTGCTAATATTAAGCTAAGGTAACAGAATTTCGGAGCAAAATCTTTAAAAATTATGCAGCCTAACTTTAATTGGAAAATCAGTCAATTTAAGAAGACGAATGTTTCTTCATTTTATTATAGTATATTCTAGACCCTAGAAACAAATTTTACATTTTCACAACTTCTATCATCCACAGAAATACTTTATGTACACAAAGAAATCACAAATATTTTAGTTCAGTGTCTCAGCATAACAGTGAAATGACATTACAGTTATGTGTCTGATTAACATTAATATAATCATTTCTTCTTTTATTCAGTCTTTAGAGCTTTTCTCACTGTCACGGCTCATCCTGCGCTCCTGGATGGACCCTCTGACCTACCTTGCTCGGCAAACTTTGAGCCCCACACTTACAGATATTCAGCTCCATGTACTGACCAAGAAACTCTTAACGGGCATGGATGGCATCGCCCACCTGGTGAGCAGCCTTTACATGGTTGTTTGGTTTACTTACTGAAGTTGCCACCTCAGTGGTGGGTAGGGAGTGTAAAGCCCTCATTGCACACATGTAGAGCACAGAACGGTTGCTCCATATGCTGTGGCACAGAGGAGGAGCCTTGGTCACACCAAGTGGGAGATTCTAACAGTAGTTAGTGTAGGATGCGACTAGGACACAAGCACGTTCCTTACCCAGTTCATACATCAGTTAATGATTAGCCCTTCCAGGAGATGGAGCGAAACACAATTTCCAGGGAAAGGAAACCAGAGAACAGCACCTATAACAAACGAGTTCACTTCACACCATATTTGGCCCTAAGAAGTTAAATTCTGGCCAAGTTCTTTCTCTTGCCTATTTAATGGGTGCTAAAGATGAAAAGACAGCATGAAAGTGAGATTGGATGGCCCATCATCCCACCTTAATCTGTGGAGATTAGGCAGGCCAAAGCTTCTATAAGGTTCACAGGATGAGGTGTTCCAGGGACACGAAGAAGGAGTGTCTGCTGTGCAGATGTCCTTCCGTGAGCTCATCTTCCTCTGGTCCCTTTTCACATACTCAATCCCCGAAGAACGCCTCAACCTCCCAGCCTGGCGTGTTGCTTCTCTTCTGAAACTGACCTGCTCTTCCCTGACAGTGTTCTCTGACCTATATCAACTCTTAACATGGGTCTTGAGGAACAGCTCAGCGGTTAAAGCACTTGCCTCACAAGCTCAAGGCTTGAGTTGATTTCCCAGCACCACATAAGCTGGTCATGGTGACACATGCCTTTAATCCCAGTACTTGGGAGATTTAGGCAGTAGGATTGCCTGAGTTTGAGTGCATTCTGGGTTACATAGTGAGTTCAAGACCAGCTAGACTGCAGAGTGAGACTCTGTCTCAAAAAAAAAAGAAAAGTTCTCCTAACCTGTAAATCCTTTTCACTGACCTTCAACTCTGGCTCTTAGTTGCTATCTTGTACACAGGTTGAAGCTGGGATGATGGGATGAGTCTTTCTGTTGTGTTTTCTGGGCTAGCATACATATAATCAAGTAAAGTAAGAAAAAAGAAGGAAGAAGTGTCTGGATTCTAAAAGGAGAATGTTGATTTTTTTACGTTAAATGAAATTACTTCATTCTAAATTTTGTTTCGCTTGGGGCTCACATATCAGAACACATGTAATTGTATTTAAACTCCCCAAGTACTTTGTCTCACCTGGATGAAATGGATGAAATGTATATTTTGAACACACATCTCGATTCAACAGGATAATTTAGCATTAACTAAGTGGCTTTTTGAAGGTTTCTAAAATAATATAACAGCTAAAGGAAAATATATGTTCAGATAAATACTAACTAAAGTAATTTTTCACTTTTTATAGCCTGATTTATGTTACGATGTGTCCTTATTGTCAATGTCATAAGAAATACCTCTTCACTGCAAACATAGAGAACATATTTACCAGGAAACAAAGGAGTGAAACACCAACATTTTCAAATTATTTTCTTCATTACTGTGAACTGTGTTTCTGAGGTCACTAAATTGTTTTAATGCTGCTCTGTTCCTTTATTTTTTTGAACACTTTTTTTAAAAAAAAAAATTCTCATTATATCACTATATTCCAAGCCATAGGCCACATATCAGAATTGCAACATTATATCTAAAAAAACAAAAACCAGAAGCAAGGTGACAAAAAAGATACCATAAACACACACACACACACACACACAGAGAGAGAGAGAGAGAGAGAGAGAGAGAGAGAGAACACAACATAAGCCATTAATGTTCTAGCAATGATTCTAGCTTTAAATTCATCTAAGTTCATCAGATCAGTGTCTACAAATTTTCTCGGTGTGTGTCCAGTAGCTCCCAATCTACCAGTGCCTTCAGGTTTAAGGAAGTAGCCGTTAGTGCCCATGCACTTCGGGGACTGCCAGTTCCAGGAGCTGACAGAAGGTGATGGTGCTCGTGGCTCTCTCTAATAAGGGGCTGCATATTTCTGAATCATAGTCTATCCCCTATCCCGCCCCACCACATTTCCCTTCACATAGATACTTTGCTCAAAAACCCACATAAAAAAAAAAACTCTATTGAAAGCATGCAAATTCTTATTAAAATTTGAAAAGTGTTTTACCTGTATAAAGTGTTTTTCCTGACACTTTGGGTCTTACTTCCTAATCAGTCCTGTCTTCCATCTCTGCACCTTTTATCACCTTGAGCCAGCTTCATTGTTTGGAAGGTTTTTGTGTACGCACACTATCCAGAAAATGACTCAGTTGAAAGAAACAATTAGGGGAAATGTGAACTATCAAAAGAAATAAACTGCAAAAAGCACTTCAGAGACAATTTATCATAATGTGAACATATTCATATTGAAAACAGAGAGTAGCTTATCTAGTGTTACCTTGTCAAGTCTATGTCTCTATTCATGTAGCAATGTTCTGGTTCCCTGCCTGTCTAGTCCTGCAAGAACATTACTATACCGGGGATTTTTCTGAATGGCAGAAAAGTTATACTTGTGTTCTGCTGCTACTTTAAAGATGACTAATAGATTCATGGTTCCTTGGCCTGATTCATGTAAATACCGTCTTTGGGATATATTTCCTTTTTTGTTTTTCTTAATCCTTAATTGAGTATGTAAAAAGAACAAAGATACACATATACTTATAACATGAATGTTAAATGACTGTCTTTTGTGAATAGGTTGATCCTTCCATCAAGGACAAGAAGGACTATGTTCCCTGGTTGGAACTCCCAGCCTTGAGGGCGAAGGGTTTAACATTTATTACTAGTAGGATTTCTTACTACTTCGCCCGCTGCCTGACCATCGACTCAGATAAGATTTCAAATTACATGCGCATACTACAGTGCCGATTTTCCTATGGTGACAACTGCTAACACCATGAACATGACACAATTTCCTGAAATTCTTCTTACTGATCAAACCTTTAGAAAGCTTCCATTATTTTTTGTAGAACGGTTATACATGCTTGTTTGTAAGGCAGGATTTTCATGTCTGGGCCAAAAAACAGGCCATGGCTCCTTGGGAGCCTAACAACACAGTAGGTTATGAGCAGCTGGCAAGGTTGTAAGCCTCGTTGATATTTTCAGAAGATTCTCAACTCTGACATCATCACCTGGCTCCTCCTCCTGACGGAGCAACTATGGTGTTAGTATCTACAGAAGCAGTGCCTAACTGTGAGTTTTACCTGAGACAAGCTGGGTCTAGTGCTCATTACATGATATTAATGGCTCTGGTCTGACAGATCTTAGGCAGTAATGCTGGTTTTAACCTAGTCTCCACCCAGTTCATTCAGAAAAAAATTATCTTGTCTGATATAGGGTAATATTACCAAATTTCTTAAAGATTACTGATAATTGTTGTATTATCTTAAAAACATTCATTAAAAATATCAAATTTTAAAAATTGTTGTAGTTGTTTTTCTTCATTTAATGGAACACAAAAAGAAAAAGTATCAACAGTACTAGAAAATCAAATCATGATAGGTTAAAATCCAGGAACTAGCCTCAGAAATAAAAATGACTCCAAGCCATATAAAATTCAAAGTGAGTTAAGTTGGACCTAATAAAGAGAATCAAAGAACTGGACCTCAATGTTTCATTCTAAGCTATACAGAAGAAGGAATCCTCAGAACTCTTGACGAGAGGCCAATTCAGCATACTATGTCTGTCTGTCTTCCTTTCTTTCCTTCTTTCTTTCTTTCTTTCTTTCTTTCTTTTCTTCCTTTTCTCCTTTCTTCTTTCTCCCTGTCTTATTTTCTTCCTTTATTCTCTTATATTTTGAAATGAGTTCTTTCTGTATTGTACAAGCTGGACCTGAACTCACTATGCATTCTAAGTGGGCTTGGCACTCCCAGCTATCCTGCCTCCGCTTGCCAGTGCTGTGATTACATCCATCCACCCTCACACTCAGCTACTCTCTGTATGACGCTGTGGAATGCAACCCTGTGTTTGATATATGCCTGGTAGTCACTCTAACCACTGAGCAATACCCTAAGTCCAAGAACCAGCAGCCTTGCATGAAATTTCACAGGATTTTAACAGACAACATAAATTTCGCTGTAAGTGCAAAGCCTGCAAATTACTTGGGGTATATTCAACTGTCCAAAAAATCCTAGGAGAAAAACAAAGTTAGAAATTTTTTCATCTCATGAATTGGAAACTCAAATCCATGGGCACTGACAGAACTCAGTGAAAGGGAGTGAAAATATATTTTGTGCAAATTGGTCCAAAAATACGAGAAAATAGGGTCACATTCATATGCAGGTCATCAATTGGTGAATATGAATAAAGTTTCAAAGTAAACTAAAGGAGAGCAAAGAGATATCAGAACAATAGAACAGGAAAGTTTTCCAGAATTACACAATTGTGTTAGCATTGTGATGATGATTAGAACACTTGATGAAATACAGATGTATGAAAACAGGAAGGCACCTTATCAACCAACCAACTTGGAGTCACTGAAATGCAGGAATATCCTAGTCTTGGGCTCAAGGATTATGTGTAATAATCTAGAAATGAAAATTAGTATGAAATTAGGACAAAGATAATGGCTGTCTATTTTCATAGGTATGTAATACCTCTCATTAATAAGTGTATGTATTACTGTAGGGTAATAATGCAAAGAATCTGGAGAAAGATTTTTTTTCATTGTAGAGGATGATTTGTGTGATTTGGAAATATTGGACTAAGAGTAGAAAACAGTGAATGTGAAATATTTCATTGTTAGTGTTATGCCTAGAATTGAAATAGAAATATTAATCTGCTTGAGTGATTGAAGTGCTGTTAGTAAAAATAAAAAGTGTTGGGTTAAATAGCAAGACCCTGTCTCAAAAATTGTATAAAGATGAAATATTATTATGATCTCCTTAAAGACAACCAAAAATGGCTTTGCCAACCGGGAGAGAGCAAAGGTGTTGATCCTACAAAAATATCCATCAGTCTTGACTCTCTGGAGAGGGGAAGCAGTAAGAAGACACAAAGAGCAGAAACCTCAGACTAGACGAGTTGGTTGTTCTGTGTGACTTGGTGCTCACAGTGTTACTCCACTCAACTGTTCGTAAAGGATTCCTTGATTCTAGGACCCAGAACAACTCATCCTTATTGTTTGTTGTAAAACAACACAAAAGAAAAAAATTGCTTTGGTCAACAAAATCATATCAATGAGGATTTTTTATGAAAGTATATTCTAACAGCATCTGAGCTCTGAAAATGCATTTCCAAATGAAATTTAAGCCTCTGCTGAGGAAGAAAAGAGAAGCTAAACCTGCCTGTCCTTGCGCTCAATGCTGAAAGTAGCAAGAGGCAACTCTCTGACTTCTCTGCCTGTGGAAACACAACGCGAGCTTTTTGGGAAGCTTAGGCACTGGACAAGCCACGCAGCATCCAAGGGAACAGAGCACTGAAGGTCTAGCAAGTCCCAAAACTGGGAGTCAGAGTGCAGACAGAATTGGCACATAAATCGCCTGCTGAACCAAAACTATGCTGAAATGCACAAGTCCCAGAGCAAGACAGGCACAATTGTCAGTACTTATGGAAAGATGTTAGGAGATGTTCCTTCAGTGAACAGACATATTCTTTCTTTGTCCCCCAGTGTCTACAAGGAAGCTAAAGAGGTATATTTATTCCAATTCAAGATGTCAAATAGAAAAAGACAGGCCAAGATACCTATTGTGGTTTGTATTTGGAATGTCCCCGAAATGACTCATGTATTTAAATGTTATAGACGGTCTATGTAACCATGTGCTGTTGAGAGATTGTGGCTTAGTCTGGATGGACAGATTATACGCATACAAGGTAGGGTTGCTTCCTGCCTTCCTTCAAGACTAGTCTCAACTAGTCTCAACTTGCCTTTCTGTTTGTGATGTCCTGAGAATCTGCCTCCATCTTGGCCTCTGCCATGTACTCCCATTGCTGCTGGCCTCGCCTGAAGGGACTGTGACCTTCTGAAACTGTGAGCTAAGCTAAAACTTCTCAACCTAAATTTGTGGATGTCGGGTATTGAGTTACAGCAATGGACAAGGAACTAAGATAACACCAGCATCTTCATATAATAGATAAAATAGACTACCATTCATATGGCCTATGATTTCAAGAATCAAAACGTGTCACACTTAAAAAAATAAAGAGCGCTCATGACTTGCAATAAAATATGAATCAGACTCAGGCTAACTTCAGAACTTTTTTAAAGTAGGCATCATTAAAAACATTTCAACATGTATATCACATGTCTTTCAAAAAATTTCATTGAAGAGGTATGATTTGTTTATTAATAACTGAAATAAAAATTTAGAAAAATATGAAAACAATAACAAACTTACATGACTAACCAACTTTTTGAGTAGAGATGATGATACACAGAATAAAAGAACCTTATATCAGTTCAGTATCACTCATTCTTTCTGAATTATAGGATGAAAATAAATAAACACCACTGTGATACCTAGATCTTATAGCAGAGAAATAATAAAGAGCACACTGTAAGTGTAGAAGACTCACAAGAAGAATAAGGTGCCTAAAAACATTTGAAATATAATGAGGAAAAAAGAAAGAGAAAGAAATAAAGAAAAGTAAAAAGAAAAAAAGAGAATCTCAGAACCAAACAAGACCCTGCTGATTGAATATTATAACAACACTAAATTGAATATATCTTAAAAAATCCATAACCAGATATAAAATAACTGAATTTTAGTGCCAAATACCAAGTTAAATGTCTTGAACCAGGCCATCATGGCCATAACCCAAAATCAAACATCAGTGGAATTTTTAAATTCCTGGGGATTTAAATCTGGCAGGTACTAAAAGAAAAAAAAAAAAAGAAGAAGTTGTGAATCCTGAACCTGAGTAAACAGCTGTCGAAATAATTACAGAAATAAAGCATCATTAGATAAAAGAAAATTTGACAAATTTCAGTGCATATGTTCTGAAAATTACTGCTAAAAACTTTTTGAACACAAAACCATGAAAAAAAGAAAATTGTTATAGCAAGATAAAATAGAACTGAAAGAGCAGAAATGTGAGGGGGTATTAAATTGTCCTATATTTCATGATGTTTATGAACACATGCATTGATTAAAATAATGATATAACTAGACTAGCTGCTGATGAAAATTATATTTCTAGATCGGAAATCAAAGTGTCCTTAGTGAAAATGAATATTTCATAATTCCCAAAACAAAGTAAATCCTTGGTTGCTGTACACCATAAAAACTATCTCATTAATACTGGAATAACTTGAAAGATAGTACATATAGAGTGTTCAAGGAGCCTAGATGGTAAATGCATGTATAAAAACAAAAAAATACACACATAAGAAATGAAAATGAAAAATTGCTCTAGTGATTCAAAAAATGAAAGGAAGTGAAACAGGAGCTAAAAGAATCAGAATACAAAAATAAGAAGCTTAGGAAAACATACATAAGTAATGAAACAGCAGAAAGCCACCATATAGAGTTTGCAAAGAGGTCACTTTAAACACGACAATACAGGCATGGAAGAACATATCATTTGCTCACTAATTTCAATTATTTCTTTCATAACATGAGAGTGGCTATAATAATATCTGGTGAAACAGATTTCCTAAGATTAGTGTAGAGAGGGCTTTAAGTATTCACATAAGGACAAAATCTGAAAGGAAATCGTAACAGTATTTTCTTTATATATGAAATAGAAAAGTCATAAGATACTTAAAGCAAATCTTACAGAGCTCCAAGTGCAAACGAACACATCTCTAGTTACACTAAGGGGCTCACACATTCCTCTTTTAGACACTGATAGAAGTCATAACTGGTAATACAGCAAAAATATACAAAATTTGAAGGTAACAACAAGATCCAAATAACACGCAAATAATTCAAAGAAATATCATACTTTTCCTAGTGTCCCTGAAGTACTGATCAATTTATAAAATATCCTGACTCAAGGAACAAAATTCAATAAATATAAAAGTATTAAACTTATATGCAAATGTGACATGGAGGTACACATCTATCTTAGCAGCCTGGGAAACCGAGAATGCAGGATTCTAAATTTTCCAGTCTGAATTAGGTGAGAACTTGCCTCTAAATTAAAGATAAAATGGTATAGGGACATAATCCAAGGCCAAGGTCCTCCGTTGCGTTCTCCAGACCTCTGTCCTCATAAATCTAACCATGTACAGTGTTTTCTGTTTCCATAAGGAAATAGTATTACTCAACTCAGTTTTTTCATCAATGAGACAAAATACCTGATACCCACAACTTGAAGGCAAGAGATTGAGCCTGCTCACCATTATAGAGGATTTAGTCCCGAAAGAGGAGCATCACAGCACAAGAGCACACGGGGGAGGCAAGATGCTTAGTCTCTTGTGGCCACAGAGCAAAGTAGAGAAATGGTGGTTAAAAAAAAAAAAAAAAACTAGTCATGAGAAACCACAGATAGACCCTGAAGTCACTTCTGAATGATTGAATGTTCTGACCTTCGTTTATAGTCAACTAAGCTTCCCTGGCTGATCACAAAGCCTATTAAATTGACACTCAACCCTGACCATCCCAGAAATGAAAACCAAAATCAAGGATCTAAGGTTAAGAATGTCTCTGAACTTCTGATTCATAGCGCACAAGGAAGCATTCTATATATATATATATATATATATATATATATATATATATATATATATATATATATATATATACCTGAATGGGTATCTAAAAATACGGCAAATAATACTATGTGGGGTGCAGCTAGTATAAGAGTAAAACAAAAATTAGTAATAATAAATGAAAACTAGTAAATCTGAAAACAGTAATGAAATTTTCTACCAAAAAGATGTCGAAAATTACCTATTAGTAAAGGGTAGAAAAAAAGAAACAATACTAACAGGAGTAGAAATTAATGAAATCAAGATAAAGAAAATAAATCAAGTTCTTTGAAAAATGAGGAAACATATATTTACAACGAAACTGATAAAAACCACAGATGTAAAATATCAATGTTAAGAAAGAATTAGAGAAATCACAACAGATTCAGGAGTCATATGAAAAGTTTAGCAAAACCAATCAGCAGTTTCTTAATACCAGAAGGATATACTTGGAATAAATTGCTAATGAAAAATTATTTAGCTTCCATTATTGTAGTATAAAGGACATACTTAAGTGGACTGCAAGAAATGACACATTTACTGTCTCAAGGGCATTTACCCCGCCAACCATTTGTGCTGCTACATACAGTGGTAACAAAATTCCCTAGAGAAAAACTGGTAATCTAGTACTCATTGTACATTGGTTCCAAGAGACAGTAATCAAGTTCCTAGCGTAGGACGTGCTGGTGAGCATTCGCCTCCCTTCCTACTTTCTTCCCTATATTCTGGAGAAGAGTAAACCAACTTAGCTACGGTGCTGGCACAGTCTCCTGTGGGAACCTGAGTAGGGTTACATAGGAGAAGTTGTTGAACGATCACTACTCTTCCTATTTCGCCCACCATATTCTCTAGCAGAAGAACAAAGAGACTCAGGTGGGTTCCTTAGTACAGTCTGCTCTGAGGATCCTGAATTGGCGAGGCGTGAGAAACCATATCGTATACTTTAGGTTCCTTAACAGCCATAGGTCCTTGATAGGGAGGAGAATCCCAGATCCTTTTTTTCCCCCAGTTTCATCATTCTTTTGCTCTCTCTGACTATGGGTGTGGAATTGCCAACCACCAACCTGCTGTGATCTAAATTACAATGTTGACACAGTTCAGAATCTTCCCTAAGTACACGAATAGTTTGAATGCTGCTTAGTTACTTAGTCATTGCTGGGATAGAATATCCACCATTCCCAATCTAAGAGTGAGAAGATTTGCTCTGCTCAAAGACTCAGAAGGTCTCACATAGTCTTTACATGGCCAGCTGGCAGTGGTACAAGCAAATAGCAAACCCTGGAAGCCTAATCCCATCATTACCAACAGGCAAATGAAGAAGAAAGAGTTGATCTCTGGAGGCAAGGCTAGAGCTTCCACGGGAAGAAGCTGTAACAATGTTTCTTCTTCATTCCTTGCTTCAGTTCAAACTCAAACACACACACGTCCAGTGAGTGCATTCCTCTCACATTCTTTCCCACAAGACAATCACAGACACACATCAAACTCTCTGCCTGGGCTCTTTTCAGTTGTAACAATATCACACAATCCCTTCAGTTCAAGCCCAGAGTTTCCTTTTGCTTGAATCAGTTCCTACCTTCTCACAGTACCCTAATACACCGTTATTCCACAATATCCAAATACGTAAAATTTTAAGGAGACACTTCAAATTCAACATCTCAACCTACTTTCCCTTTTCCATACAAAAGATTTCTAATTCTGAAATAAAATTATGCTCATTTTGCTCAGTTCTCTCAGAGTGTTCAGTCCATGCCTGAGTCTAGCAATAGGTAAGCATTTTCTTTATAAAAATTTTGTGGTTAGACATATTCCAATTGTTAAGGGTATGGTCCAGAAAATGTTTGGACTGCTTGTTACAGCACTCATTTTGTGGAGCATGGTGAAGATAAGTCAAACAATCCCAAATGCATACTTCACTCTTTCTGTTCTGCATTGTCAATAGGAGGTTCTTTCAGATGCTTTCAAGCTTCCAACCCAAAACTTGCCATCAGAAGTGAATGATCTTGAGATTTTTGTGTCAATTCAATCCTTAGGACACTTGAGCTCACTTATAGGAATTGCACATTTAAGCAGCATTAAGAGGGTGGGAAAGAATTCTGTTGCTACTCAACAACCACATAGATTATAGCCAATTGTCTGAGAGAAAAAGATAAGAGTAGAAAAAGAGGCTTCACTTCCCTATAACATCAAGTGTTGCCTGAGGCTCTGTTCTCCTGGGGTGACGGGTAAACTCAGCTCTGAGTTCATCGAAGGCCTATACCTCCCCTTCAGAAACAATGACTGGGGCATTGGACTAAGGGTCAATTCAACCTTCAGAATGTAGGCCCCTAGTGTCCTGCCTTGCCACACTTAATATAAAAAAATCCGGCAGATAAATTTTGGTCACCCCATTGGACAACAAGAAGCTCCCAGTTATTATTTTCTCTTTTTTCATCTTCTATATCTCAGTGATAAAAGCGAAAGAATTAAAGATCTGATTGAGTTAATCAAGGATAATTCCAGGTCTCTGTCAACTTTTTTGTCCCTAAGATATGGTAACAAAGAAGACTTAGCTGTGTTTGTTGTACCAATGACACTATCCATCAGTGAAGAGAGGCCAAGATACACGACTTTGTGAATTACACCTTCTTCACTCTTTATTTCCCAAGAAATTCAAATTACAAATTATTCCACTCAACCTATTTAGATTTTCTAGATATGAATCTAAAGATTGTATTGGGTAGCTTACAGGGTGATAGGACCTAAAAACTTAGAAGAAACGGATTTTTCCTTCTCTCTTCTCTTTTCTAAGCGACTCATGTTTATGACTCATGAGTAGCATCCCTCACCCCTTCTGAACTTTCCTCGGGAAGAGGGGTTGCATGATTTCACTCTTCGCATGTGGTTTCAGTGTGTCGGGTCCCAACTCGGTGTTCACCTCTGAGTTACATGGCCTAAAGAGACAGCTCATACTTGTGGCTCATGAGTTGCCTCCCTTCACCTCTCTGGATTAAGTCAGTGGGTTTTTACTCAGGGAAACCTGTACAGGTGGTGTCATTTGTCACTCCCGGAAATCACGTTGGAGTTGTCCAAGACTTCTCTGGGGAAACTAAAGTGGGCCTTCCTTTCTTCATGTATCTAACCAACTCATGCACACAACTGTATGAGTTGCATCCCTTGATCTTTCCACATTAGACTAAAGGGTTGTGCTCACTCAGGATGTTTGACTCAGTGGTGTCACATGTCACTCCTCAGTATTGCCTCTGAAATAACAGTCTTCAAATATAGTAGGAAAGGAGTATTTTTGCTTTGGTACTCCAAGTATTTTGTATCCATAAGTCATGAATTACACCTTTTGGCACCTCCAGATTTGAACCAGGGGGTGCATATGTTTGCTGGACATCTGAATTTCTTCATTTGAGAACCGCCTATTCATTTAAGTTGCTCATTTTTAATAGGGTCTTTGATTTTTGGTGGCTGATTTTTCTTCTGATTTTTTTATATTTTAGTTATTAGCCTCTTGTCCGAAGTGGAGATGGTAAGGTTTTTTTCCCATTATATTGGTTCTCTCTTCATTGTGTTAGTAGTTTCCTTTGCTGTGCAGAAACTTTTAAATTCGATAGAATCGAATTTGTTGATACTAGGAATGCCTCACTCTTAAAATCCATTCTCAACTTGTTAACTGCAACTTTACTTGCAAGAATTAGAAAATTTAGGAATTTTTGTTGAAGCGTCCTGTGCCTCCTTGAGTCATTCTGTAGATCTGACCTTTAGTCGCTTTCTGATACTTAAGTTTGACCATAGTCATAGAGTAAAAGGTGAGTAGTAAGAGCACATCATGGGGAGCAACCGCATTGCTATGCCTGGTAACTGCATTGAATAGAATCACTCCTGTTTCTCTAGGCAACAAAGGATTAGTTTTCTAGGCATGAGAAATCATTACATCTGTTGCATATGGAAAGGATTACAGCTGTCCAAGTTTAAACCCATTAACTGTAGGATGGCCACTGAGATAATTCAGAGAGATCAAGAGCCTCAGTCATTTTCCACCAGCTATTAACAAAGGCCCTGACTAAACATACTACTGTATAACCAACTTCAATGGCTTGACAGATCCTCTTTATAGACAAGAATATCTCCAGATCAGTGCCAGAAATACTTTTTTAAAAAACCCTACAAATACTAATAGAAGAATTGTGCACTTATGAATTGGGTACACTCCTGAGGCAAGTGAAAAATGACTTTAACAACTGGGACCAAATGACAGAACTAAGGAAGGATCAGAGGCGTTGAAAAATGGTGACAGCTTTCAAAGCGTTGGATGTAGGGCCTACTGGAGAATCACCATTCCGCTTCTTGTGCAAACAACTGAAGTACTTCAGGCCTGAATGTCCTCAAGGAAAATGGTCCCCACCTGGGCCATGCATTGTCGAGGGAAGCATTGGAAAGGAGAATACCCCCAGAACTGAAGGGGCCTGAAGCCACCCCAATGCCAATGAAGCAGCCAAGATCTACTCTGCTGGCTTCACCGGCTTCCATCTAGCTAGAGTATACCCCTGAGTTCTATAACCATCCTGGGCCATTCCTCTTGTTTCTCCTTGACCCTGGAACCAGATATTTGGTTGTCCTGTTCTATCCTGACCTCTGCTGTAAAAAGAAGGTAACCATCCTAAGGGATCATGGTCAGCTCTTCAAGAGAATTTTTTCACAACTATTCCTTTATTCTTGTGGAGTCCTCCATTTCCAGAATTTTGTTGGATAATTCTAGAAACCTCAGGCCCAGTTCTTGGTGGGAAATGTGCTTGCCCAGACAAACCAAAGCTTGTTTGCTGAGATGAAATTACTGCTTGCTGTTTTTCAGAGAAGTCAGTCAGAGTTTCGACATTTCAGGTCTGGACAGATGGGTCTGAAAGGCAAGGATATATGGGCGACACCTGTCATCATAAACCTTAAGGACTCATGCTCTTTTCCTTATCAAAACAATACCCTTAATGGGCAGATATTAAGGAAGGATTAAGTGCTACAAAGACTCTTCTACCGCTATTTAAGCTCCTACCTTACTCCTAATGAGGATTAAAAAGGGGCCAAATCAGTGGAGATTAGTCTAAGACTGGAGACTCTTCAATGAGGCTGTGGTAGCCTTGTATTCCGTTGTCCCCAGGGCTTATACTCTCCAGGCTCAAATTTTCCCTGTGCCCCATGCTTCATTCTTTTTTTTCTTTGATCTCAAGGTTGTTTTCTTTTGCGTTCCCCTCATCCTCAAAAATTAACCTCTCTTTTCCTTTGAAAATCTGTTAGAGAAGATGAGGAAACTCACTTGGACCCTCCCCCGCCTCAGGAATTCAGAGACAGCCAGCACTATTTTGGCTGCCAGCCGAAAGCATGCGTTCTGTTGCAGTATGTAGATGTCTCGATGGTCTGTGAGGCTGACAGCCATCCAGGACTTCAGGATACTACTTCCCTCTTCAAATTTTGCAGATCCGGCCATTATAAAACCTGAAGGAAAAGCTCCATATATGTGAGATCAAGTTGTTTTACTTGGGTCTAAGCTCAGAGGGGAAAAGTGCATTTTCTCCAGAGACAATTGAGCCTGTAGGCCAGTTCCTTCTCTCAGCCATTGTGCTACAACCTGGGGCAAACATGGGAGCTGGAGGTGTTTTCAGAATCTGAATTCCAGGGTTTGCTGAACTGGCAAACCTTTACATCAACTTATAAAGCAAAACAGGCTGAGTGGACTCATTCACTCAAGAGAACCTGAACCACAGAGCGCCCTTGATCAACGAAGGCAGGCTATCTGTCAGGCCCCTCATTGGGCTTGCCAACTCCACCTCAGCTCCTACTGTATATGACAGAGATAAAAGGGATTGCCTTAGGTGCCTAATACGCACACTGTGCCCTACCCTGTAGCATATGTTAATAAAGAACTGGATCAGATCTGTGAAGCATGGCCTGGATGTTTGAGGGCTCTGGCTGCTCTGGGTCTCCTGATTTCAGAACGCCAACAAAATCACTATGGGAAGTCCCTTCCCTCTCAGATATTTATATGTTCTGGAGAAATTTCTTAATTCCCAGGTTCGCCCATGGATTTTTAATGCCAGAATTCTTTGACATCCTGGAGGATAAACCTAATATTTTGGTAGAGGCATGCCCAGGGCTTAACCTTTATACTTTTCTATCTGCCCACAGGACTTACAGGGATGAATACATGACTTTTGGGTGGTCTTATTGGAGACTCAAACTCTTCATAGCAACCACAATGATAGTCCCTGTTCTGAACCATGAACAGGAACTTTTTACAGATCTATGCTCTTTCATCAGGGAAAGAACTTAAAGGGAGGGTTGTGCTGTATCCTCTCTGAATAAATCCAGAGTCAGGTGCCATTTTAACCAACACAGGGCACAGAGGCCAGAATTAAAAGTTCTTACATGGACTTGAGTGCTATCAAGGTTTCTCAGGCTTAAAATTCACACTGACTCCAAATACACTTTCATGTGGTTCATGCTCCTGTAGCAATATAGAAGGAAGGAGGATTCCGTACCTTTTGAGCAAGAAGTTACCAGCATAAAGCTGAAATCCTCAGTCCCACTGAGGAAGTGTTGCTCTACAGTGGATACTGTCTATTTCCAAGGAAAACAGAGCACAGTCATCCAAGGAAACCAAAAGGCAGATACGGAAGAAAGGAGCAGGCCCTCCAGGAGTTAACCTGGAGGCTGTCTCTATTCTTTTTTACTTTAAAACCTACTTACTTAAAAGAAGAAAACCAGCAATGAGCCAAGGAAACTATACCATAAATTCACTGGATTGGTGCGAGACACCTGAGTAATGTCTCTTAGCATCCGGAGCTTGTGGCCCCTTAAGATGATCCTAAATAAGTGTGACTATTGGAGGTTATCATGACTGTTTCTGTAATTCTCGTACCTAGGATTAGTAGTCATGATCTTTAAAGATAAATGCTCTTGTAATTTTTTTTTGAAGACACTGACTGTTGTCCCTATTTTGGTCAAAACATCTCTTCCTGATAAGGGGGCATGGTTCTTAGAAATTACCCAAAAGAAATAAATGAACAAAAAATTCCTGCAGATATTTCAAATGGGTGGGAATCTAGTATGAGAATTGACTCATACTCTTTGCACAGCTATTGAGGATTTGACCAATTAGTGTCAAATAATGTTCTCTAGTAACACCTCTGGAGTACAAGTCCTTAAATATAGTAAGAAAGGGTATTTTGGCTTTTGTATTAAAGTGTTTCATTACGGAAGTCATGAATTTCACCCTTTAACACCCTCAGAAATTGAGCCAAGTGTTGCATACTCAGCGTATTCCATGCTCAGTGGTATCACATACCATTCTCAGGGATCACCCCTGAGGGACAAGGACACGAAACTTAGAAAAAAAGGGACCTTCTCCCATTTCTCATCTTACTAAGCAACTTAAGGTATGAACTGTAGCTCTCAAAATGTCTAGACTTTTTTACATTTAAATCAAAATGGTGACCTCTGTTATTTTTTAATGACTATTAGATGACATAGCATTCTCACCATTATTCACCAATCAAAACTTAAAACACCTTCTATCAATTATGGGATAAAATACAACAACTTATAAAGGGCAATCAAAAAGGAAATACCTAACTCAAAAAGATTTATATGAGTCTTAGGATAGCATGAGTTTTATAGGAAATTCAAGATTGTCATGGGCTACAGAATGTGACCCTGTCTCAAAAAAAGAAATTAAAACCACAAATAAATCTATTAAAAATGTACAAAAAATCAAAGAAAAATATTTAAAATGTGTCTGCAGCCTAAATTCATAAGTCCATAAAATTTACAATGAAGAGGACATCTTTTATATTAAAAGAACAAAAACAGCTTTTTAATCTTTAAATTTCTGCTCTGTAAAAGTGAGAATCTGTAGAAGACATGTAAGATCATTTCTAGCCTCTCTCCTTAACTTTTAGTTATCTAAGGGACACAGGCCTTTCCCTATTTCATCCTTCCTTTACTACGCACAGAGCAGAGAATCCTTTATTAATCTCAGCTAATTGAGGGAAATAATGAGCAAGTTAGTCCTCTGTTGTTTTGATGATGGAACTCACAGCATTACTTATCTGTATCTCTCTGTATGTCAGAAAAACCAGGCAGTTGCAGAGATTGGTGTCTTCCTCAATATGGCGGGCTTAATAACATGTGCTTCTCCCGTGTGTTTTTACAATTGCTGGCTCGTGGTTGGCCTATGTGGGGCTTCCAGAAACTGTGAGCAAGGCTTGGTCAAGTATTTTCTTGGCTAGTGGGTGTCAGATAGTCTGTCATAACATATAGGAATTCTCTGCTCTTAATATGATCCTACCACGCAGACACAGCCGGGTTAATAGAACAGCAAAAAGGCATTTTTTATAATGCTGTCACATTTGTGCTAGGTGGCCATACCACACAGGGCTGTGGCTAGTGCTATCAGTGCTCTGAATAAGTATTCAGCATATGGCGCTGTATCTTCTATAGCCAAGATTTATTGATCCTCAATCATTAGTGGAAATGGGAACAACACCAGTAACCATTGCCATTAGTTACCCAATAGCAGATTACTGACCATTTGTGTGACCTTATGTTCTAAAGTATTACTTCCAGGGAAGAAATTACTTCTCTCAAGAGAAGTGACAATGTTTCTACTGACCTGGAAGTCAACTTCTCTCTGGCCTTTTCAAGTTTTTGATGCTTCTGTGTTGACACGCTAAAGAGAAAATAATGTTGTTGATGAGAATTACTGATCCAGATTACCCAGGGGAAACTGAATTTTTGTTCTGCAATGGTTATGAAAAAGAGAAAGTTTGGAGGGCAGAAGATTCCTCGGGCACCTCCAAATTTTGAAATACATTGCTGCTAAGATAATAAGAAAACAACATCAAACAAAGAAACAAATTGAGGCAGGATGATGAATGATTTAAACTATGAAGCAATGAAGATATTGGTCATCTCTCCAGGTATAAAATGAAGACCAGCAGAGAGACTTGCAAAGGACTACAAAACTATAGAAGATGAATTATTAACACTTAGATATAAATATGATCTCTGCTATTACAAGTTACTGTAATGAGGATTGAACTAAATTATGAATTGTGCTGTGTCAGGAGAACAGTAAGTATTATCCAAAGGAAACTCAGAATCTTGTTCTGGTGAAGTAATTATTGTATTTCCAGTTCTCTACAGGGTAGTTGAATTATATTTGTCAATATTATGAACACACTATCATCATAACACAAGATTTTATATGAATTAGGTGTATTTAGTTATCAAGTTTGGAAGATGTGAATTTTTATTCATGGTATATTGACTAGACTGGATTAAGATTTGTTCAGCAGATTAGCCAAGCATGCCTCTATAGGTGCCTTTGGGATGATTTTAGATATGAGTGGTATGTAGTCTGGCTAGCCAAAGAGTAGAACACGTAAGAAAACATGCGTTTAGTGTACTGTCCAGATACAATAAAAAGCCAAGAAAATGTGCTATTGCAGTACAGAGAAGATTCAGTCTTCAACTTCTGAACAGAGACTCAGCAGCAATTCTTCACAGAGGTTACAGCCATTGAATGTAAGTCTAATGTGGCTTGCATAATTCATCCTGTTCTGCGGTTTCCTTCTTTCGCCAAGCAACTACTAGATTCTCTGATTTTTCAGCCTGAAATCCGTCATTTCATATTTTCCTGCATCTGATCCAGTAAATCTACTGATGAAACAACTTGTGTATGTGTGCGTGTGTGTGTACCTGTATGCATGTGTACATTCCGTCAAATTATTTCCTCTAGAAAACATCAATCAAAATACTTTTAGTTAGAATTTTGTATCATTCATTAAAATTAGAAATTTGAATAATGCATGGTAACTAATTTTTAAGTGTTCTTTAAGAACATTTCTTGGTTACAGACTCACACACACACACATATAATATATATATGAGAATTGAGATGATACTTGCTTCCATTTTTTATCTCAGCATAGAAATTGTAGGCAAATTGTGAGAAGGTAATTTATTGGATCTGAAATGTGGATGCGTCTTTAGTGGAGACAGATATTTTTAAAATAGCTTAACAGTTAATATGTTTATTAGAATTAAGAATAGTGAGAAGTATATAATCTGTCTTAGTGCAGAAGATATTTTTCTTTGAGACAAAATCTCACTCTCTAGCCCAGGCTGGTCTTGGCCTCATAGCAATCCTCCTGCCTCAGCCTCCTGACTGCTGAGATAATGGGCGTATGCCACTAAGGCTGGCTTTATGTGGTGCTGGGGAATTAATCTCGGAGCCTTGCTCTTGCAAGACAAGAGCTTTAACCACACTGTCGTTCCTCCTGCTCAAGAAGCTTTCTTTGCTTCTTTAAAACTCCAGTTTTTTTTTTTCTTCTACTCTCTGAAGAATATCATGACACATTTATTTGGTCTGGTAAATGGATCATTACAGGAAATCAATCCTTATAATATGTTTCCTTTATTTTCAATACCAACCGCAAATGAAAAGGAGCTTTGCTAAAAAAAAAAAAAGTCATCCTTACATGTGGCACAGGTATTTAAGAATATTAACATTTATTCAAAAGAGGAATTGATCAGATCAAGCCTGAGAAAAGTATCTCATAAAATAGAGAAAACTCATGATATTAGGTCACGTGCTATAAACTACATAGCAGTAAATAAAGAAAAGGGAAAAACAAATAGTGATTACAAGAGACATTTCCACCATTGTTACCTGGGCTTGCTATTTAAGTCGCAAATGTCCTCAAGTCTTTCCCATTAGATTAATAATTTGAGTCTTGGTGTCACGTGTAGAAGCTCCAAAATCATCATTTTGATATCCAAAAATCAAAACAAAAATCTATCGTTGAACATTGGCAAATACCAAAGAAATTGTACCTTCGTATGCATGTAGTTAGTTTAAGTAATAGGATGCAATTAAAGTATAAGATTTTATCTTGAAAAATTTTTTACTGAAAGAAGTATCACTGATAATTTCTCCAAGGAAAGAAGCATTGCTGTTCATTTTCAGTAATGCTGTATTGAAAATGAGAATCATTCTCATTGAATTTCATTTGATGTACTAAAATGCAATCAAAACTTGTTAACCCACAAATATGATGCCTTTGATATTAGAAATTTTTCTTCATTAAATATATTAAATTCATTACTATGTTAAATGTTCTTTACATTTTGGGAGATTTTTCTGAATTTTAAAATATTCACAAGTTAGCACACTCTTCAGTATATCATAGAAGACCGTGTTCAAGTGATATCATGCTTTTTATATATCCAAAATGTAAGAACGACAGGGAAAATTTAAACTCACTCTAATAATAAGACTAAATAAAGAGTGTAAATTAAAAATAATTTTAGTCACATCTAGTAATAAATATAACTTTTATGTTACCAAATATCAAAAGCAACACAATTTGACTTAAAATGGGCAAAATTATTCAATATTTTCATCTACTAAAAATAACATGAGGACCGTAACAATTTTTGACCTATTTATTCAGCTACATTACAGACATCCATCATTAGCATAGGTTTTCTGAGACATTTAAGAGAAAAATGAGAGAAAAAAGAATTCTCTAAGTTAATCAGGTAACTCCATAATTAATGTCTTCAATTCTTTGTGTGTTTTGTTATTGTTTTAAATAAAGGGTTTAGTTTAACATAGACAACTATCTGCAAAAGAACATGTACAAGTATTATGATGAAAATGATGACATGTAGTAGGAAAATTAGGACAATGACGACTTTGCCCATATAATATGCTGTTAATATTTCTTACCTGTGATGACATCCACCACAGAAAGTTTGAATCTGGAAACTATCAAAAAAAACATTCAATCGATTTAATTGAGAAAAAATACCTGTGGCCATTCCATAAGTCATTTGGCGTCCAATGAATACACACAAATCAAGTTTCCTCAGTTGGTTCTTCTGCCTGTTGCTTGCCAAACCTATGAAACCAGCACCTTGAAGTTTCAAGGGTAAGTTGTCACTGTCATGTGTTACGGCAGATTGCTATTCGTAAGGTTGAAGGAGAAGGAGGAAGTACAGTGCCGTCATTAATTCTTTACCATCCAGCTCTGCTTTGTTAAGAGTTCAGACTCACTGTGCAGAGAGGAAATACAAGTATTCAATACAAAGCCATAGAAGCCTGACCCAGACAGTTTAGGAAAGTCTCTGGCTCACCACTCTTAAAGTTTACATTTACCAAAATCCAAGAATGCTTGAGCTGTGGTGATTAGGATGACATTTCTCAGAAAACTGATTTTGCTTAAGATTTTCAGGTTTAGAAGAACTTTTCAACAGATGGCACCTGAAGACATATGTGTGAGTTATACTAAATGCTATGGACAAAGTAAATGCAAAAAGAAGTGATTTTAAAAAAAGAATTAAGTCACTCGTCCTTCTATTATCAGAGTACTTGTAAATCAGAAATTACTGAATCTCGGAGACTTTATGCATATGGACTGAAGAATTGAAAAAAGTCATCTATACCAATCTTGCTCCTTGTAATCATATGCGTTGAGCATGCCTAAACCTTGAATAGAATTTTGAGTTTATGAAAGATGAAGATCTGGCAGCTTTCACCACAGTGATTGAATCAGAGCAGAAGACTGATGCTGAGTTAGTAACAGCTTTTCCAGCTTCACCCCCCGACAGTAGTGGAAATTACTACTTGGAATTTTGATTTATCACATCCACGTGTGTGAATGTGAGTCTGCGTGTGTGTGTTTGTGTGCATGTGCGTAAGTATGTATTGGTCTTTATAAAACCGCTACATTTCTTCCCTAAAATATCACCCTAAAGCAGGTCCAAAGAGATGACTTGAGCATCTGAGACATGAGTGTACATTACTTTGTGTGAAACAATTTATTTCCCTGTATTCTTCACATCATTCTAATATTTTTAGATGTGATTCATGAATCCAGCTCAATTATGGAAGAGAAAATTAGTTATCATTTTATTTATTTTGTCTATTTATCTATAAGCTGTGAATAATAATACAACTTTACCCACAGAATACATAAAAAGCAATGAATACATGAAACTGCACAATAAAATAACATTTATAAATGTTATTTAAAGAGAGGAAAAATAGATTGCATGAAATTAGAAAAAAAGAGAGAAAACTCAATCCAAACAAAACATTGTATGAAAAATCCTACTGCAACAAATTCTGCCCCACACATTCTGCTATTTTGTTCAGAGGTCTTGAAACTTTAACTTGCCTAGTAATCATATATAAGCAACATTATAATTAATAGTAACTTAGCTTCACTCCTAAATGACATGTAATGTTCTATCTTCTCAAAACTGCAGAGAAATAAAGGTACAATTCAAAATAAAAGACACCTACATTTTCGTTGATACTATAAGTGAATATTGTCACCAGGCTTCACCTTCATCATACTCCTAATTTCCTTTTATTCCAATTAAGCAAATTTCTCCATTTCTCTCTATCTTATTTTCCTGAATGTGAAGAAGAGGTAAAATATCACTCAGTATTTAAAGTTTTGGGAGTCATCTCAATAAAATAAAATATTGTGAAAATTAAAGGTCTGATTAACCATACTAACAAAAATGTCAATTTTTTACAAAGCTGGCCTCTGGGAGTGTGGTGGCCTTCTCCAGTGAAGAGAGCTTTCCTGCATTATGAGGTCATTGTGGAAAGGTATGTGTGACACCTCTGCTTTTTTTTTTTTTTTTTGTAACACCAACAGTCTTATGAGAGGACTTATCTAACATTTCAGCTAAGACCTGCAGGCTTTATGTTCACAAATTTTGGAAGGACTAATGCTTCCTATGGAAAGCAATGGCACAGGTTGAAATAGAATGAATCACTGGGCTTCAGTTTGGAAAGTCTTCCTTCTCCTGGACATTGGGCAGTGGCTTGAGACCTGTGCACTATGTTCTGTGAGGCGCCTGGGCATGGACATGATTCTGCAGTTGCGCATGGGGTAAAGGATGGGGTGCCACTGAGCATCTTCCTACTACAAGATGTCACCCACGAGAGAAATCTTCCAGTTTGAAATGTCGATGATCCTGAGACTGGAGAATTCAGGTCTCAAAGAAGACCACAAGAATACTCCAGAAGGCAGAAAGTAATATTTTTCTAGTTTTGTTATGTAAAATGGCCATCTTGAATCAGCTGAATGTTACTCTAGTATGAAACTTGCAAAAAAATGCACAAAATCTTGAATTTAATTTATTAAAAAATGTATAGATTTCTCTAGTTTATCTTAGATCATGAAAATCTCTCAGATTACAAATATGGAGGCTAATATACTCCGATTGACATTACAACTAGCTAGTACTGAATTTTCTTAATCTGCCTTGCTGATTTCTGAATATGTAAAGTCCATGTAATTTAAACATATGACTGAATTATTTTTTTGGTTCTGTGATATCACTGTAGCATGGAAAAAATTAAATTTTAGAATCTTTACATTTTTGAAAAAAGTCTAAGAGGCTTTTAACTACATTATCGATACGAAGACCATTTTCAGGTATTTTGATTTTGTACATATTTTCATTGGATTATTTTTATATGTAAAATTTAAATATTTACCTAGATATGTTTTGGACATTATCAATTGCATGTATCTCAAGTCCTAAGGGATTTGCTCTTCTAAATAATGGATTGAAGAGTGATTTATTGTTCCACACTACCTTCTATGAAAATCACCAATCTAGTCTAAACCCTCTGTTCCATTTATAATATTTCATGATAGATTCAGAATCTGATTTTGTTTCACTTTGTCAATATAAACCTAATTTTTTTAAAATCTAAGGTTTGGCAATGCTCTTAGTGAATTCATTGGGTTAATATGAAAAGGTAGATTATTCAGGTCTTGTCATCGTAGCTGATGATGGGACACTCTTCAGATTAATATACTATCACATAATCAAATGTGTATTCATACCAATTATTATCATAATACAAACAGATGAACAATGATGTTCCTGTCACATCGATATTCAAACTACAAATGTCAGACTTTAACTTTAAAACCCCGTGGAGAATCTGACTGCTGAAAATATCCAGAAATTTATAAGGTGTTACAATATTTTTATGAGCATTACTTAAACATTTTAGATCAGAACCAATTTTGTAGCTCCAAATATGTGCAATGAACAGAAGCACTTTCAAAGCCACAAAAATGCAGGATTCACTTATTTCTCTAAATTCATACCTTGGAATTGTGATTGTAGTTTTGAAATTTATATAGGAAGAAGTGCTTGTTTTTTCCCATCATACCAGCTATTGTTGGACCAAATATTGCAGACAGCAAGCAGTGGAGAAGGGATGTGGGGTAGGTTTTGAAACCTGAGACTGTGGACACTTTCTTAGGGTTTCTCTTGTTTTAACAGGGTCACTCCCCCCTCTGCTGTTCTTATCAGCCCTGCTCCTGTGCAAGAATGTGGTGTCCCATCCTCCTTGTCCCACCGGTGTTGACAACTGCCAGACAATCCTCCAAAATTTCTTTGATGGTGCTGTCTCACTTAGTCGCCACATACATGACTTTGCAGTACAACTGTATGTTAAATTGGTGAGTATCACTCTATCTAATTCTACTCAAAAGGAGTATTCTCATCAAGAACTGGGCTACATGATAATATAACCAGAGAGATTTTGTCAAACGAATTTCAAATCCATGTTATTCAGCTGAAAAAGACATCAGTTTGAAGAGTGAAATGAGTATTGGAACTCGCATGAAATCTTTGTTGAATAACATACTGCTTTCCTAAAATGTTGTTTTTTCCTTTTTTTTAATTTTAGAAGTGTTAACATCTGACCTAGGTTCTTTTAATTGGATCCCGGGAAGAATATGGCTTTTCTTGCCCTTGCGCATAGGGCCCGACCACGGGCATCTTTATTTGACTCTTGCAGAGGCCCCAGGAATGAGACTAAACTGCACTAAGTTGGGTGAATTGAGTAGAATTACACTGAACTGAATTCATATCAGAGAAAAAATACAAGAGAAACATTTATACATTTTCAGAATTCCTAAAACACTGAGTATCATTATTCTCAGTTTATGATTTTAATCTTACAACAGCGAGGCTAATTTAAAATTAGTAACAGATCTTGTTGGCAAAAGGATTTTGCAGGTTGAATGTTGTCTCTTGTAGGTCATGAAGGAACTGGAAACATTTGAAGTTCTTGTACAACAACAGGTCACCATGAAATAGGATTTTCTTTCACTGTCAATAATCAGTGTGCTGCTACTTAAAGTTTCCTAGTCCTTTAGACTTTGTCAATCATTTTAAGATTCACAAGTCATGCTAAATACTAATCTTAAATAATAAATACTGGTCTAAGCATCTCTTTCTCCATTTTCAGACTCAGCAAATTACTTAAAATTTAGTGACTGTTTTGTCCTGTGTTGAGATTTATGCTGCATAATCCAAGACATTATGATAGGGACTCATGTTGAACTTGGGATGAGACATCTTTTGCTATTAAGATGTAATTGAAAAAGTTATAATTTATCATATCTATTTAAAGAACAAAAACCAGTTTAAAACTAGAGAGGGAATAAAAGAAATTATTTGTATGCACTGCGGCATTTTACTCTACTACTACTACATAAAACCTTAAAACATATAAAGATTTGTGATTTTTGTGTTCATAGCATTTGTGTCCAAATTATAACTTTATGCATGGTAAAAAAAAAAAGAAGTGAGAAAACAAAAGAATAGCAAAGAGATTAATATGTTGGTAGGTAAAAAAAATTAGAAGAAAAATTATTCATGGGGCCAATTTTTTAAAAATATGAGGCAAAGAATTATATTTTTCATTCAATAGTATGCAGTCTTTTTGTAAACATTCATGTTTTCCTGGGTTATTATATTGGGCAAGATTCACTTTTTAAATTCTCAATGCAAAAACAATTTTTTCTTTGCTTCCAGGATAAACTCTATTCTACGGCGCCATGGTACTATTCAGATAACATCAAACCCTGCCACACCGCATCCATTAACTCTCCAGAGTCTGAGGAAGAGGCTAAGAAAATGTCGGTGAGTCGGAACTTAGGCCTCCCCACAACCACTGAGGCAGGCACTGACAGCGCCGCTTGGCCAGCTGCAGAGGGCCTGCAGTAGATAGAAGGGGTCCCGTGGGCAGAGAACAGAGGAAAGCTACATACCAAAAATGACAATATAAGGGTGATAATACGTACAGAGTACCAGACTCTAAGTGAAGAATCTCGCACATGCAACAGTTGTCTAAGCAATTGATATTATTTTAGACAATTCTTTCGGCCAAACACTGTCCTGCACTATACAAACTTGACACTGAACTAAGCATCTAAGTGTAAGCACAGGTGCATGTGTGTAGGTAAAGACAGGCAGACGCAGATTCACTGCCTGCAGGTCACTAACCACTCCTCGTGGGCAGCCTTGGACACTACTGACCTGTGCACCATGAGAACCGTCTCTTTCAGACCTGCAGCGTTTTCGGGTTCTCTCCTGCTTCTCTCTTATGTACCTCATTCTTCATGCCTCTGCCTTCTTCTGTGTATTAATTTCAAGTCTCCACCCAGGGCCTGTGCCATGGAATATTATATGTCATGAATGCAATGTTCAAGTTTTATTAATCCAAATTCCAATTCTCTCTTCTCACTCACTGCCACACATCTGCTAATATTGTGTTAAATTAACAGAATTTCAGAGTAAAAGTTTTAAATTTATGCATTCTAACTTTACTGAAAAACTTATTTTAAAGCAATAGATTTTCCCTTCGTTTTTTATAGTATGTTGTAGGCCTGAGGAATAGATTCTATGTTTCTACAAAACTTCTATCATTCACAGAAAGTTTTTATGTACACAATGAAATCACAAACATATTTTAAGTCAGTGTCTCAACATAAAAGTGAAATGATACTAACATGAAGTGTATCATTAATGCTAATGTAATCAATTCTTCTTTTATTCAGTTTTTAGAGCTTTTCTCACTGTCACGGCTCATCCTGCTCTCCTGGATGGACCCTCTGATCTATCTTGCCTGGCAAACTCAGAACCCCACAATTGAAGTGATTCAGCTCCAGGTACAGACCGAGAAACTCCTAAGGGACATGGATGGCATCGCCCACCTGGTGAGCAGCCTTTGCGTGGTTGTTTAGTTTACTTACTGAAGTTGCCACCTCTGTGGTGGGACGTGTGTGTAAACCCCTCACTGCACACGTCTAGAGCACACACCGGTTTCTGTATACGCTTTTGCACAAAGGAAGAGCCCTGGTCACACCAAGTGGGAGATTCTAACAGTAGTTAGTGTAGGATGTGACTAGGACACAAGCACATTCCTTACCCCGTCCATACATCAGTGAATGAATTAGCCCTTCCAGGAGATGGAGCAAAACACATTTCCAGGGGAAGGAAACCAGAGAACAGCACCTATGACAAATGAATTTATTTTAGACCATATTTGCCCTAAGCAGTAAACTTCTGGCCACTTTCTTTCTCTTGCCTCTTTAATGGGTGCTAAAGGCCAAAAGAAAGCATGAAAATCAGACTGGATGGCCTGCCATCCCACCTTAATCTGTGGAGATTGGACAGGCCAAGGCTTCAATAAGGTTCACAGCACAAGGTATTTCAGAAATACAAAGAAGAAGCGTTTGCTTTCTGGGATGAGAATGTTGATTTTTATATCTTAAACAAAGTTACTTCCTTCTACATTTACTTTTCCTTGTGAATCATATATCAGAACTCATATAATTATATTTAATGTCCCCAAGTATTTTTGTCTCACCCAGATGATATGTGTATTTTGAAAATACATTTCCATTCCACAGGAAAATTTAGCAATACCTAAGTGCTTTTTTGAAATTTTATAAAATAAATATCATCTAAAGGAAAACATATGCTCAGTTCAATAATAACTAATGTAATTTTTCATATTTTATGACCTAATTTATGTTACCATGTGTCGTTTTTGTTATTGTCATGAGACATAACTCTTCAATGCAAACCTACAGAACATACTTACCCAGAAACACACGAAGCACACACCAACATTTTCAAGTTATTTCCTTCATTACTGTGAACTGAGTTTCTGAAGTCTTTAAGTTGTTTTAATGCTTCTCTGTTTCATTATTTATCGAACACTTTTTAAAAATTTTGATTATGTCACTGTATTCCAAGCCATAGGCTACAGATCAGAATTTCAACATTACATCTAAAAAACAAAAAACAGAAACAAGGTGACAAAAAGATACCATAAACACACAAATACAGAGAGAGAGAGAGAGAGAGAGAGAGAGAGAGAGAGAGAGAGAGAGAAACACACCTTAAGCCCTTAATGTTCTAACAACAATTCTAGATTTAAAATCATGTAAGTTCAGCATATCAGTGTCCACAACTTTCCTAGATTTGTGCCCAGTAGCTCTCAATCTACCAATACCTTCAAGTTTATGGCTGTAGTCATTAGTGCCCATGCGCTTTCAGGACTGCCAGCCCCTGGAGCTGACAGAGGGCAGAGATGCTCTTTGCTCTCTCTTCTAAGGGGCAACATATTTCTGAACCATAGTCTCTCTCCTAACCTGCCATCTGCATTTTCCTTCTCATAGATAATTTGCTCAAAAACCCACACAAAAACTCCATTGAAAGCATGCAAATTCTTACTATAATTTGAAGTATTTTTCCTGTTTGAAAGGAAAGTTTCTTGACACTTTGGGCCAAACTTCCTCATAACATAACACCTGAATTTTTTTCCTCCAATTTTATTGATATGTATAATTGCAAAATTTAAGGTTTACAATGAAGTTGAGCATTTGTGCACTTACCTATCTAGTCAAGGTGACAAGGACTTTACCTCTCTCCTTTTGTCCCTCTCCCTCCCTGGTTCACTTTGTTTTTTGTTTTAAGTTTCATGAGATAGTTGTGATCTGGGTTTCTCATATCAGAGAGACCATTCAATGTTTCACCTTCTGCTTCTGACTCACTTCACTAAGCGTGATGTTCTCAAGTTTCTTCCATTTGCCTGCAAAACCCTCCACACTGTTGGACTTCATAGGTACATAGTATTCCATTGGGTATAATACCACAGTTTGTGTATCCAGTGGGCAGTTGATGGGAATTTTGGAAGCTACCAAACTCCTGTCTTTCATCTCTGCACCTTCTATCACCTTGAGCCAGCTTCATCATTTGGAAGGTTTTTGTGTACGCACACTATACAGAAAATGACTCAGTTGAAAGAAACATGTAGGGGAAATGTGAACTATCAGAAGAAATGAACTGCAAAAAGCACTTCAGAGACAAATTTTCACAATGTGAACTTTTCCACAGTGAAAACAGAGAGTAGATTCTCTAGTGTCTCTTGGTGAAATCTATGTCTCTATTCATGTAGCAATGTTCTGGTTCTCTACCTGTGTAGTCCTGCAAGAACATTACTATACCAGAGATTGCCTGTATGTCAGAAAAGTTATACCTGTGTTCTGCTGCTACTTTGACAAATAGATTCATGGTTCCTCGGTCTGATTCATCAAAACCACACTTTGGGATATATTTCCTTTATTATTTTCCTTAACTCTTAATTGACCATGTAAAATACCCCAAAGTTATACATTTACTTATAACATGAATAATAAATGACTGTCTTTTGTGATTAGGTTGATCCTTCCATCAAGGAAAACAAGGACTATGTACCCTGGTTGCAACTCCCAGCCCTGAGATCTATGAGTAGAAAGATTATTACTATTAGAATTGCTTATTACTTAGCCCGCTGCATGACCATCGACTCAGATAAGATTTCAAATTACATGCGCATACTACAGTGCCGAATTTCCTCTGGTGACAACTGCTAAAACCATGAACATGACACAATTTCCTGAAATTCTTCTTACTGATCTAACCTTTAGAAATCTTCCACTATTTTTATAAAACAGTTATATATGCTTGTTTGTAAGGCAGGATTTTCATGTCTGGGCCACAGACCAGGCCATGGCTCCTTGGGAGCCTAACAACACAGTAGGTTATGAGCAGCTGGCAAGGTTGTAAGCCTCGTTGATATTTTCAGTAAATTCTCAAGTCTGATATCATCACCTGGCTCTTCCTACTGTCAGAAAAACCATGGTGTTAGAATCCACAGAAGCAGTACCTAACTGTGAATTTTCCCTGCGATAAGCAGAGTCTAGTGCTCATTATGTGATTTTAATGCCTCTGATCTGATGTAGAACTTAGGCAGTAATGCTGGTTTCAACCTAGTCTCCTCCCTGTTCATTGAAAAAAAATATCTTGTCTGATATTGGGTCCTATTGCCAAATTTGTTGGAAATTACTTACGATGGTTGTATCTTCTTAAAAAATAAACACATACTCATTAAAAATATCAAATTTAAAAATTGTTGTAGTTGTTTTTCTTCATTGACTAGAACACAAAAGAAAAATTATTAACACTATTAGAAAATCAAATCACAATAGTCTAAAATCCTGGAACTGGCCTCAGAAATAATAAAAACACCAAGCTATATAAAATCAAAGTGAGTTAAGTTGGATCCCTTAAAGAGAATCAAGGAACGGGACCTCAGTGTATCATTCTAATTTATACACAAGAGGGAATCCACAGAACTCTTGATGAAAGGCCACCTCAGCATCCTGTGTCTGTCTTTTTTTTTTCTTTCTTCTTTCTTTCTTCCTTTCTTCCTTTTTTACTTTTATTTTTTATATTTTGAAATAAGTTTTTACTCTGTAGTCCAAGCTGGACCTGAACTCACTATCTTGTCTAAGTTGGCTTGAAATTCCCAGCTCCTCTGCCTCAGCTTGCCAGTGCTGTGATTACAGCCATCCACCGTCACACTCAGCTACTCTTTGTATGAGGCTGTGGAATGCAACCCTGTGTTTGATATACACCTGGCAGTCATTCTAACCACTAAGTTATACCACAAGTTCAAGAACCAGCCTTCTAAGAAGTTTCGCAGGATTTTAATGGACAATATAAATTTTGCTGAAACTGCAAAGGCTACAAATGGCTTGGGGTTGATTTAACTGTCTACAAATTCCAGAGAGACAAGCAAAGATAGAAAAATTAGATCCATGGGCACTGAAAGAACTCAGTGAAAGGGAAGGAAAATATATTTTGTGCAAATCGGTCATAAAATATTAGAAAAGAGGGTCACGTTCAAATGCAAGTCATCAATTTGTGATTATGAAAGAAGTTTCAAGGTGAACATCTCAGCCTATTTTTCCTTTTTTGTACAAAAGTTGTCTAATTCTGAAATAAAATTATGTTCAATACTGCCTCTTATTCACCATTTTGCTCAGTTCTCTTGGGTCATTCAGTCCATGCCTGAGTATAGCAACAGCTAAGCATTTTCTTTACAAAAATTTTGTTGTTAAACCCATTCCAATTGCTAAGGTTACAGTCCAAAAAAAGTGTTTGAACTACTTGTTACAGCACTCATTTTGTGGAGAGTGAAGATAGGTTAAACAGTCCCAACTGCATACTTCGCTTTTTCTGTTCTTCATTGTCATTAGATTTCTTCAGATGCTTTCAAGCTGCCAACCCGAAAACTTAACATCAGAAGTGAATGATCTTGAGATTTTTGACCAAATTAAATCCTTAAGTCACTTGAGTTCACTTATAGGAATTATACCTTTAAGCAGCATTAGGAGGGAGAAAAAGAATTCTGTTGACACTCAACGATCAGCACAGACTAAAGCCAATTGTCTGAGAGAAGAGATAGGAATAGAATTAGAGGCCTCACTTCCTGTAATATCGCATGTTGCCTGAAGCTCTGTTCTGCCAGGATGATGGCTGAGTTTGGCTTGGAGTTCATACGAGGCTTATGCCTTTCCTTCAGGGACAATGATTGGGGTATTAGACTAAGGGTCAATTCACCCTTCAGAAAGGAAGCCCCTCAGTATCCTGTCTTGCCACACTTAGTATAAAAAATAATTCAGCAGATAAATTTTCGTCACCCTTGTGGCAGCAAGAACCTCCCAGATACTATATTCTCTTTTTCTTCTTCTATAGTTCAGTGATTAAAGACAAAGTATTAATTCTGATTATGGATTTATCAAGGATAATTCTAGGTCTCAGGCATCTTTATTTGTCCCCAAGTTATGATAACAAAGAAGACTTAGTTGTATTTGTTGTACCAAAGATGCTACCCACCTGTGAAGAGAAGCCAAGATACACAAGTTCATGAATACACCTTCTTCACTCTTTACTTCCCAAGAAATCTATATTACAAGTTATTCCACTCAACCTATTTACATTTTCTAGATATGAATCTAAAGAATTTATTGAGAAGCTTTGAGAGTGATAAGACCTAAAAGCTTAGAAGAAATGGATTTTTCCTTCTCTCTTCTCTTTTCTAAGCGACTCACACTTATGACTCATGAGTTGCACACCTCAATCCCGCTGGACTTTCCTGGGGAGAGGGGTTGCATGATTTCACTATTCGCATGCTGTTTAAGTGTGTCAAGTCCCAACTCAGAGTTCACCTCTGAGTTACAAGGCCTAAATAGATCACTCATACTTGTGACTCATGAGTTGCCTCCCTTCACCTATCTGGACTTAAGTCAGTGGGTGTTCACTCGGGGTCACCTGTTCATGTGATGTCATTTGCCACTCCTTAAAATCACTTCGGAGTTATCCAAGACCTCTCTGGGGAGACTAGAGTGGGCCTTCCTTTCTTTATAGATCTAACCAACTCATGCACACAACTATATGAGTTGCATCCCTTGATCTTTCCAGATTAGACTCAAGGGTTGTGCTCACTCAGGATATTTGACCCAGTGGTGTCACATGTCACACCTCAGTATTGCCTCTGAAATAACAGTCTACTAATATTGTAGGAAAGATTTTTTTCCTTTTGTACTCCAAGTATTTTATACCCACGAGTCATGAATTACACCTTTTGGCACCTGCATATTTGAACCAGGGGGTGCATACAACGAGTATTCCATGCTCAGTAGAGCCATGTACCATTCTTAGGCCTCATCACTGAGGGATAAGGCCATGAAACTTATCAAAAAAAGAGGCCTCCCACTTTTCTCCTTTTACTAAGATATTCATGTTACTACTCACAGCTCTAAATGTGTGTGTGTGTGTGTGTGTGTGTGTGTGTGTGTGTGTGTGTGTGTGTTTCCTGGATTTGAATCAAAATGGTGACCATATCAGAAAATATCTGTATTTGTTCTTTTTGATCTAACACTTCTGTTATTTTTCAATGACTATTAGACAGCATAGCATTCCCGCTATTAATCCAACATCAAAATAAAACAGCTTCTATCAATCTTAGGATAAAACAAAATGACTTATAAATGGTAAGAAACAAAAACCTAACTCAAAAGGACTTCTGTGAGTTCCAGGCTAGCATGTGCTTTATAGTAAGTTCAAGAGCAGAGTGGGCTACAGATTGACAAAGGATTAAAAAACACAAATAAAGCTATTTACCAAAAGAAAAGCTTAAAAAACTATTTAAAATCTGTGTGTAACCTAAAAATCTTAGGTCCAAAAAATTATAATAATTTTTTTATATTAAAAAAAGGCTGCAGCCTTTAACTCTCAGCTCTGTCAATGTTAGAATCTTTAAAAGACACATAAGATCATTTCTGGTACTTCTCCTTAACTTTACTTGTCTAAGGGACACAGAAGACCTTTCCTTATTTCCCGTTTTACTTGCTCCCATGAGGAGAAGATCTTTTATTAATCTTAGCTAATTAAAGAAGCAAATAAGCACTTTGTTATTTGGCCTCCGCTTAATGTTGAAAGTCCTAGCTTTATTCAGTTTCATCTCTCGGTGTGCCAGAAAGACCAGTTAGTTTCAGAGACTGTTGTCTGTTTCAAAATACAAGGCCTAATGACATGTACCTCTCCCGTGTGGCTTTACCATTGCTGGCAGCCTGTAGGTGAACTGTGTGAGACTTCATAAAACTGTAAGCTAGAGGTGATCGTTATTTCCTTAGATTGCGGATGTCAGATATTTCACAGCCATGAGTAACTAAGACACCAAACCTAAAAGACAATTTGTTATAGTTTTTTTTTAATTCCATGGAAACTAAGAAAATCTATCATGGTTATTGAGAACATCCTATAAAAATTAGTCCAAATACTAAAAACTGGCCTTACAAAATAGTAACGACCTGTTATAGAGCCACAGTGAATGAAGGTAGTACATGTCATGGGAAAGTAAAAGATAGGCCAATGTTAAATCATCGTAGTAAACTACAAAGAAGAGTGATCAAGAGTCCACGTGAAAGAGAGCATGTTCTACAACAGGAAATGTCAAGGCTTTGACAGAGAATATGAGTTCCTAGGACCTGTGTTGTTCCCTTGTTGAGTATTGAGAGAAGTGAAGGATGTAGGGATGGAAAGAAAAAATATAGACAATAAAAGAAAATGTTCAACATTGTATTTTGAAAGAGAAAATCCTAAGATGCTCAGTGGATTTCCACTGATACTATGAGCTGTGGAAATCAGGATCCAAAGAGAACGACAGAAGGCTGGATTGGAGCAAGAAGTAGCCATTGCTGCCCAATCAACCCAGGCAGGGGCTTGCGTCTTCTGGTCACTAGGTTCTAGAGACACCCGTGACCTAGATGCAGATTCAGAGAACTGTGGCAGAGACAGGTGTGACAAACATGGTGCGCAGGGAAACAGATTTTTGGAACCGACTGGAGCTTTTGTTGCATCATACACACCTACTCAGTGTTAGGATTTGCTGGGAACAACCCTAAAACTGAGCCATCACGGAGAGTGCTCCAGGGTTTGTGAAAACAACAGGACCTCCAGATAGGGTGCTCTACAGTCAGCAGCACAGACAACCAACTAGGGATATTCATCCCAGAAGACAAAACAAGGTCCTCGTTTTCTCTATGATTTGGAGGTAAAAAGCCATTGTTGTTCTTTGTAATATGCACTTTTTTCATGTTGATATTTTATTTATAATTGTTATTGGCAATTATCTCTCTTTGGGTGACTGTCACATATATGTGTGTGTGTTCACATATATACATATCTGTCTGAGCAAAGGACTTATTAGTTGTTTAGTAAGGTAACCTAAAATTCGAAGTTCCTGTGTAACACATTCTAATAACAAAGGCTGCTTCCTAAGAATATTTCATTTTAAGTAACTAGACCAATTTTATCTCTAAACAAAACTTCAGTTGTATTCTTACCTTCTCAAAATTTTCTAAATTCTTCATATACATTCTACATCAAAGAATTTCATGTATTACTCTTTTCTTTCTACCTTCTCTTTCCTTCTTTGTATCTTTGTTCCTTTCTTTCTTTCTTCCCTTCAGTTTTTAATTTTTTCTCTAGTCACCTTATATCATTTCTGTTCCTCTAAATATGCAAGATAAACATTAATATAAATTGCATTAGTTGTACTAGAAGTTTTTTGTGTACAGTGAAAACCTTTGGTGCCTAATAATGTATGACTAACTTCTCAATGAATATTTCTTTCTTTTTGTTATTTCTTTGTACTTGGACACATAATATTTCAATTTGTATTAACTTTCATTTTCATGATGGGCATAAAACTACCATTTAAAATTTCTTTTCTATCTTACGTTAATTTTGCTTCATTTTTTGTTTCATTGTTTCTTTCTGTCCTTTCCTTTCTTCAATCGCAGACAGTTCTTCATTTTTATTCCCTACCAACAAAACTACAGAGAGCCCAGGGGTAACAAACAAGACAAGACCGCCTCTCTTGTTTGGCACTATTGCCAGGGATGATGAACATATACCACTGCAATGTCAATTACACTGGTGCATTTTCATCATGAAGGCGCATTGCCTTATCTCTTGGGACTACATACTTATTCTGGATATGGATTTTTATCCCCTATGTATATCAATTCTTCCAAAACTATCACCAATGAATTTGCAGAATTCTTATGCATTGTCATAATCTTGCACATGACATTCCTCCTGGTGAAGGAATGCAGCTCACAACTAAGGAGCTCATGTTTAGAAGTTCTCTGCTCTTAGCATGAGCCTACCACCCAGACACAACGGGGTTGATAAAATAGTGGAAAGGCATTTGTATAATGCAGGCACAGAGCTGCTGGGTGGCAACACCTTACAGGGCTGGAGCTAGTGCTTTAAGTATTCTGAATCAATGTCCAATATATGATAGTGTTTTTGCTATAGCCAAGATTTATGGATTCTCAATTGTTGGGGGAATTGGGAATGATAGCAACAACCATTGCCATTAGTTACCCACTAGCTATGTGTCCATGCAACCTCATGTCTGGAAAGCAGAAGTCTTGATTCTGGGGAAGAGAATGGAACTAGTAGGAGAAATGACAATGTTTCCTTTGAACTTGAAGTCAACTTTGCTTTAGCCTTTTTCAGTTTTTCATGCTTCCATATTGACAACCTAAACAGAACATTACGCTGTTGGGGATTATTGATCCATATTATTTGTTCCTCAATGAGTATAAAAAGGGGAAAGTTTGGAGTACAGAAGATCCCCCAAGCACCTCCAGTTATTGAAATGCATTACTACTAGGATAAATAGAAAACAAACAATTCCAGGCATGGTGACGAATGATCCAAACATGAAGAAATGAAGATATTGGTCATTCCTCCAGGTATGAAATGAAGAGCAGCAGAGGGACTTTTAGAGGACCACAAAACTATAGAGTATGAATTAGAAAGACTTACTAATATTACCTATATCATGACAATAACAGAAATGAGGATTGTCACCGTCAAGAGTATTTAATTCTACCTAGTATAATAATTTGATATATAAACATGGTAAGCAGATACTCTTTGTTTCTGTCTTTTTGATCATCTTGAAATATAGCACTGATTGATAGAATATCAGTACTTACAAAACTAAATTATGAATTGGGCAGTGCCAGGAGAACAGTAAGTGTCACCCAAAGGAAACTTGGAATCTTATTCTGCTGAAGTGGTTATTGTATTTTCAATTCTATGCAGGGTAGTTGGGTTATGTTTGTTAGAATCATGAACACACTGGTGTCTTCATAGGGAAATATGTGCAAATTAAGAATATATGTCTAGTTATCAAGTTTGAAAGATGTGGATTTTTATTCATAATATTTTGACTAGACTGGATTAAGAAATTGTCAGCACATTAGGTAAGCATACTTCTCGATGTGCCTGTGGGGTGTTTCTAGATATTAGTGGTATGTAGTCCAGCTAACCAAGAGTACAACACCGAACAGAGCGTCCAATTAGTCAGCTGTCCAGATAAAATGAAAACGCAAGAAAACATTCTGTTACCATATTTGGAAGCCTCAGTTTTCAACCTTTAAAAAGCTGACTCAACAGCAACTCTTCACAGAGGTTGAAGCCTTCCAATGTAAGACGAGTGTGGCTTCCTTAATTCATCTTGTTCTGTGGCTTCCGTTTCTTTCATTGAGCAGCTACTAGGTTCTCTGATTTTCCAGCCTGAAATCAGTCATTTTGGATTTTCCTGCATTTGATCTGTAAGTCTACCTACTAAATCAGTTGTGTGTGTGTACGTGTGTGTGTGTGTGTGTGTGTGTGTGTGTGTAATATGTATGTATGTGTATATAATATGTATGTATGTGTATATAATATGTATATATATATATATATATATATATATATATATATATATATATATTCTGTCAAATCATTTCATCTAGGAAACGTTAATCAAAAAACTTTTGGTTAGACTTTGCATTATTCCTTGAAATTTTAAATTATAACCACCCATTGTAATTTATTTTTAAGAATATTCTTAACTATTGAACCACATATATAGACAATGGGGAATTGAGATGATATTACTTTCGTGTTTGATTTCAGCAAATATGTTTTAGGCAATTTCTGAAACAGTAATGTATCGGATATAAAATGTATATAGGTTTAAATTAGAGATAGCTTTTTTAAAGTTTAACAGCTAGTCTTTTTATTACAATAAAAATAGTGACAAGTATATAATCTGCCTTAGTTCAGATTAGTTCAAAAATGAGGTCTCTAAAAAAATCATATAAATTCATAGTTAATTTATTTTATTCTATTCTTAGTTAATTTTGTCATTGTTTTGAATTAAGATTTTTAGTTTAACAGAGAAAGATGTCTGCAAAAGAATATGTACAAGTATTATGATGGAAACGATGACACACCGTAGGAAAATTGGGTTTGCCCATATAGGACGTTGTTTGCATTATTTTCCTATGATAAAATCCCACCCACAGAAAGTGTGGAGCTGGGAACCACCAAGAAAGCATGCAACCGATATTACTGAGAAACATACCTGTGCACCATCCCGTAAATCATTTGACCGCCAATGAATAAACCCAAATCAGGTTTCCTCAGTTTGTTCTTCTCCCTGCTACCTGCAAAGCCTACAAAACCAAACCCTTGAAGTTTCCAGAGTAGCTTGTCAGAGTCACATGTTATGAAAGATTGCTCTCCTAAGATTGAGGGAGAAGAAGAAAATATAGAATGATAGCATTTATTTTACTCTCCAGTTCTGCTTCGTTAATGGTTTGGATTTACTGCCCAGATTGAAAAAGAAAAAGAAAAAAAAAGTATTCAGTACAAAGCCATAGAATCTTGACACAGGTTAAGTTCAGAAAAGATTCTGAACTAAAGTCTAGCTAGAATTACTAAAATCTGGAAATGTGTTAGCTGGGACATGTGAGTACTGTTTTCAGAGGTTGATTTTGCTTCTGATTTAGCCACATGGCATCTGAATACACATGTGTAAATTGTACCAAAAATTATGGACAAAGCAAATGCCCGAAGAAGTGATTAACAGTAAAAATCATCATCTGCCCTTTTATTATCGGAGTCAGTAACACTGAAATTACTGATCATATGAGAATTTAGACACATGGACTTAATAATTGAAGAAAAACAATAAGATCAACCTTTCTCATTGTAATCCTATACCTTGAAAATATTTTTAAAAATCCAGTTCATGGGAGATGAGAGCTGGCAGTTTTTCATCAAATTCACTTGGGGTCAGATCAGGGAGACTGATTTGGAGTTAGTAACAGATTATCCAGCTCCATCTTTAACAACAGTGAAAATCAAAGCTTTGGATTTTGGCTTATTTCATCTGCTGTAGTGTGTGCATCGCATGGATGTAAGTATGCATTTGCCTTCCAAAACCACTGCATTGTTTCCTTAAAATAAGAATCTAAGCCGAATCCAAAGAGATGCCATGAACATCTTAGATGTGAGTGTACACAACTGTACGTAAAAGGGTCTCTATCCCTGTATTCTTCACATCGTCCTACTTCTTCCAGATGTGATAATCATTCCTAAACCTAAGACATATTACAGAAGACATATTTCTATATCTTTTCTGTTTACTTAGTCCAAGTCTGTTTCTTTATCTACAAACTGTGAACTATAATAAAACTTTGCCCACAGATTAAATAAAAACAGATAGGTGAAATTAGACATTACAATAATAATATACAAAATAGTCATTATCAGGAGTCCAAAATAGAATGTGTGAAACTATAAAATAAAAGACAGAGAGAGAGAGAGAGAGAGAGAGAGAGAGAGAGAGAGAGAGAGATTTCAATGCAAGTACAACATGAAATGAAAAATCCTACTTCTACAAACTCTGTTGTGCATATTCTGGTATTTCTTCAGATAGCTTGAAACTTTCACTCATCTAGTATTCATAAATAAGAAATATTATAATTAATAATGCCTGAGAACTTCTCTTAAGTGACATGTAATCCTCTAGCTTTACAAAACTGCAGAGAAACAAAGGTGAATCTCAAAGTCAATGACATCTGGAGTTTCACAGATACTACAACTAAAAAATCATCGCCAGGACTCACTTTCATCATTCTCCTAATTTCTTTTTAATCCAAGTAAGCAAAATTCTTCAGTTTTGTCCATTTTATTTGCCTGAATATGAACAAGAGAGAAAATTTCACTCAATTTTTAAAGTTTGGAAGTTATCTCAACAAAATACTGTATTGTGAAAATGTAAGGTCTGATTAACCATATTAATGAAAATGCCAAAGGTTTATAAATCCAGCCTCCCACAGCGCAGTTGGACAGGCAGGCATTCTCCAGTGAAGACAGCTCTCCTCCATAATCACCAGTATGGACCAGCAGAATTTCTTGTGGAAAGGTATGTGTGACAGCTCTTTGGAATAATTTATCTAAAATTTGATCTAAGAGCTGCAGGTTTTACGTTCATAGAGTTTGGAAGTTTGCATAGATGGATCGGTGAACCTGAATTGGGAAAGCCTTTCTTCTCAAGGGAATTGGGCGGTGGCTGGAGAACTGTGCATCATCATGTTTGGTGATGCATAGAGGCATGGACAGGGTTCTGTAGTTGTCCAGTGGGTAAAGGATGGGCTGCAGCAAAGCCTCTTCCATAGCCAAAACCTCACTCAAGGGACAAAACTTCCAATTCAATAAGACAGTGATGCTGTGAATGGAAAATCCAGGTCTTGAACAAGACCAACGGAATCAAGGTGTCACAACTACAGAAGGCAGACACTTACGCTTTCTGTTTATTTTTAATGTGAAATAACCATCTTGAATGAATCTGATGAAACTTTCTATGCTGAAGTCATAATCCAAGAAATGACCATAGATATATGTGCTAATTCAGCAGTTCCAATCAGGTCAAACAACATTTAAAATAAAAACAGTGCAACAATCACTACACATTTTAGTATGACACTGGCAAAAAAATAAGTTAATCAAATCCTTGGATTTAACAAAAAAAATGCATAAATATTTTTCTATTTTATCTTAAATATGAAGTCTCTCAGATCACAAATATGCAGGCAAATGTACTCACATTGAAATTACAACTAAGTAATTCTAAATTCTCTTGAGCTGTTCTGCTGATTTCTGAATATGTGAAGTTCATACAACTTATACCCATAAATGAAATATCCTTTAAGTTCTGCTATATTGCTTTAGCAAGGATAAAATAAATTTTGAAATCCTCACTGTTTTTGAAAATTAAATGTCTAAAGGGCATTTAACTGCGTTATTTATACTAAGAAATTTTCAGGTATTTTGATTACTTTACGAATTAGTGTTGAAATACTTTTCATATATAAAACCTAAATATTTACCTAGACTTTTCTTAGGCATTGCTATCAACTGCATTTGTCCACAGTTCTAAGAGACTTGGTCTTCTGAGGAACACTTTTAAGTGTGAGCAACTTTTTCATACTACCTTAGTGGAGAGTAACTCATTCTCACAAAACCCTGTGTTCCAGCTACAGTATTTTTTGCGATATTTACAAAATGCTAATTTGTCTCACCATACCAATGTAGAACTCAAATTGTTAAAAAGAAAACCTAATGTTTGGAAAAGTTTTTAGTAAATACATGGAACCACTATGAAAAGGTAGCATACAATGCCTTGTCAAAGTAAGTGGCAATAGGATACACTTTATCAGCAATTGAATCATCATATATGTATTTTATCAATTTTGATGATAATACAAACAGATATGAATTGTGATGTCCCTGTCATATTAATGTTCAGAATACAAATACCAGATGCTAAGCTTAAAATCCCTTGGAGAATTTGACTGCTAAAAATCTCCAAAAATTTACAAGGTGTTAATGTATTTTCGTGAGCATTACTTAAACACCTTAGACCAGAGCCAATTTTTTAGCTCCAAGTATGTGTAATGAACACCAATTCTCCCAGAGCCAAACAAAAATCCAGGAAATCACCCATTTCTCAAATTGCATATCTTGGAATTTTGGAATTGTAGATTAATTTTTGAAATTTATACATTGAGAGGTGCTGATGATTGTCATTGCATCTATTATTGGACCACGTTTTTCAGGACAGCAGCAAGGGGAGGAGAAAGTCTGGCAAGGTAGGTTTTGTGACCTGGGACTGAGGACACCATCTCAGAGTTGCTCCTGTCTTTATTTCATCAGGGTCACTCCTGCCTCTGCTGCTCCTGTCAGCCCTGCTCTTGTGCAAGAATGTGACGTCCCATCCTCCTTGTCCCACCGGTGTTGACAACTGCCAGACAATTCTCCAAGATTTCTTTGATGGTGCCGTCACCCGAAGTTCCCACATCAATAGCTTTGCTACACAATTGTTCACTGAACTGGTAAGTATCTCTCTTTTTGCCTCTTCCCAGAAGGGGTACTCACATCCATGAATACCCCTACACATCAATATAAACAATATAAATAATGATATATTGTCAAACAATGTTCAAGTCCATATTGTACAGTTAAAGAAGGCTTCAATGTCAAAGAATTGAATGAGTACAGAAAATTGCATAAATTATTTGTTGAAAAATTTAATGTTGTCCAAAAATGTTGCTTGGTTTCTCTCTCTCTTTTTTTTTAATTTTAGAAATGTGACTATCCACCCTAGGTTTCTTTAGGTGGTCTGAGGAAGAGCATTGCTTTTCTGCCCATGTGCACAGGGCCCAATCAAGGGCTTCTTTGCTGGGCCGCCAGGAATAAGAGCTGAACTTCAGTAAGTTGGGTGAATTGAATAGAATTAAACAAAATTAAATTTATGTCAGAGTGAAAAAAATTGAAAAAAACCATTAATATTTTTTTTCAGAATTCCCAAAATTCTAATTATTATGTGTCACAGATTTGGAGTGTATGACTTAAAACTTGAAACCAAAAGGCTGGATTAAAATTGCAAACAGGTCTTCTTGGCAGAGGGTTGTTCCAAGTCGGATGCTCTCTCTCTGGGTCATGAAAAAGCTGGAGACCCCTTAAGTTTTAGTGTAATAATGGGCCACCACGAAACAGACCTTTCATTCCCAATTTTCAGTTGGCCATTTCTTATCTTAATATTCCTATGAATCACTCTAAGTATCTGTTTTTCTATATTCAGATTCAGTGAATTACTTAATATTTCCTGAGTGTTTTGTCCTTTGTTATGACTTATATTACATACTTAAAATTTTTATAGTTGGAATCCATGTTGAACATAGGAAGATACATCTATTGCTAGTAAGAGGTAATTGAAAGAAAAGTTGTAATTTATAATATCTAGTTAAGAAAAATCATTCTAAATTCAGAACAGGAATAAAGAGATTAAGTATATGTATTGTGGCACTTGACTCAAATACTAGCTAAAAGCTTAACAAATTTAAAATTTTGTAATTTTGGTGTTTGTACAATTTGTGTTCTTAGAGAAGTGTTATAAAGGGTAAAAGGAGAAGGGAAAAAACAAGATAATAGCAAAGAAGGGAAAGATATGAGGAGGGAAAATAATAGAGAAAAAATTATGATGACTATTTTTTTAAATAATAGGCAAAGAGTTATGTTTTCATTCAATAATTTTAATTTTTTATAAAGCAGTCTTTTGGGAACTTTGCATATAATACTGGGTTATTGTTTTCACCAAAAATTCATTATTTTCAATTTCCAATCCCAAATAATTATTTTTTTTCATTTTTTCCAGGATGGAGTCTATTCTACAGCGCCAGGGTACTTTGCAGATAACATCAGACCATGCCATACTGCATTCATTGAAGCCCCAGAGTCCGAAGAAGAGGCTAAGAAGATGCCGGTGAGTCTGAGCTCAGGCCTCCCCAGAAGAACTGAAGTAGGCCTTGACAATGTCAGCTGGCCACCTGTAGAGGACCTGAGATAGATGGCAGGGGTCCCATGGGCAGAGAGGCGTGGAAGACTAAGTACTAAAAGATTACAAAACATAGTTATTAAACTGTACATAATAACCAATGCTAAGCAAAGGTTCTGTCAGATCAAATAGTTGTCTGACTAAATGATACTATTTTAGGCAACATCTTTTACCTGACATTGAACTGTACAACAGGGAACCTGGAACTGAATTGAGCATTCAATCCAACGATAAATGCAGGTACAGGTGTCTAGGTAAAGAAGTACAGACACAGGCTGACTGTTTGCAGCTCACTAACCACTCCTCACGGGCAGCCATGGACACTGTCGACCTGTGCACAGTGGAACTGTCTCTTTGAGATCTTCAGTCTTCTCCTGGTTCTCCTCGTATTTCTCTTTCCTCTACTTCATTCTTCACTCTCTCCTCTGCCTTCTCCTGTGTCTTAACTGAAAGTCCCCACCTTGTGCCTGTCTGTGGAATATTATATGTCATAAACGTAATGCTGAAAAAAGTCTCCATGCAAGCTCTATTCATCCAAGTACCAGCTCACTCTTCTCATTCACTGCCACACATGTGCTAATATTACGTTAACTGAGCAGAATTTCAGAGCAAAAACCATAAATGTATGCATTCTAACTCTAATTGAAAAAAATAGTTATTTTAAGATGCTGGATTTTTTGTTCATTTTATTATAGTATATTTTAGACCTGAGGAATAAATTCGACATTTCCACAACTTCTGTCACCCACAAAAATATTTTACATACACACAGAAATCACAAACAAATACTTTATTTCAGGGTTTCAGCATAAAAGTGAAATGGCACTGAAGTGTTTTGTCTCCTTAATGTTTATCATTTCATCTTCTATTCAGTCCTTAGAGCTGTTCTCACTGTCACGGCTCATCCTGCGCTCCTGGATGGACCCTCTGATCTACGTTGCCTGGCAAATTCCAACCCCGAGTTTTACTGTGATCCAGCTCGTGGTGCAGAGTGAATAACTCCTAGCAGATATGGACGGCATAGCCGAGAAGGTGAGTACCCTCTGGATGGTTACTTGGTTACTTACTGAAGTTGTCACCTTGGACGTAGGAACCCCTCACTGCACAAAGTCTAGATCACAGGGGGAGGAGCCCAGTCCATGCACGGTGGGAGGTTCTAACCCCAGTTAGTGTGGGGTTCTTTTAGGGGGTCACAAACAACCTCACATACCTAGTCCACACACCAGGCAGTTAAATATCTCTTTCAGGAGATTGGTGGAAACATATTTCCCAGGGAAAAAAAATCAGAGAACAGCACCTTCAAAAAAAGAGTTTCCTTCAAAATACCTTAGGCTCTAGGCAGTGAACTTTTGGCCAGTTTCTTTCTCTTGTGTCCTAATAAAATGAATGTTAAAGGCGGGAAAAAAGTATGAAAATCAGATGGGACGGTCCCGCCATCCCACCTTAATCTGTGGAGATTGTGCAGGCCAAAGCTTCAATACAGTTCACAGCACGAGGTGTTCCAGGGACACAAAGAAAAAAGAGTCTGCTTTCTGGAACGAGAATGTTGATTTTTTTATCTTAAAGCAAGTTTTTCATTCTACAATTTGTTTTGCTTGGGGCTCATATATCAGAACTCATATAATTATACTTAATCTCCCCAAGTACTTTGTCTCACCCAGATGAAATGTGTATTTTCAAAATACATTTTTATCGGTAGAACAATTTCAGTATTAACTAAGTAGTTTTTTGAAGTTTTGTGAAATAATTTATCATCTAAAGAAAAATATACACTCAGAGAAATAACAACAAAGGTAATTCTATTTCACTTTTCATGTCCTAATTATATGTTATCAAGTGTCATTTTTGTCATCATCATGAGAAAAGCCTCTTCAATGCAAACATACAGAATATATTGTCCCAGAAACACAGGAAATAAACGCCATAATTTTCAAGTTATTTTCTTCATTACTGTGAATTGAATTTCTGAGGTCATTAAGTTGTTTTAATGCTGTCTTGTTTCCTTTTTTGAGTACTTGTCTTTTATTTTCGAGTATGTCATTGTATCCCAAACCCCAGATCATCAAACAGAATTTTAAGGCTCAAACAGAACACCTAAACAACAACAACAAAAACCAAGGTGACTAGCAGATATCATGAACACACACACAATGCAAGCATGCACACACACACACACACACACACACACACACACACACACACACTCACCATAAGCCATTAATGTTCTAACAATGATTCCAGACTTTAAAATTCTCTAACTTCACCAGAACAGTGTCCACAATTTCCCTAGACTTTTTCCCCATTGCTCTCAAGCCCACCAATAATCTCAGGTCTACGGAGGTGGTTATTAGTGCCAATGTGTTCCAGGGACTGCCAGCGCCAGGAGCTGACAGAGGGCAGAGTGCTTCTTCTTACAAGGGGCAGTGTTTTTCTAAATCACAGTCTCTCCCGCAACCTGCCACCCCACACCTTCCTTGTCATAGCTACTTTGCTGAAAAAGCCCACACAGAAAACTCCAAAGAAAGAATGTGAATACTTATTAAAATTCAAAAAGCGCTTTACCTGTGTGAGCAGAAAGGTTTCTGACACTTTGGGACGACCTTCCTAGTCAGTCCTGTCTTTTATCTCTGCACATTCTATCACCTTGAGCCAGCTTAATCTTTCATAAGGTTTTTGTGTACGGATGCTGTGTTGAAAATGACTCAGTTGAAAGAAACACGTAGGGAAAATGTTTACTTTCAGAAGAAATAAAATGCAAAAAAACAGTTCAAAAACAAGTTTTCATAATGTGAACATTGGTTTAGTGAGAACAGAGAATAGCTTCTCTTGTGTCTCCTGCTCAAATCCATGTCTCTTTTCAAGTGGCAAATTCCTGGATCTCCACCTGTGTTCTCCTGCAAGAACATTACTTCACTAGGGATTTCTTGAATGTCAGAAATGTTATACCTGTGTTCTGATCCTACCACAAAGATGACAAATAGATTCATGGTACCTTGGCCTGATTCATAAAAGCCCACACCTTTAGATAACTTCATTCCTATCTTTTCCTTATATCCTAACTGAGCAAATAATTAGAACAACATTATATAAATAGTAATAACATGAATAGTAAATGACTGTCTTTTGTGATTAGGTTGATCCTTCTATCAAGGAAAACAAGGACAACCTTCCCTGGCTGGAGCTTCCAGCCCTGCAGCCGACCAGCACAGACACTAGTGTCAGAGCTGTGTATGACTTGGCCAGCTGCATGATCAAGGATTCAGATAAGATTGTCAATTATATACGCATACTTCAGTGCCGATTTTCCTATGCTGAAAATTGCTAAGCCTGTGCCCATGACTTGATTTCTTGAAATTCTCCTGACTGGTCCGTGGTCCGCCTTTTAGAAAACGTCTGTTATGCTGGTAGTACCTGAATAATCCTTGGCGAAAGCAGGAAATCCTAACACTTGGGCCAAAGACCAGTCCATGGCATTTTAGGAGCCTAAACACAGAATAGGTGGGAAGCAGCTTGAAAGGAGGAAAGCCTCATCAATACTTTCAGGAGATTTCCAACTCTGATATTATCATCTGTTTCCCCTACTGTCAGAACAACACTGATATTAGAATGCGCAGAAACAGGACCACAACTGTGAATTGTCTCTGAGATTAGCTGGGATTCATGCTCCTCATTGATTCTAACGGCTCTGATCTGGAGTAGAACTTAGGCAGTAATGCTGGTTTCAATCTACTCGCCTCACTCTCCTCTAAAAAAAAAATTCTTCTGTCTTCTCCGATGTTATGCCCTGTGGCTACAATTGTTGGAAACTGATTCTGATTGGTGTATCTTCTTAAAAAATAAACACATATTCATTATAAATATCAAATTTTTTTAAAAAATAAACCATAGTTTCTTTTCCTCATTTAATAGAAGATGAAAGAAAAAAGGAACACAGTAAGAAAATCCAATCAAATTGTGCAAAATTCAAAAACTAGCCCCAGAATTAACATAAGTAACTAAGAGTCACAGTGAGTCAGGTGGATCTCCTAATGAGAACGAAATAGTTTGATGTCAACAAATTATGAGAGAAGAGATCACAATGGATCAAAGGTGCTCAGTTTGTTTTCTTTATATAATTTTTATTCTTCTCAATATGAAATATTAACATTAACATGCATTAATGGTGTTAGAGTTATTTTGTCCACATAAAAATCTTGGACTCTTGATGATGTATATTGAGCATCTAACAGCATATTTCTTTTTGTTTTCTTATTTTGTGTACTTGGACAAATAATATTTAAGGTTCCATTAAATCTCACTTTCTTACTGCATAAAGCTATCATTTAAAATCTTTTTTCTACTCTTTGTTCCTTTTTGTTTCTTTTCTGCTTTTCTCCTTTTGTCCTTTGTTTACCTGAAATCCAGGCTGTTTTTCATTTTTCTTTCCTAACAGTAAACATTGCAGAGGATGATCAAAGTGCAGTAGTGTGGCCCATCAATTACACTGGTGCATATTCACCACGGAAGAAGTATTGCTTTATTTGCTGAGAAAATGTACTTATTCTGGACATAGTTTTTTATCTCTTGTGTATAGAAATGTGAATTATGCCAATAACAGTTGCATTAGTTATCCACTAGCAAATTATTTGTCATTTGTTCTTGTGACTTTATGTTCTGGAAGGCAGAAGTCTTAGTCTTAGTTCAGGAGAAGAGTATACTCCTCTCAGAAGAAGCAACACTAATAATTAACATTTTACCCTATTTGTTATTTTTTCTTTTACCTATCAGCTCATCCCTAATTTTATGCATTTACTTTTTTCTCCGCTCATTCACCTCTAGCTTTTGTCACTTTTTCTCTAGGGTCGTTGGTGTCGCTGGCCTCTCTTTCACTTTCTAAATTTCCTTTAAGTATTCTCTGCAATACTGGCTTAGTGGCTGCAAATTCTTTTAAGCTTTCTATATCAAGGAAAGTTTTAATTTCTCCCTTCAAATTAAAAGATAATTTTTCTGGATATAGCAGTCTGGGCCGGCATTTATGTTCTTTCAGTGCTTGGATGACATTGCTCCATGATCTCCTTGCTTTTAGAGTTTGGATTGAGAAGTCTGAAGTTATCCTGATGGGCTTATCTTTATAGGTCACCTTATGTTTTTCTCTTACCACTTTTAATATTTTCTCTTTGTGTTGGGCTTCTAGAATTTTTATTATGATCTGTTGTGATGAGGATCTCTTCTGATCAAAGTTGTTTGGTGTTCTATACGCCTGCAATAGTTCCATGTTCATTTCTTTTCTTAAATTTGGGAAATTTTCTTCCATTATTTCATTAAACATGTCCATTAAGCCTTTCGTCTTGTCCCCGGTCTTCTCCTGGACTTGCATAATTATGAGGTTGTTTCTCTTTGAATCACCTATCAGCCATTGTAATGATTCACTTTCTTTCTTATTTACTTTGTGTTCTTCATGGCCTGCATGTTGCAGCTCAGTCACTTTATTTTCTAGGTCCGACACTCTATTCTGAAGATGTTTAATGTGGTTGCTTATTATTTCCTGTGTTTTTTCACTTCCTGAATATCTGCATTCAATTTTTTATATCTCTGTTGTGTCCTTCTCTGATTTCTTGTATTGCCTTCATTATCTTCTGGTATATCTCTTCTATGGTCTCCTCTTTTTGTTTTTCAAGGCTTGCTTTTACCTTATCTATGTGTTTGTGTAGCTCTTGTGCTGTCTATTTTATTTCCTGCTTTAATTCCTGCTTTAATTCAATGTACTTCTGGACCCAGAAGTTAGCATCATTTTTGCCATTTTCATCTTTGGATTCTGCAATTTCACTATCCCTGGTATCATCTTATGGGGTGTCAGGTCTTTTTGTAGGAGATTTGTTACCATGTTTCCCCAAGGTCCCGCTACCTCTGGCTGTCTCTGGTGTGTAGGAAAGAAGGGTTTGGTGAAGGCCCAGTCCTAGATGCCTCTGGAATCCTAAGGCCCAAGGGACAGACAGGGTGATGGAATTCCCGGTCCTAGGTGCCTCTGGAAGCCTCTGGGGCTCAGTATTTACAGGGTGATGTGATTCCCTGGAAGCCTCTGGAAGACTCTGGCTCACGAGATAGACGGGTGACGGACTTCCTGGTCCTACGTGCCTCTGGCATGCAGGGCAGAGGTGAAGTGGAAGCCTCTGATGCGTGCCAGAGGAACAGGGTGATGATCCCCCTTTGGAGGTGGCTTGACCCCCCCCCTCCAGTCCACTCAGCAAAACTCTGTCTGTTCTGGCTTCCCTCCCCCAGAGTGGGGCTCTCCACCCTCAAACAAGAGGCATCTAGATTTAACTACTGCAACTCATTTGAGGAACAGAAAGCTGAGTTAGAGTGGCGACTTAAGTGAAATGATTTACGTGTGGAAAATTAATATGGTAAGTACTGTATAGTTTCTCTGACTTGAAAAACCCAGAACACAGACATTCTATAGAACCACATGAAGTGATAGCCGGAGTTGGGGTAAGGGATAGGGAGCGGGTAGGAGAGTCAAAAATGGGAAGGGATTGTAAAGTTGATATGGTACATATGTGCATAAAAACCCAAATTCTTTGTAAACACTATGTATTACATATGTATATTAATAAAAATACTGGGAAAAGTAAAAAATTAAAAATGGGAAAAAAGGAAGCAACAGTGTTTACCTTGACCTGGAAGTCAACTTCTGTGCAGTCATTTTGAGTTTTTCTTACTGCTGTGCTGATAACCTAACCAGAAAGTTATGTTGTTTGTGGGCATTATTGATCCATATTACCCAGGGGAAACTGGACTTTTGTCCTACAATAATTATAAAAAGGAGGATGTTTAGAGGGCAAAAAATCCCTCAGGTATCTCCAACTGTTGAAATACATTGTTAAGAAGATCAATAGAAAACAATAACAAACAAATCTAGGCAGAATGACGAATGATTCAAACACTGAAGGAATGAAAATATTGGTCATCGCTCCAGGTATGAAATCATAACCAGCAGGGGGACTTGCAGAGGACAACAAATGTGTAATATATGAATTAGAAAGACTTATAAATTATTATATATATCATGACAAGTTACAATAATGAAGATTGTCACTGTCAGGCACATTTATTCCTATCTAGTATATAATTTGGTGTATCAAAATGTATTAAGCTGTTACCATTTGTTTTTGTCTTTTTGATCATCTTGAAATATAGGACTGATTGATATAGTAAGAAATTCTAGTAAAACTAAATTATGAATAGTGCATGCTCAGGAGAACTGTAAATTTCACCTAATGGAAACTTGGATTCTTATTCTTGTGAAGTAATTATTTTACTTCCAATTCTATACCAGAAGTTGGATTGTGTTTGTTAGAATCATGAACACACAATTGTATCATAGGACATCAAGTACGGATAAGGATATATGTCTGGTTATGAAGTACAAAAAATGTGAATTATTATTCATGGGATTTTGACTAGACTGGAGTAAGGAAGGTTTAGCAGATTACTTAACCACTCCTCTCTGTGTGCCTGTGGGGTGTTTTTAGATATGAGTGGTATGTAGTCCAGGTAACCAAGAGTAGAACACGTAAGACAACATCCATATAGGGAATTGTTCAAAGAGAATAAAAAGCCAAGACAGCGCTCTGTTACAGTATGCAGAAGATTCAGATTTCAGCCTTTCAACACAGACTCAACAGAAACTCGGCACAGAGGTTAGAGCCTTTCAGTGTAAGACCAGTGCCATTTCTTTATTTCATCTTGTTCTGTGGCTGCCAGCTTCTTTTATTAGCAGCTACTAGATGCTCTGATTTTATAGACTGATATCAGTCATTTTAGATTTTCCTACACCTTATCTCATTAGTCTACTGATTAAATCCCTGTGTGTCTGTTTGTGTTTGTATGTGTGTACATACATATATGTAATACTATTAAGTTAATTTCACGTGGAAAATAATAAACAAAATACATTTGGTTAAAATTTTGTATCATTCATTAAAATTAGCAATTATAATCACCTATTGTAACTTATTTTAAGAATATTCGTGATTATTGATTTACACCCAGATTTATAAATAATGGAGAAGTGAAATGATACTTAAATCCATGTTTAATCTCAGCCAAGATATTTTAGGCACATTGTGAAATAGCAATTTATTGGATATGAAAATTATACAGGCTTGATTGGAGATAGATTTTCTTAAGTTGAAGTGTTAATCATTTTATTAGAATTAGGAATAGTGAGATGTATGTAATCTGCCTTAGTTCAGAAGCTTTTAGTTTTCTTTTTTTATTTCTTTTTTTTTTTTTGAGACCTCAGTGACCCTAATCTACTCCTATAGCTCTCTGCTGTGTTTGGGATGCTTTTGCTAATTAATCCTTTAATATGTACAATTTAATATTATCTCTTGCAATTAAGCATGATTCATAAATCTACTCCATATTAATAGACTGTTGGAAGCATAGTTCATGCATACATGAAGGGTTAGGAGATGCAGAGATTGTACAACGATGGACTGGTTATCAAAGGATAGCTAGTTAAATGTATGCCTCCACATGCAGGTAAAAACACAATAACCACGATAATTATAAATAAGCATGTAGATGAAAGATGAGATATAGCGAGGACATAGACAGGTGAAAGGTCGTACCTAGATACACACAAAGAGACACAGAGAGAGGGGTATAAAGACAGCACAATGTACAGCTGTGTCCTTGAGTGGACACACACAAGCTCTACTCTCCTTTAAACGGAATTACACCCTTACACACACAGGTCATACTAAAGTGTAAAAAGCATTTTATAAGAATGTAATTGGTATTGGCCTCATTTATCATTACTATAGTGCTGAGTACTTATGCTCACACCTGCGATAATGTAAACGTCACAGGGTGAATTTATGAAATCTCTGGACATGCCGTTCTTACATATGGCACTAATCTTAGAAAAATTAAAATTTATTCAAAGATAGCAATTGATCAGAGCAAGGTTGTCAAAAGTAGCTCATGAAGTAGAGAAAACTCATACTAAGTTACATGGTTTAAATAGTATAGCAGTAAATAAAGAAAAGTGACAAACAGTGCTTACTAGGGAAATTTTTATTGCTGGCAGCTGGGCTTTATATTAAAGTAGCAAATTTCCTCAGAGCTCTGGGAATAGATTAATAATTTGTGTCCTATAGAAACTGATGATCTCCACCCCCCAAAAAAGCAACCATTGAACATAGCATTTAATAAGGAATAATGTTTTCTTAACATGTGGTTAATTTAAATAATAGAATGCAGTTAACGATTTATATTTTGGTTTATTTTAAAAGGTGTTTCAGTCATCAATGCACTATTGGTTATTCCCGCAATGTTTTCTTTATATTTTTATTATGTTCAAGTAAGAATGAAAAGCATTCTAACTGAATTTCTTGTGAAGTCTAGAAATGCAATTGAAACATGTTAATCTACAAAGAGAATAACTTGAACAACAAATATGACTTCATTAAATACATTAAATTTATTATTAATTATGTAAGTGTTTTGCATTTGTTTTATGATTTTTAAATTTTTTAATTATTCACCAATTAACAAACTCTGTTTCACAGAAGATAGCATGCAAGTCGAATAGTAGAGATTTGAGTTTCCTCAGTTTACTCTTCCCCCGCTATCTGCAAAAGCTACAAAGCCTGACAGTGAGGATTCAAGGGTAAGTCGTCAGCCTCACATGTTATATCAGATTGCTATTCTTGATGTTGAGGGAGAAGAAGGAAATATAGAACGGTGAAAATTTCTTTAACATCCACTTCTGTATTATTCATGGTTAAGATTTATTGTCCAAAAAGAAAGGACAAGTAAACAGTACAAAGTCACAGAATCCTGACCCAGAAGATTTCAGAAAAACCTGTGGCTCACCACACCGAATGTTTGGATTCACTAATATCTGGATGTGTTTTACTCGGAAAATTTGCTTTTGCTTAAGATTTCTATGTTCAGAAGAACCATTAGGCAGAGTGCAGCAGAAGATCTGTGTGTAAATTACACTAAAAATTATGAACAAAGCATATGCGAAAGAAGTGATTATGTTTTTAAATGAAATCACTTGTCCTTCTATTATAAGAGTCAATGAAACTGAAAATCTGGTCACGTGAAAATTTATACATTTGGACTTAAGAATTTAAAAAAAAACATCAATATCAATCTTACTCATTGTAATTATATACCTCGAAATACCTAAAAAGTGAATACCAATTTGAGTTCACGAAAGATCCAGTTCTGGACGCTCTCACGACAGTGACTTGAATCAGAGTAGAGAAACTTTTCTGAATTAGTAACAGGTTGTGCAGCTTGATTCTTAACAATACTGGAATATTGAATTGTGGTTTATCATACCCACTCCATTGTGTGTGAATTTTGTCTGCGTGTATTTGTGTGTATGTGTGAGAGTGCATTTGTGTAAGTATGTATTTGCTTTTTAAAACCACTCCATTCCTTCCTCCAAAATAACGGCTTAAGCTGGGTCCAAAGACATGTCTTGCGCGTCATCAGCAGCATGAGTGTACATTAACGTGTGAAATAGGTTGTTTCCCTGACCTAGAGTTCCTCAGATCCTATAAGTCTAAATCATCACTAGGTATCACTTTCATCATTCTCCTAATTTTCTTTTCTTCAAACTAAACAAAATCCTTCATTTCTGTCCTTTATGGTTTCCTGAATGTGTATAAGAGAAAAAGTAATACTCCATAGTTAAAGTTGTAAGGGTTATCTCAATAATTTAAGAAAACTACTGTTAAAAAATAATGAGTGTTTAACCATATTAATAAAAATGCCAAAGGCTTATAAAGCCAACTTTTGACAGCTCAGTTGGACTGTCTGAACTTCTCCAGGGAAGAGAGCTTTTCTCCACAATCACCAGTATGCACCAGCAAGCATTCTTCTGGAAAGGTATGTGCTACACCTCTGTGACTTCTTGTCTCCATCAACACTCCGGTGAGAGGATTTATGTAAAATTTGAGCTAACCGCAAAAAGGTTGTATGTTGATAGTCTTGGAAGAATAAACCTTGCTCTGGAAAACAATTACACAAGGTAAGGTTTAAGAGGATGAGTCAGTCGTCTTCAGTTGGGAGTCTCTCTTTTCCCAGGTATTGGGTATTTTTTGAAGTCTGGTACATGGTGTGCCTTGAGGTGGAAGGAGAAATGGAGGATTCTGTAGTTAGTTGTCTAGGTGATAAAAGATGGGTTGCTGCTGAGCATATTCCAAAGACAGAATTTTACTCAAGGGACAAATTTTCCAATTCAAACAGCCAGAGATGCTGAGACCGGCGAATTGCGGTCTCGAATAAGACCACAAGAATCAAAGTTTCCAATGTCGCAAAATCAGGAAGCAGAAAATACTATTTTGTGGAATTTTTTGTGAAATGACAATCTTGAATCAATCTAATGAAACTTCCCATTCTGAAATCTCAATCCAAACATTGATCAGAGGTGTATGTGCTGGTTCAGCAGTTCCAATCAAATCAAATATCATTTAAAATGAAAAGAGTATAATAATGACTACACACTTTAGTATGAGACTTGCATAAAATAGCTCAGTCAAAACCATGAAAATAATTTAATAAAAACATAAATAATTGTCTATTTTATCTTAAAGTATGAAGTCTCTCAGGTTACAAATATGCAGGTAAATGTGCTAAGATTAAAATTACAACTAGATATGTCTGAATTTTCTTGAGCTGCTCTGTTGATTTATAAAATTGTTAAGTTCATGTGAGTTTACACTTATGAGAAATATTCTCTAGGTTCTATTATACTACTTTAGAAAGGATAAATTAATTTTGAAATTTCTACCATTTTGGAAAATTTAAAGTCTAAAAAGCATTTAACTGCATTATTTATGCAAAGAACTTTTTGAGGTATTTGAATTTTTATGCACTTGTGTTAAAATACTTTTATATATAAATCTTAAACATTTACTTATACTCTCTTAGGAATTATCAAATGCACTTGTACAAGGTGCTATGAGACTTGGCCTTCTGATGAACATACTAAGTGTGAGAAACCCCTAGATACTACCGTTACTGAAAATCATTCATACTCTCTAATCTCTGTGTCCCAGCCATATTAATTCATCACAATTACAATGAGTCTCACCATGTCTTGTGTTTAGGATCTAGAGTGTCCCCCAAAAGTCTCATGTATTTTAATGGAACCATGTGATGTTGGTGGATTGGGGTCTGGTCTGGAGGGGTGGATTACAGTTAAGTTAGGATTAACGGTGTGTAGTGGCCACACCTGGATGCAGAAGGGGCTGGTTACTGGACAGAGACCTGAAAGGATACATAAGCTGCACCTGCCTTCCTGGAGAATGGGGACTAGTCTCAACTAGCATCAGCTTGTCTTTCTGTTTGTTCGGGGAAGGGGCCTCCACCTCTCTCTCTGCCATGTACTTTGATTGTTGCCGGCCACCCCTGAATAGACTGTGACCTTTGAAACTGTGAGTTAAAATAAACCTTTCCTTTCCTGAGTTGTTGGTGTCGGGTATTGAGTCACAGCAACAAAAATGTAACTAAGACATCATGCACACCAAAAACTCAAATTATCAAAAAGTATCCAAGGTTTGGCAAAGATTTTTGTAACTACATGGCAATACTATAAAAAGTTAGCATATCAAGCCCAAGACATCATATTTCATAATAAAATACTCTTCAGATTCATGTATCAGCAATCTAATCATCTAAAAAGTATTTTTACCAATTATGATGGTAATACAAACAGATAGTGTTGTTTTTGTCACATCAGTGTTCAAAATACAAATTAGTAGACGTCAAGTTGCAAACCCATAGAGAATCAAACAGCTGAAAATCTCCAGAAAATTACAAGGCAGTACTGTGTTTTTGGGCAAATGACTTACAACTTTTACATTAGAGCCAATTTTTAGCTGCAAATATGTGCAACAAACAGAAGTGCATCTTGAGCCAAACAAAAATACAGGAAGTCATCCATTTCTCAAATTCCTTATCTTGCAATTTTAATTCAATTTTTGAAATTTATATAGTGAGAAGTACCAATTTTTCCTCATCTGCTCTATTATTGGACCAAATTTTGCAGAGACAGAAAGCAGAAATGGAGAAAAATGGGGTAGATGTTGTGACCTGGGGCTGAGGACACCGTCTCAGAGCTGCTCTTGTCTTTATTTCATCAGGGTCACTCCTACCTCTGCTGCTCCTGTCAGCCCTGCTTCTGTGCAGCAATGTGACGTCCCATCTTCCTTGTCACAATGGTGTTGACAACTGCCCGAAAACCCTCCAAGAATTTTTTAATGTTGCTGAAATCCAAAGTTACAACATCAACGAATTTGCTTCACAACTATTTGCTGAACTGGTAAATATTTCTCTTTTTTTTCTTTTCTCAAAAGAAATACCTCTATGAACAACTGGGCTACGAGACAATAGAAACAGTGAGTTTTTTGTTGACCAACTGTCAAATCCATTGTTATTCAGGTCGAAAGACATCCGCTTGGAGGAGTCGAATGAGTATGGGAAATTGCACAAAATCTTCGATGAAGAACATAATCCTTTCCCCAAAATTACTTGTTTCCGTTTTTTTTAATGTTAGAAATGTATACACGTGACATAGGTTTCAGTAGGTGGTTCTGAGGAAGAGCATTGTTCTCAAGTCCTTGTGCATTGGGTGTGACCACAGGTGTCTTCACTGGGCTTTTGAGGAGCCCCCAGCAATGCGAACTGAGCTGCCCTATGTTGGTCGATTTAAATAGATTTGAACTGACTTGAATTCATGTCAGAGAAAACAATCGAAAAGAATCATTGATAGGTATTCAAAATTCCTAAAATTCTATGTGTCATTGTTCTCAGATTTGCAGCATATGAATTCAAACTTACAATAGAGTGGTTGTTTAGAATTGAAAACAGGGTTATCTGTCATAGAAACTTTGAGGATTGAGTGTTTTCTCTTCTAGGTCATGGAGCAACTGGAGACCGCTTAAATTTTAGTGAATCAACTGGCCACCACGGAATCTCTTTTTTTTTCATTCCCCATATTCATTTGGCTGTTTCTTATCTTCTAAATCTCCTTAATAATCACTTTAGGATTCACAATTCTTGCTAAATGTAAATTTTTTAAATTATAAATAATATTCTAAGTATCTCTTTTTCTGTCTTCAGACTAAAGAATTGTTTACTATTTCCTGAGTATTTCATCCTATCTTATGACTTTTATTACATAATCAGAGATGTTATAGTTGAAAATCATGTCAAATTTAAGAACACACAATTGTTGCTATTAATATGTGATTGAAAAAGTTGTAATTTATAGTGTCTTCTTAAGAAAAAAAACAGTTCTAGAATCAGAGCAGAAATAAAGGAGATTAAGAATGCGTACTGTGACACTTGACTCAAATACTAGCTAAAATCTAAATTCATTTAGAGTTTTGTGACTTTGGTATTTATAGCATTTTTTGTTCGTATCATAACTTTTTGAAAGTTAAAAGGAGAGGTGGACAAGAAAGGAGAGGTTAGCAAGTAAGAGAAAAGCAGATAGAAGATGAGGGAGGTAAGAAGGTAAAAAAATATTAGATAAAAATGAACTACAGAGCATTTTTTAAAGAATTCTGGGCAGTGTTATATTCTACATTTATTATTTTAAATTTCAGTAATCTTTTAAAAATGTGCATATTTTACAGAGCTATTATTTTAGTCAATGATTCCATTTTCTCAATTCTCAATCACAGATAATTACCTTTTTTTCCATTTTTTCCAGCATAAAGTCTACTCTACGGCACCATGGTACTTTGCAGATAACATCAGACCATGCCACACTGAGTCCATTAAAGTACCAAAGTCTGACGAAGAGGCTAAGAAGATGTCGGTGAGTCTGAGCTCAGGCCTCCCAAGAGCAACTGAGGCAGGCACTGACAGTCCCTGTTGCCCGACTTAGAGTGCATGACATGGACAGCAAGAGTCCCTTGGGCAGAGAAGCATGAAAGGTGAATTACTCCAAAATTATAAAATGCAGCTGGTAGACTGTACATAACATCAGGTACTAAAGAAGATACTATCAGATCCGACGATCGGTGAGTAAGTAAGTTTGTTTAGGCAGAGTCTCAGCGTCAAAGTGTAATGACATTAACGAGGTGTGTCTCCTTAAATTTAGTGCTCACATGTCGTCTTCTCTTCAGTCCTTAGAGCTTTTCTCACTATCACGGTTCATCTTGCGCTCCTGGATGGACCCTCTGAACTACGTTTCCTGGCAAATTCAAGGAGCAAGTTACGGGGAGGACACATTGCTCCAACTCAAACTACAGACTGAGCAGCTTCTAGAAGAAATGGATGACATAGCCGACAAGGTGAGCCGCCTCCTGGTGATTGCTTGGTTTCCACACTGAAGTTGTGACCTTTTGTTGTGGGAATTGTTTGGAAACTTCTCACTGCACAGATTCTAGAGCATGGGCCAGTAGCTCTATATACTGTTCCAAAGATTATAAACTATAGTCATGCATAATGGGTTATTCTATCAGTTGCTAGTGTAGGATTCACATTGGTGGACACAGACACGGTCCCCACCCAGTACATACATCAGTATATGAACTATCCCTTCCAGGAGATGGGTGGAAACATATTTTCAGGAAAAGAAATTCAGAGACATCACCAACAACATAAGAGTTTCCTTCAGACTATCTCAAGATAAAAGCAATGAAATTTTGGTCAGGTTTTTCTCTTACCTCCCACAAAACTGAATGCTAACCTGGGTGGGGCTGGGGGGGAGGGAAGCATGAAAATCAGACTGAATCAGACTGGATCCTTTTTCATCCCACCCAACTCTGAGAAGAAAAGGATGCTAAAGGTTCAACATAGTATCATGACAGGAGGGACTCGAGGGGCACAAGGAATTCTGGAATGAGAATGTTGATCCTACATTTGGTTTTCTTGGGGCTCATATATCAGACATCATATAATTATATTCAATCTCCCCAAGTACTTTGTCTTACCCAGATGAAATAAGTATTTTGAAAACTTACCTCCATAAGAGAGGAGAATTATATATTCAGAGAAATAATAGAAAAGGTAATTTTTATTTCATTTGTATGTCATAATTATATGTTATCATATATCATTTTTGTCATTGTCATCAGAAATCCCTCTTAAGTGCAAATAAATAGTATATATTTACCCAGAAACACAGGAAATACACCAAAATTTTCAAGTTATTTTCTTCATTTCTATGAACTGAGTTTCTGAAGTTAAGTTTCTTATGCTGCTTTATTCTTTTACCTATTGAACACTTGTTGTTTTATTTCTGACTATGTCACTATATTCCAAGCCATGCGCCACAGTTCAGAATTTTAAGATTGCAACACTACATCTAAAAAAGAAGAAGCAATGTGACAAACTGACACCATAAACACACACACACACACACACACACCTGAAATGCATGATATGCTGTTCATTTTCTAAGAATGATTCGAGATTTATACATTTCTAAGTTCACCAGATCAGTGTCCACAATGTTCCCAGATTTGTGCCTAGTAGATCTCAAGTCCACTGATAACTTCAGATTATTGTAGGCGGTTATTAGTGTGCATGTGCTTCAGGTGCTGCCAGATCGAGGAGCTGGCAGAGTGCAGTCACTTATCGTTTTCTCTCACAAGGGGTAGCATTTTTTTTTAAATTGTGGTCTTTCCACTGACCTACCACCCCATGTTTTCATTCCATCAGATACTTTGCCAAAAAAAGAAAACCCTCACATAAACCTCCCAAATAAGCATTCAAATTCTTACTTACTAAAACTCAAAAAAGTACATTACCTGGGTAAAGGTTCCTGAGAATTTGGGGCAACTTTCCTAATCATTCCTTTCTTTTTCTCTGCACCTTATATAACCTTGAGCCAGCTTCATCTTTTGGGAGGTTTTTGTGTATGAACAGTGTATGTAAAATGACTCAGTTGAAAGAAACGTGTAGGGAAAATGAACTATCAGAGGAAATAAAATGAAAAAAGCACTTCATAGACAATATTTCATAATGTGAACACTTCTTTAGTGAGAGCAGAGAGTCACTTCTCTACTGACTCTTGCTCAAAAAATGTCTCTTTTCATGCAGCAATATCATGGGTCTCCATCTGTGTATTTCTGCAAGAACATTACTTCCCTGGGGATTTCTTGAATGTCAGAAATGTTGTAGCCATGTCCTAATTCTACCTTAAACATGATAAATAAATCCATGCTACCTCAGCCCGATATAAAAATCCACACCTTTGGCTAATCTTCATTCCTAACTTTTTCTTATATCTTAATTGCATATGTAAAAGGAATTCGCTTATACAAATAGTAATAATACACATAATAAATGGCTGTCTTTTATGTTTAGGTTGATCCTTCCATCAAGGAAAACAGAGACTACGTTCCATGGTTGGAATTACCTGCCCTGCAGATGTCTACTGATAGCAATGCTGTTAGACCCTCATTTTATGTGTCCCGCTGCATGATGAAAGATGCACAGAACGTTTTAAGCTACATGCGCATATTACAGTGCCAATATTCCTATGCTGGCCACTGTGAGCCCAATGCTCAATAATGATTTCTTGAAATTCTCCTTAATGATCAACCCTTTGGAGAGGAGCCATTGCTTATATACTTAGCACATGAACACATCCTGGTGCAAGGCAAGGATTCCTAATCCTGGTGTTATAGATAAGTCATGGCCCTTTAGCAGCTAGACCACATAGTAGGTGGTGAGCAGCCTGAAAGAAAGTAACAACTTAAAAGCCACAGTGAGTTAAAGTGGATCTCCTAAACAGTAAGAGAGCTGGACCTGAACGAATCATCCTAAACTACATAGAAGAAGAAATCCTCAGAACTGTCTAATAAAGTCATCATCTACCTCCTCACTCTTTGTCGGTTTGTTTATTTATACATTTATTTTTTTATATTTTGAGATAAGTTATTACTCTGTAGTCCAAGCTGGTCTCGAACTCACTACACAGTCTATGATGGCATGGAATTCATGGAATTCACATCTATCTTGCCTCAGCTTGCCAGTGCTTTGATTACAACCATCTACCATCACACTCAGCTAATGTTCGTAAAATGCTGTAGCATGGAACCCTGTTTTTTAGGTAACCCTGGCAGTCACTATAACCACAGACCTACACCCGGAGTCCAGGTGCCAGGCTTCTAAGAAACATCACAAGATTTTAAGAGACAATACAAATCTTACTATAATTGTAAGCTCACAAATGTCATGGGGCTCATTGAACCATATAAGAATTCTTAGAAAACACACTAAATTAGAAATTTATTGATTTCAAAAATGAGAAAATCCATGTAAGGTAACTAAAGTAACTTATAGAAAGGGGAGAAATATATGTTTTACACAAGTTTTCCCTGAAATTATGAGCAAATTATCGTGCTTTTGTGGCAGAAAACGAAGCTCAACAACTTATGTTTATGAATCAATTTTCAGAGTGAATCAAAGTAAATTTAAGGGTCATGTGAATGTGAGAGCAGGAAGATTTTTCCAAATGTGTTAACATTGTGATGAGGTTTGAGAAGCTTTTAGAAATATGGATGGGTGAAACGTGGAAGATGGCGTATCTATAAACCATCCTAGAAACACTATGTTGTAAGAATATCCAACCTCTTGCACTCAAGGAACTGATTGTAGTATGCAAAGTATTCCATAAATAAAGACTAGCATGAAATTTTGACTCGTAGATAAGAATCATTCATTTCAGTATGTGTTTTAAAATCTTTCACTATTAGATATACATACAGCAGCACAGTAATAGTGGGAAAAATGGGGAAAATTTTATTTTTATTTTTTCATTGTGGAGGATCATATGCATGAATTGGAGAGATTGCACTAAAGATATGAGACAACGGATGTACAGTGTTTTAATGCTAGTCTTATGTCTAGAATTAAAACAGAAATATTAATCAAGATTTGTAGTGCAAATGTGAGTAGAAAAAGTAAGTGTAAACATGTTGGAATATTATTGTCATCTTCTAAAAGACATCCAAAGCAGGGTAGCCAACAAGGAAAAATCAAACTTATTGACCATACAAAAAGATGAATTGGCCTTGACTCTCAAAGTGGGTGAGGGAGTAAAAAAACTGACACAACAGGAACTTGACCCTAGATGAGTTACAAAGTAGTTACCCTCCTTAAGGAGGGTATGTGATGGAATGAGCTCAGGTCCAAATGCATGTGAACTTTATAAGGCTGGAATTCATTGGATTTGTCAAAAATTATTAAAATATTAAGATACTTATGGAAATTAAAAAATGTAAAAAATAGCTTGCTCTGCTCACAAAGTGTTCATCGCTTGTTTCATGCCATATTGACTGTGACATGCAAACCGTAGTGGAAGAATAAAAATAAAAGGAAAATAGTCCAGTCCTTCACACACTATTCAAAATACAGTGAATTAAACCATCAAGTCCTTTACAGAAGAAGCCTTGAGGAACACAAGAACTGCATGATTTCATATAAGTCTACTGATCACCATGATGTGCATAATCTTCTTCCAAACTGTGATAGGGCCAAAATACAATATGGTGCTACAATCCTAGAACAACCAAGTGTAACAACCATGGAGTAAATTATAGGAGGCAAAGAGCCCCAAAGGAGCCTTTCCTTTGTGTGGGTTGAGTATCTCAGGACCTTGTCAGCATGATGGAAAGCCACCTAAGTAACACAGCTTTCGTTGACTCCACCTCTGGTTCCTGGCCCATCAAGTCCTCCTCTCAACACAGTCATCAATTATACACTGATTAAAGCCATAATTTTTCACTTCTACTTCTTAAATAACCTTCCTGTGTAGTGACTCCTGAAAGGAAATTAATTTTTCTCTTTTAAAATTAAACTAATAATAGCAAAATAACTCTTTCTCTGAAACATTTCCAAATTTTCTTAGGTGACCAGGGACTCGGGTGCTTAGGAGTCTTTTCTCATGATCGTCACCCCCTTTAGTACTGGTCACAATAATGACAAATAAAACATGAAAGGCACGTGGAAGGGAAGCCGTGGGAAAACAGACAAGTTTAGTTGTGCTTTGAAAATAATGTCACAGTTCTTCAGCAAGTAGATACGAAGAAATGCCATTTCCCTCAGCAACAGCTTCCCCAGGTGGTTCTGATAAATTGCCTGATGAGCAAAACTACCTCAAAATACACAAGTTACCAAGCAACACACCCAGATTCATCAGTTCTTATGGCAATGGAGACACGCCGTCTTTTCACTGAAGAGACATTCTCTCTTTGCCCCAAAGACTCTACAAAGAAACCGCACAGGCAGACAGATTCAAAACCAGAATCTCAAATAGCACAAGGACAACCAGGATGCCAGAGTCTTCAAGCAGAAGATAAAAGAGACAGACTCCAATTTGAAATGTCCTATGACACCTAGAGCCAAAAAGTCTAATACTTAAACAAAAAAGATCATTCATGATTTGATCAATAAAATCAATCAAATGTGGAGTTTCTTAAAGTAGCCATCATAAAAGTACTCTACCACACATTATACATATCTGCAAAAAAGAAAAAAAGCCATCAACAAAATATTACTTTTTAAGAAGATCTGAAATAAAAATAGAATATATTATAACAATAACAAACTTGCAAGATTAGCATAATTATTTAGTAGAGATGATGATACATAGTGTGGAAAAATTCTGGACAGATCAATGTCACTCATTCTATGTGAATTATGGAGTGTAAAATAATGAATGCGCGTGCAGGGAACAGTGGAAACAACAATAAGTGATCCTACAAATAGATCTTATGCCACAAAAGGAATCAGAAGCACAGTACTTGCCTCGAAGATGTACACGAGGAATAGAGAGTCTGAAATTCTTCTAGATAGAAAGAAGAAAGAAGAAAAATGTGGAAAGGAAAAAAGAAAGAGACGGAAAAGAGAAAGAAAGAAAGAACGAAAGAACGAAAGAACGAAAGAACAAAAGAAAGAAAGAAAGAAAGAAAGAAAGAAAGAAAGAAAGAAAAGAAGGAAGAAAGGAAGGAAGGAAGAAAGGAGACATTGAAAATTACAGCAAAACTCAGTAGGATACATCTAAAGAAATACATAACAAGATAGACAAAATAAAGAATTTTTTAGTAACAGATAAAAAGTTAAATGTCTTGAACCAGCTACCCCAGAAATAATCCCAAATGAAGTATCAGTGGAATTTTTAAATTCATAGGGATACAAACATGGCAGATACTAAAAAGAAAATAAAAAGTATGAATTCTTAACCTGGGAAAACCATCTCTTAAAAAAAATGGAGAACAATAAAATTCTTAATTGGAAAAAATTCTAGGATAGTTTTAACTTTATATATTCTAAAGAACAGTGAAAAATTATTTAAACTGATAACTATGAAAAATTGTTCTAGAAAAAGGAAATAAAAGCAAAGAGCAGAAAGATAATGGACTATTCAATTCTCTTCTATGGTTTATAAACATATGTAGTGATTGAAATTATACTTTAGTAGCAATAGATCTTGATAAAAGTTAAATTGCTAACTAGGGAATCAAAATGTCCTTAGTGAAAATGAATATTTCATAAATCACTGAAGTAAATTCTTGGTTGCAGTTTTCTGTAAATACTCTTCCATTAAAGTTTGAATATCTAGAAAATAATAACAGAAAATATATTAAACGTGCTCAAGTAACCTCAGTAGTAAATAGGTGTACACCCACCCCTCCACACACACACATATGTAAAAATATTAAAGAGTATTGAAAATATAAAATTTCTCTAGTAATTCAAGAAATAAAAGAAAGAACAAGGAGATAAAAAATAATGTTAGTAATACATATAAAATTAATTACTTGAAATGTAGATGCTCTAAAAAATTCTAATCAATAGACATAGATTAGATGAGTTAATTAAAAAGCAAAAAGAAGCCATATATAGTGTGCAAATAAGCCACTTTAAACATGACATTAAGAGCATGGAAGAACATACAATGTGTTATTCACTTTTTTAACACAAGTGACCATATTAAGATTTGATGAAGTAGACATCGAAAAATTATTGGAGACTCAGATGGTTGTGTCTGTTGATGGGATGATGTCAACTTGATTGAATTAGGACCCACATCTCCATTAGTATTGGGATTTGTCAACCACCCTAGACTGGGGCTTAAGAACTTGTGGGGATTAGAGTTTGAGTCATTTGTGGGCTGGCCAATGAGAGAAGAGCACCCACCCAAACGTGGGAGGGCCAACTGGAACTCCAATGGTATAAAAGGGAGGAAGAAGGAAAATTGCCCCGCTCTTCCTCTGGAAAAGCTCTCACCTTCAAGATTGTCTATGGATGCTGCAGATTGTCAGCACAGAATCATTCCCGTCGTCTCGACTTGTGCCTGTCTGTCTGTTGCTGCCCTTCAGTCACCGCCAATCTTCAGTCACCGATGTTCACCTGAGATCTACAGCAGATTCTCACCTCACTGGCTGTGCTGCAGACCCGGAAGAGAGATCTACTGCTTGGCTGGGCAGCCATCTTGGACCACCTCTATCATTGGCCTTGTAAGCCTTCCTAATAGACCCTTTTGTGCTAAGATCTGTAAGTTCTGTCTTTTGAAAGGAACCCAAACTAATACGGTGGTTATTAGAATTTACATAAGAACAAAATGTGACAGGAAGGCATAACATTTTCTGTATATATGAAAATGAAAAGTCATACAATAAAAGAAAACCTTACAAAGCTGCAAGGGGAAATAAATGCATGAATAATTACACTTAGGTGCCTTAACATCTTTCAGCAGTGATAGAGGTTATAAGTTGTAAGTCAGTGAAATATATATAGTTCAAAGCTAACAACAAGATCCAAGTGACATGACATTAAAAGAAAAGTCATAATTTTTCCAAGTGTCCAGTATTCATCAAATTACACAAAATAGTGACTCCAAACCAAAATTAATTAAATATAAAAATATTGAGATCATATGCCAATTGGGTGTGGTGGTGTTCATTTATAATCTTAACAATCTGGGAAACTGGGTATGGAGGATTCCAAGTTTAAGACCAGTCTGGAAAATTTAGTGATTTGGTTAAGAAATTGCCTCTAAATAAAAGATAAAATGGTATAGGAACACATTCCAAGGCCAAGTTCCTCAACTGCATTTATGGTACCTCCCTCTCCAAAATGTAATCATGTATCATGTGTTTTGTTTTTACAAGGTAATTATATTAGTAGTCTCAACTTTTCCATTGAAGAGATCTGAATCTTGATTCCCAAATACTACAAAAGAGATTTAGCTTTATCACAGTTGTAGAGGGTCCATTTGCACCAAAGAAGTATCTTCAAGACAGAAGAGCTCACAGTGGAGCAAAGATGCTCACTTTCTGCTGGTCAGAACACAAGGTTGAGAAATTATGCTAGAGAAGTGGGCATGAAAGACCGTATGTTAACCCCCAAGCTCCACCTGAATGACTCAGCCTTCTGAGTGACTCCAAAGCAAATTAATTTGACAATTAGCGCTAATCATCGCATAAATGAATAAGAAAAATGAGTGATGTAAGAGAAAAAGATCTCCAAACTTCTGATTCACACATCATAAGAAAGAATGAAAAAGAGAATACAGCAGCAACGACAAAAAAATAGCAAAAAAAAATGCAAAACCAGCCTATGGTTTCCACTCTTCTTCAGGAAAGAAAAAAAAAAAGTCTATTGGAATGGATTTCATTGGCAGAAATTGAACCACAATGTGTATACTCGAAAGAATCCCATGCTTGTGGATGCCACGTACAATTTCCAGGGATTAGCACTGAGGGACAAGGCCACAAAACTTAATAGAAGAGTGGCTTTCCAAAATTTTTTCTCTTACGAATCCACTCAAGTTATGACTTGGAGCTCTAAATATACAAAGACTTTTTTGAGATTTGAATAAAAATGTTGATCATAGCAAAATATCCGATTATTTGTTCTCTTAGATCTAACATTTGTTATATTTTAATGAATACTAGATGGCATAGCATTCCAACCATAATTCTCCAATCAAAAAAAAAACCCTTCTATCAAATATGGGACAAAATAAAATAATGTATAAATGGCAAGCAAAGAACAAAAACTTAACACAAAAGGATTTTGGTGATTCTTAGCCTAGCATGTACTTTATAGTAACTTCAGGATAAGCTCGGGTTATAGAATGAGACTTAGTCTCAAAAGAAAGAAAGAATGAAATAAAAGAAGAAAGAAAGAAAATAAAAATCCACAAATACAACAATTTAGAAAACAAAATGGCAGAATCTATTTGAAATGTATCCGTAACTAATCTTAACTCTATAAAATTAACAATAATAGCGAAATAATTTTTATTAAGAAAACAAAAAACGCACATTAATCTTAAACTTTCAGCTCTATAAATATTACAAACGGTAGAGGACACATGAGTTCATTTTTAGTCTTCCTCTGTAATTTTAGTTATCTAAGGGAAATGGGATCTTTCTCTGTTTCTCCATTTCTTGTTCCCCAACAGTCAGAAATAGCTTTTATTAATCTTAACTAATTAAAGAAAAAAAGAGCAAGTGAGCACTTTGTTATTTTACCTCTGCTTGAGGAAGAAAGTCTCCGCCTGATTTAGCTGTATGTTTCCATATGTCTGAGAGCCCAGTTCCTTGATGGCAGCCTAATATCATGTGCGTATCCCTTGATCATTACCATTGAGAGCACTCAGTGGGTGGACTGAGAGACTTCCGGAAGCTGGGAGCTAGGGTTGGTCTTTATTCCTTTTGATTGTTGATTCAGATGTTCTATCACAGCAGTGAGGAGGTAAGACAACAAATCTAAAAAGGAAATCTGTTAAAGTTTCTTTTCTTCATTTCACAGAAAACAAAAAGAAAATTTATCAATATGATTAAGAATATTCTCTCAAGATTGCTTGAAATACTAGAAACTGGCCTTGTAAACTAGTAACAACTTGTTTTAGAGCCACAGAGAATTAAGGTGGGACTACTTATGAGAAATTAAAATATTGGCAAAGGTGAATCATTGTAGTCCTTCTGTAAAGAAAAAGGAGTACTCAGAAGCCTTCATGAAAGCCAACAGGTTCCACTACAGAAATTTGGCAAGGTTTTGATAGAGAATATGAATTCCTCAAAGATCGAAACACTGTGTTGAATGTAGAGAGAATAGAAGTATATAGAAATGGAAAGAATAGAAATACACAAAAGGAAATGGACATTTCATTTTCAAAGGGAAGATACTAAGATATTTATTGCATTTCCATTGATACTGTGAGCTGTGGGAACCAGGAGCTAAAAAGAACTTCAGAAAGCTGAGAAGAAGGAAGAAGTAGCCATTGCAACTCAAACAGCCTCAGGTGGGTCTTGTGTCTCCTAGTTCTAGGCCCTAGAAACAACTGTGACCCAGATGCAGATTCGGGGTACTGAGGCAGAGACTGAAATGGCAGACACTGGGTGTGGAGGCAGACAGCTTTTTGGTACAGGCTGGAGCTTTGGCTACATCATACACACTCCCTCACTGTTGGGATCTGCTGGGAATAACAGTGACACCATTGAATCTGAGCCATCAGGAAGAGTGCTCCAGGACACAAGGGTTTGTGAAAACGGCGGGGCCTCCTGAGAGGGTGGTGTAAAGTCAGTAGCGCAGACAACCACCTGGGGATATTTATCCCAGAAGATGAAAAAAAAAAAAAAAAAGGTCTTAACTTCCTTTATGATTTGGAGACAAAATTGCCATTTTTGCTCTTTTTAACATATGCATATTTATGTTAAATTTGTCCTTGTATAATTTATCATGTGCTGATATTTTGTTAAGCATAATGAAAATATATGTAATATATATATATATATATATATATATATATATCCATCTTTTTTCTCATATACATGAGCCTGTGTGTCTGTATGTGTTTGCATTGTTTGTGTGTGTGTTTGTGTGTGTGGGTGGGTGGGTGTGTATTCTTTTAGTGGGTTCATTAGTTTTCAGATAAGGTCACCTAACACTCTAAGTTGCTGTATCATATATTCCAATAACAAAGTTGTCTTCTTAAATATATTTTTCTTTAAGTGATTTTGCCAAATTTATTTCTACTTGAAACTTCTAAACATTTGCTAAACTCTGATTTTCTCAAAATTCCCTAGATTCTTCACATAAATTGCACATCTCAGAATTTTCTCTTCCTTCTTTCCTTCAGTTATTTCCTTTCCTTTTTTTCCTTTATATCATTTCTGTTCTTCTCAACAGTAGTATTAACAATAGATTGCAATAGTTTTAATAGAGTGTCTTTTTGTCTTCATAGAATATCCCGGACATTTGATGATGCATGTTAAGCTTCTCAGCAGGTATTTCCTTCTGTTTTCTTATTTCTTTACACTTAAACAAAAATTATTTAAAGTTCCATTAACCCTCGTTTTCTTTCTGAGGATAAACTATCGTTCTAAATTTTTTAATCTTCTGTTCATTTTTTGCTTCTTTTCTATTTCTGCTTCTGTCCTTTGTTTTCTTTAATCCCAGTCTGTTTTTCATCACTTTTGTTTCCTGACAGAAAATACTGTGGAGGCCCAGTCACAGGAAACAGACCCAGACAGGCTCGTGTTTGGGACTATTGGCAAGGATGATCAACGTGCAGTACTGTGGCGCATTGATTATACAGGCCCACATTAACAATACAAGACACATTTCTTTATTTATTGGGAGCATATTCTTATTTTGAATATGGATTTTTATCTCTTGTGTGTATCAAGGCGGTGAAAACTAACTTCATGGGATTTACAGAATTCTTTATGGACTATCATAATGTTGCACATGATGTTCGTCCTGGTTAAAGAATAAGGCTCACAGCCAAAAAGGTGTGGCGTGAGGATCATGTTTCGGAATTATCTGTTCTTAGCATGATCCTGCCACCCAGACACAGGTAGGTCGACAGAACAGTGGAAAGGCATATACATAATGCAGTCACTGTGCTACTGGGTGGCCATAAGTTACAGGGCTAGAGCTAGTGCTATTAGTGGTCTGAATAAGAATGCAACATACAGTAGTATCTCTGCCATTGCCAAGATTTATGGAAACTCAATCGGTGGTGGAAATGCAAATTCTGTCAGTAACAGTTACCATTAGTTATCCGCTAGTAAACTATTTGCCATTTGTTCCTGTGACCTTATGTTCTGGAAGGCAGAAGTCTTAGTTCCAGAAAAAAGAAAACTTCTCTCAGGAAAAATGACAGTGTATGCATTGATATGGAAGTCAACTTCTCCATGGTCCTTTTGAGTTTTTAATATTTCTGTGTTGATAATCTAAACAGAAAGTTAAGTTGTGGATTGAGATTATTGATCTAGATTATCCAGAAGGAACTAGACTTTTGTCCTACAGTAATTATAGAAGGAGGATGTTTAGAGGGCAGAAAATCCCTCAGGTACCTCCCATTATTGAAATACATAGTTACTAAGATCAATAGGAAAAAACAACAAACACACCCAGGCAGGTTGACGAACGATCAAAACTATGAAGGAAGGAAAATGTTGGTCATCCCTCCAGGTATGGAATGAAGACTGCCAGAGGGACATGCAGGGAAGCACAAAAGTAGAAAATAGGAATTAGAAAGACTTATAAATTATTATCTATATCATGACAAGTTACAAAAATGAGAAAGGTCACTGTAAACTGCATTTATTCCTATCTAGTAAATAATTTGGTATGTATAAAATTTATTAAGCAGATACTATATGTTTCTTTCTTTTTGGGCATCATGAAATTAGCACTGAATGATACAATATCAGTATTTAAAAAACTAAACTAACATCAAATGGTTTCTCTGATATGAGAAACCCAGATCACAGCTAGCTCATGGAACTTAAAATGAAAAACAAAGTGAACCAGGGGTGTAGGGTGGGGAGGGAGAGTGGGGTGGGCAGCTGGAGGGACAAAAGGGGAGTTGGAAAGTCCTTGTCACCTTGACAAGATACATATGTGCACAAAATGCTCAAGTTCACTGTAAACCTTAAAATTTGTGCTTATACATATCAATAAAATGGGGGGGGGGGAACTAAAGTAAGATCTGTGCGATGTTAGGATAACTGTATGTATCACCCTGAGGAAACTTGGAATCATATTCTGGTGTAGGAATTATTGTACTTCTAATTCTATGGAGGAAAGTTGCATTGAGTTTGTTAAAATTATGACATATTAATGAATTCATAGGATATTAAGGATATCTGTGTGGTTATGGATTATAAAAGATCTGGGTTACTATTTAAGGGATTTTGAGTAGACTGGGTTAAGAAATGTTCAGCAGATTACCTGAGCATATTTCTCTATGTGCCTGTGAGGTTTCTTTAAAAATGAGTGGTATGTAGTCCAGCTAACCAAGAATAGAACATGTAAGACAACATCCATTTAGTGTTCCATCCAGAGAGAATAAAAAGGGAAGAGAGCATGCCTACTACCTAAATCACTTTGGTGTGTGTGTACTTATATACATACATGTAATTTCTATATTTTAATAATATTTTAATTAGAATTTAACATCATTAATTGAATTTTTGGTAGTCGCTAGAACCAAAGATCTATACCAAGAGATCAAGAGTCAGCCTTCTAAGTAATTCCACGAGATTTCCACAAATAATACTAATCCTCCTATGACTGCAAGCTCAAAAATTGAGTGGGTTTTATTAAACTATTCATAACTTCTCAGAAAAGTAGTTGAATTAAAAATTTATTGATTTCAGTGAAATGAAAATCACATGCATGGAAACTAAAGTAAACCAGAGAAAGGAAAGAAATATGTTTTATACAAGTTTTTCCTGAAATATTAAACATACAGAGACACATCCATGAACAAACCATCATGCTTATACAGCCAAAAAAGGTCACCATTGATGACTATAAATCAATATTTAAAGTGAATCAAAGTAAATTTAAGAGACGCATGGATGTGAGAACAGGAAGATTTTCCGGAGTGGCACAATTGTGCTAGCATTCGGATGAGGATATGTAAGCTTTTAAAAATGTGAAGGCAGTGTATTTACCAACCATTCCAGAGTCAAAATAGTATTGGGATATCTTCTGTCCTTACCTCAAGGAACAGATGGTACTATGCATGGTATTATATAAATAAAGATTAGTACAAATTTTGACATGGAGATAAGGATTATTCATTTCAGTATGTATTTAAAAATCTTTCACTACTAAGTATACATACTGTAGTACAGTAATAATTGGATGAATTGGAACAATTATTTTTTATTGTGGAAGATCATTTGGATGTTTTAGAAAGATTGCACTAAGAATATGAGACAATGGATGTACAGCATTTTAATGCCATTTTGTGTCTAAAATTAAACAGAAATGTGAAACAAGTGTTGCGGTAGAAGTGTAATAGGAAAAAATAAGGGTAAAAATGTTGAACTATTATTGTTATCTTCTAAAAGACAAACAAACATGGCTTAGCCAACATGGAAGAATCAAATTTATTGACCATAAAGGAAGATCATCTGCCCTGTTTCTTCAGAGTGGGTTAGTCAGTGAGAAGAAAGAAACAACCAGAAAGTAAGACCGGATGAGTTGTAAATGGTGGGGAGGGGATGGTCACGTGGGAAAAAATGTGATGAAATGAGTTCAGGTTGAAATACATGGAAAAATGTATAATGTTGATAGTCTTTGAAGTGGTCAAAATGATCACAAACAGCAAGCTACCCAAATTTTAACAATGTAAAACTATAGCCTGTACTGGTTAAAAATGTACTTCAGTTGTTTCATGCCATATTTCATAAGACTTATGTACAAACCATAGCAGAAGAATAAAAAAACGAAAATAATCCAGTCTTTCGCCCACCAGTTAAAAGGCAGTGAGGTTTGTAGTCCAACTCTTTGCAAAGGCAGCCTTGCGAAACCCAAGATTTGCATGTTTTTAGCATAAGTCTACTGACCACCATGATGTGCACAATATTCCTCCAAATTGTGTTAGGGCCAAAATTAAATGTGGTGCCACAATCCTAAAACAACCAGATATAAAAACTATGGAGTAAAATATCCAAAACAAAAAGCCCCAAAGAAATCTTTTTTGTTTGTTTCTTCTTCTTTGTTTGTTTTGTGCATGGGTTGAGTATCTCAGGGCCTTCGCAGCGATGGAAAGCCAACAAACACAGCCTTCATCTGACTCCACCTCTGGTTACTGTCCTTTCATGTCCTACTCTCAACCTGATGGCACTGATTAAAGCAATAATTTTACACTTCTACTTTTTAAATAACATTGCTGCATGGTGAATCCTGAAAGGAAAAAAATTTTCCTCGTTATGAAGTAAAGTGTTAATGGCGGAATAACTAGGCCCCTCAAGTATTTTGAAATTCCCTTACATGGCCAGATACTCTGCTGCTGTTTGGAAGTCTTCTCCCATGGTCGTCACCTTCTTTAGTATCAGAAACAAGAAAAACAAATGAATTGTGAAATATATGGAGAAGGGAAGCCATAAATAAATAGAAAGTTTACTCATGCTTTGAATTTGCTTTCACAGTTCTGTGGCCAGTGGTTGTGAAGGACTGCAGGATGCTGAAAGTAGCAATAAGCAACTCCCAGAGTTCTCTGCCTGTGTAGAAGAAAATACCCACTTCTCTGGGAACCTACACAGTTAAACAGCAGTGCAGCCTCCAGAGCAACAGAGTAGTGAATGTCTAGCAAGACCCAAGACACAGAGTCAGAATGCAGTCAAGGTAGCCACATAAATTGCCTTATGAACAAAGCTACCTCAAAATATCCAAGTCACACAGCAAGATAGGCAGAATTATCAATACTTAAGGATGGAGATATGTGCTCTCTTTTCGGTGAAGAGACATCCTTTCTCTGTCCAAAGTCATCTACAGAGGAACCACACACGCAGACTTACCCCCAACAAAGGATCTGAAATAGCACAAGGACAAATCAAGATGTCAGAGTCCTCTAACAGAACATAAATTAGACAGACTGCAATTTAACATGGCCTATGATTTCAAGAAACAAACATATTGCACTCAAACAAATAAACACCATCCATGATGCAAGCAACAAAATTAATTGGATGTGGACTTACTTAAATAGGATCTTAATGGAGGTATCATAAAGACCCTCTAACACATATTGTACATATCATCAGAAAAATTAAAAATAATCATCAAGATACATAACTTTTTATTAAGAATTGAAATAAAAATTAGAAAAATGCGAAAATAAATTTGCAGGATAAGAAAAATAATTGAGTAGAGATAATGATAACTAGGGTCAAAAAATTCAGCACAGATTAATGTCACTCATTCTATCTGTTTTATGCAGTAAAAACCAATGAATGCACCTGCAGGGAACTATGAAAACAACAATTAGGAATCCAACAACTAGATCTTATGCCACAAAAGGAATGAAGAGGACAGTATTGCCATTGAAGACTCACTCAAAATACACAGCCTTAAAACTTCCTAAATAAAAGGAAAGAAAGAAATAAGTAATGAAGAAAAAAATTAAGGAAAAATAATAATAAAGAATCACACATATAAGGTCTTAGAGACTGAAAATCACAGCAATATTTTGTAGGGTAAATCTAAAGAAATCCATAACAGATACAATATAACCCGAATTTAGCTACAAATACAAAGTTTTATATGTCTTGGACCCATTCCACCAGAAATGTCCCGAAATCAAATATCGGTGGAATGTTTAAGTTTATAGAATTATATACATAGCAGTTAATAAAAAGAAAAAAAGTTGTGAATTCTGAAGCTGCATAAACTATCTCTTTAATAGAAAGGGAGATCAAAAGTTCTTTCAGATGGAAAAAATGTCTAAAATTGATAAAGTACATATATTCTAAAAATGTGGTGGGAAATTCTTCAAACAAAATTTATGAAATATGACACTTATAGCTAGAGAAAATAAGGAAAGAGCAGAAATGTGATGGAATATTCAATTCTCTCATATTTCATGAGGTTTATGAACCTATGCAGTGATTGAAATAAAACTGTAATAATACTGTGCATGGATAAAAATTATACTACTAATTAGAAAATCAAAATGCCTCCGGTGAAAATGAATATTTCATAATTTACTAAATGAATTCTTCATTGGAGTTTACCATAAAATCTCAGTCATTAATACCTGAATATTTAGAGAGTAATAAGACATAATATATTAAAAGTATTCAGATAGCCTAGAAAGTAAATGCATGTATACATTCATACACATGCACACACGCACACACACATATATACATTTATATGTACATACATTTTAAAAAGTCTAATGATAGTAAAAAAATGCTCAAGGAATTCAAAAAACAACACATAACAGAGATACATGTATAACCATGTTAATAGCAGCACAAGCAACAATAGCTAAAATGCGGAAGATATGAAAATACCCATCAACAGACCAATGAATACACAAATTGTGGCATATATATATATATATATATATATATATATATATATATATATATATATAGTGAAATAATAGTCATCTATAAAGACAGATATGTTGGAGGCTTTCGTAGGTAAATGGAGGCAACTTGGGACCATCATGTTTAGTGAAGTGAGTCAGAAGCAGAAGGTGAAATATCAAATGTTTTCTCTGATATGAGAGACCCAGATCACAACTATCTCATGGAACTTCATGTGGAAAATAACGAAAACTGGGGAGGGGATGGAGAGAGAGTCGAAAGGCGAGAGGGGAAGGTCTTGTAACTTTGCTATGATATGTATGTATGTGCACAAAATGCTCAAGATCAACATAAACTTTAAATGTTGCTCTTATACGTATCAGTAAAACAGGGAGAAAAAGAAAAATGTGAAGAACAACGAGACAATATAAAAATGAGTTAGGACCACATATGTAATTAATTATTTGATATGTGGATGATCTAAAATATTCTAATCAATAGACGTAGATTTGATGAGTGAACTAAAGAGCAGAGAGCAGCCATGTATGGTTTGCAATGAGATCACTGTGAATATGACCCAAAAAAGACTGCAAGGACATACCATATATTCATTAATTGTATTTTTATTAATAAGAATAGCCATATTAATATCTAATGAAGTCAACTTCAGAAGATTAATAGAGATATAGAGAGCTGTAAGAATTTACATCGTGGGGGATTCTGGTTGAGTTGAAGCCTGTCTAGCACAAGTCCAGGACACTGCCGTAGACGCAGGCTTCACCATGCAGTTGGCCACTGCGGATTGGCGGCCCCATCCTCCTTCCTCGACTTCTCCCCTCCTTCTGGGTGACCCTGCTTGCTAATTGACCCAAGATGACTTCCTCCTTATCATAGCCTATTTAAGCCTTGTAAGTCTTAAATAAATCGGACGGCATTCACCGAAGCAAGTTCCCAGAGTGTGGTTACTCAGTCATCCGACCCCTCCTCAGCTGTTTTTGGGGTACCTGCGGGACAGAGACCCCTACATGACATAGAGACAAAATCTGACAGGAATGTGTAACAGTATTTTCTGTATACACAAAACAGAAAAGTCATACAATATATAAATTAAAGACTTACAGAGCTGCAAGGACAAATCATACATACATGGTTACAATTAGTGGCTGTAACATCAGACACCAATAAAAATCACACATGGTAATTCAATAAAGATACACAAGATGCAAATGACATGACATGTTTAATTAAAAGGAAAATCATATTTTCCAAGTGTTCATGAAGTATTCATCAAGTTATATAATATGCTGCCTCATAGAACAAAGTTCTATAATTATAAAAATTTTGAAATGATATTGAGTTTGGGTGGTGGTGACTGAGAATGGAGGATTCTAGGTTTAAGAACAGTATGGAAAATTTAATGATTCTTTAAGAACTTGACTACAAATAAAAGATAAAATGGTATATGGACACAACCCAAGGCCAAGTTCCTCATTTGCAGTCATGGTCCCTACTTTCCCACATTGTAATCGTACACACTGTCTTTTGTTTTGTAACAAAATTGTATTAGTCAACTCAGCTTTTTCATTTATGAGACATGATTCCTGATGCCCATAAATTAAGAATAAATATTTAGCTTTCTCACAGTGGTAGAAGGATCAGTCTATGGTCCATTGGACCCAAAGAAGTATCTTCATGGCAGAAGAGCTCAGAGTGAAGCAAAGATGCTCATCTTTTGGTGGCCAGAATGCAAAATTGAGTAATTATGCTAGGGCCAAAAAGACCATTATAAACCCTAAGTCACACCTGAATGAGTCAATGTTCTGACTGAAAAATAGTCCAATAACCTTCTCTGGCTGACTCAAAAGCCAACTAATTTGAGAGTTGACACTAAAATTCAAAGAAATGAAAATCCAAATCAGTGATGTGAACAACCTCTATTTTCCACTCTTCTGGAACCAAAAAAAAAAAAAAAAAAAAGTCTAGTGAAATGGACGTCAATGCCTGGAATTGAGCCAATGAGTGTATAATCAGTGTATTCCAACACAGTGGTCCAACACACCATTCTTAGCGGTCACCACTAAGAGGAAAGGCCATAGAACTTTATAAAAGGGCTTCCCAGAATTTTTTCCTCTTATTATGCAATTCAAGTTATGATTTTCAGTTCTAAATGTATGTATGATTTTTTTAGATTTGAATCAATATGGCCACCATTACAGAAAATGTCTTTATTTGTTCTCTTTGATCTAACACTTTTGTTCTCTTTCAATTAATACTGGACAATATAGCATTACTACCATAATTTTAGAATAAAAGAAAAACCCTTCAGTCTATCATGGGACAATATTAAATGAGGTCTAAATGGCAATCAAGGAAAAACAATAATGCAAAAGGATTTTGGTGAGTCTTGGATTAGCATGCACTTTATAGCAAGGTCAAGGCCATCTTGTGTTACAGAATGATATCTGGTCTCAAAGGAAAAAACAAAGTAACAAATAAAAACCACAAATAAAACAATTTTTAAAAGAAGAAAAGCTATTTTAAATGAGCTTATAATCTAAATTCATATGTCTATAAAATGTCCACTAAAAAAGATTTCTATTAAAAACAAACAAGCTGTTTGAAACTTTTACTCTCAGCTCTGCAAGTGCTAAAGTCTGTAGAAGACACATACGATCACTTTAGTCTCTCCTTAACTTTTAGGTGTCTAAGAGACATATAAGATCTTTCCCTAATCTCTCTTTCTTGCTACCCAGTGGGAGGAAACATCTTTCATTAATCTTAGCTAATTTAAGGAAAAAAAAATTGAACAGGGAGCAGTTTGTTGTTTGGCCTCTGACTGATGATGACACGTGGGTGGATTATGAGTCTTCCTGAAACTGTGAACTAGGTACCATCTTTATCCCCTTTCATTATGGGTTCCGATAAACTGTCACAGTAGTGAGTAAACAAGTGAGACACCTAGAATAAAAGACAATTTATGTTTCTTTTCTTCATTCCATATAAAATAAGAAGAAAAATTCATCACGATTTTGAAACCAACCTATCAAAACTAATACAAATACCAAAAACTGGTTTTGCAAACTAGTAACACCGTGTTTAAGAACCACGATGAAATAAGGTGAGACTTACTTTGAAAAATTAAAATAGCGGTGAAGGTGAATCATCCTAGTCCACTACAAAGATGAAAGAATGCTCACAAGTGTGCACAAAAGCCAGCATGTTCTATGATAAAAATTAGTCTAGGCTTCGGCAGATAATATGAGTTACTCAAGAAAACGTAACCTCAAAGATCAAAACACTCTGATCAGTGGAGAGAGAATGGAAAGATATAGAAATGGAGAGAAAAAAATGGCACAATAAAGAAAATTGTGTAACATTTAATTTTGAAAAGTAAGATACTAAGAGGGTTAGTAGATCTCCTCTGACAGTGTGATTTGTGAGAACCAGGAGCCAAAGAGAACTTCAGAAGGCTGGGCTGGAGCAAGAAGTAGCCATTGCCACCCAAACAGCCGTGGCTGCGTTTCCTAGTTACCTGGTCCTAGAGACAACCATGACCCAGATGGAGACTCAGGAAACTGAGATGGAGACTGAAATGACAGACCCCAGGTGTGAAGGGAGATGGCTTTTGGTCTTGGCTGGAGCTTTGGCTGCATCATACACACATCGCAGTTCTGTCGTCCTCTTGGATCAACAGTGACAGTCCTGAAACTGAGCCATTCGAAGAGTGCCTAAGGGTTTTTGGCAACACCAGGGCCTCCTTACAGGGTGTTCTAAAGTCAACAGCACAGAATACCAACAGGTTATATTTATCCCAGAAGACAAAGCAAGATCATCATTTTTTTATGATTTGGAGGTAAACAACAATTGTTGTTCTTTTTTAATATATAAGATTTCCAGGCTGATTTTCTTTGTATTTTTATCATCTATTATTTTGTTAACTATAATTTATATGTATACATGCTATACATATTTTAATCTTTTTTATATACATGTACTCGTGTGTGTGTGTGTGTGTGTGTGTTGTGTGTTTGTGTGAGCACATTTAGTGGGTTTATTAGTTTTCTGATAAGGTAACCTGACACTATGTTGCTGCATCATACATTCCAATGACAAAGGATGTTTCTGAAGAATATTTAAACTGTAAATAACTGCACCAACTTTCCTCATCTCTGCTTGAATCTTCTAAATTTTTGAGAAGTTCTACTCAAAATTTTCTACTTTCTTCACGTAAGTTCAACATCTCAGAATTTTTAATTTCTTCTTTCACCCTTCTATGTATTTTTTATTTCTTTTTCAATTAATTTTTAATTATCTTACTGTTTTCTTTTTCTTTTAGTTATTTTCTTTTCTTAATATCATTTCTTTTCCTCAGTGTATGCAATATAAACATTAAATTGCATAAACTGTATTTGAGTGTCTTTTGTCTACATAGAAAACCTCTCATGCTTGATGTTGTACCGTCATCTTCTCAATGGATATTTCCTTCAGTTTTCTCATTTCTTTTTAATGAGACAAATAATATTTAAAATTCCATTAACTATCATTTTGGTACTGGGAATTAAATTATTATTTAAAACAAGTTTTTCTATCTTATATTTATTTAGGCTTCTTCTTTACTTTTTTGTTGTTTGTTTTCTTTAATCTCAGCATGTTTTTCATCACTTAATTCGCTGTCAAAAAAGATTACTGAGGCCCCCGTCATAGTAAAGAAGACTCAGTCTGGGTACATCTATTATACTGTTACAGTTTCATCCTGGAAGGAGCATTGTTTGATCTTTTGGGACCACATACTTACACTGAATATGGAGTTTTATCCCGTCTATATATCAGTCCTGAAAAAATGAGTATCCGTTGATTACAGAATTTACACACTGTCATAATATTGCACCTGACATTCTTCCTGGTGAAGGAAAGGTGAAGGTGTGGCGTGGGGCTCATGGTTAGGAATTCTCTGCTATTTTCATGATCCTACTACCCAGACACAGCCGAGTTGATAGAGCAGTGAAAAGGTGTGTGTATAATGCAGTCACAGCGGTGGTAGGTGACAATACCTTACAAGGCTGAAGCTAGAGCTATTAGTGGTCTGAATAAGTGTCCAACAAATAGTAGTGTTTCTACTATGATCAAGATTTGTGGATCTTGAATCGCTGGTGGAATTGGGAATGGTAGCAGTAACCATTACCACTAGTTACCCACTCGCTAATTATTTCCCACATGTTTGTGGCCTTAGGTCCTGGAAGGCAGATGTTTTAGTTCCTGGTGACAGAATACTTCTCTCAGGAGAAGTGACAATGTTTCCATTGCTCTAGGCATTTGGAGATTCTCATTCTTCTGTGTTGATGAGCCAATGAGAAAGTTATGTTGTTTTTGGCAATTATTGATCCAGATTACTGAAGTAAAAGTGGACTTTTGTTTTACAATGATTATATAGGACAGAAAGCCAGAAGATCCCTTGGGCTACTCCAATTACAAAAATGCATTGTTACAAAATCAATAGAAAACACCAACAAACAAATGTAGAAATCTAGGAAAGATGAGGAATGGTTCAAACAATGAAGGAATGAAGATAATAGTCATCCCGATGACCAGCAGAGGGACGTGCAGAGGACCACAGAAGTACAAAACATGAATTAGAAAGACTTACTAATATTATCTAAACAATGATAAGTTACAATAGTGAGGATTGTCCCCATCAGATGAATTTTTTTCCTAACTAGTAAATGATTTGGTGTATACAAGCACATACTATTTTTGTCTTTTTATCATCTTGATGTATAGCACTGGTTATTACGATATCAATATTTACTGAAACAAAATTACAAATTGTGCAACGTTAGGAGATCTGCAAGTTTCACGCAAAGAAAATTTGGAATCATTTTCTGGTGAAATAAGTACTGTGTTTCCAATTCTACGCAGGCAGTTGGAATAGGTTTGTTAGAATCACAAACACACTATTGTATTCATAGAACATTAATGTTTGATTAATGATCTATGCCTTACTATTGTGTTGAAAATCTGTGGATTATTATTCAAAGGATGCAACTGGACTGGATTAAGAAATGTTCAGGAGGTTACCTAAGCATACTTATCGATGTGCCTGCAGGTTGTTTTTAGATATTAGTGGCATGCATTCCAGCAAACCGAGAGCAAAATATGTAAGACAACATCCTTGTAGCGGACCCTCAAGAAAGAATAAAAAGCCAAGAGAGCATTCTACCACAGTGTGCAGAATTGAGTTTTGAGCACTTCAACACAGACACAACAGCAACTCGTCACAGAGGGCCTTTCGGGGTGTTCATGGTTTCCAGCTTCATTCACTGGGTAGGTACTAGATCCTCTGACTTTCCAGCCTAAAATCAGTTGTTTAAGGTTTTCCTGCATCTTACCTCATAGCTCTACCAACGAAATCATTTGTATGGGTATGTGTGTGCGTTTAAGTGTACTTATGTATGTAAGTTCTTCACATTGATTTTCTGTACAAATATTCATAGAAGTACTTTTAGTTACTTTTGGTTAGAATTTGGCATAGTTCAGTGAAATTAGCAATTATAAAAGTTTAATATAACTTATTATTAAGAATATTCTTGATGATTCACACCAAGATATATAAAAATAGAGAATTGAGATGATACCTCCATGTTTGATTTTAGGAAAGATATTTTAAACAAATTATGAAAGAGCAGTTTATTGGATACGAATAGTACATAGGCTTGATTGGATTAAGATTTTTTTAAACAATGACTATAGTTATTCATTTTATTACAGTGAGAAATATTGAGAAGTGTGTAATCTGCCTTAGTTTAGAAGGGTTTTTTGTTTGTTTGTTTGTTTGTTTGTTTGTTTTCGAGACAATGTCTCTCTCTGGAGCCCACAATGCAGCCCTTAAACTTATTGCAATACTGCATAATCACCTCCTCAGTACTGAGATTAGAGAACCACACCTGGCCTTGTGTGGTGCTGAAAAATTGAACTCAAGGTCTTGTGCTTTGAAGGCAAGTGCTTTAACACCTGTGCCATTCTTTCAGCCCAGAAGTTTTCGTTTGGTTTTAAGGGTTTTTTTCCCCTTGTATTCTGAATAGTATCATGATATATTTTAATTGCTCTGGTGAATGGACCATTTCAAGATATTAAATCTCATTATGTGTCTGCTTTCTCCATCAATATCATCTCCTAATTTTAAGAAGCTTTTCTAAAGTGATCACTTCAGTTATTCCTAGAATATTAAAATGTGTTACATTCAGAAGATAAGCTACTCCCACGAATAAATATGAGTAAAGAGCTCACCACTCAGAAGGTGAAATATCGAATGGTCTCCCTGATACGAGAGACCCAGATCACAGCTATCATATGGAGTTTAATGTGGAAAATAATGAAAAAGGGGAGAGGGGGAGATGGGGGGAGGCTCGAAAGGAGAGAGGGGAAGGTCTTGTAACTTTTCCATGATATGCATGTGCACAAAATGCTCAAGATCAATGTCAACTTTAAATTCTGCTCTTTTACATATAAGTAAAATGGGGACAAAAAGAATGACAAGAATAAGGAGGCAATATATAAAATAAGTTAGGACCACATACACAATTAATTATTGGAAATGTAGATGATCTAAAATATTCCAATCAATAGATACAGATTTGATGAATGAATTAAAAAGCAGAGAGCAGCCATATATAGTTTACAATGAGATTACTTTAAATATGAAATAAAAAGCCTGGAAAGACATACGATGTATTCAGTAATTTTATTTTTAGAAATAAGAGTAGCCATATTGATCTAAGAAAGTCCACTTCAAGACTTAATAGTCCATTTCAGAATCTTAATAAAGATATAGAGGGCTGTAGGAATTTACATGAAGACAATCTGACATTCACAGAAGTCTCAGAGTGAGTCTATTCTAAGGATCATAAGTGTGTAGTACTGTGGTACATTGGTTATACGGTACAATTTCACCTTGGAAAGAGCATTGTTCTATCTCTGCGGACCATATGCTTATAATGAATATGGATTTTTATCCCGTCTATATATCAATCCTGAAAAAATGAGAATCAGTGGATTTATAGAATTCTTTATGCACTTTCATAATATTGCACCTGACATTCCTCCCGGGGAAGGAATGCAATTCCCAGACAGAGAGGTGTGGCGTGGGGCTCATGGTTAGTAATTTGTGCTATTTGCTTGATCCTACCACCCAGACACAGCTGAGTTGATAGAGCAGTGAAACGCATATGAATAATGTAGTCACAGTGCTGCCAGGTGACAACACCTTACAGGGCTGGGGCTAGAGCTATAAGTGGCCTGAATCGGTGCCCAAAAAATGGTAGTGTTTCTCCTATAACCAAGATTTATGGATCTTAAATCACTGGTGGAATTGAAAACGACAGCAATAATCATTTCCATTAGTTAACCATTCACAAATTATACGCTATTTGCTCCAGGGGCCTTATGTCTTGGAAGGCATATGTTTTAGTTCCAGGGTGGAGAATACTTCTCTCTGGAAAAATGACAATTTTTCCTTTGCTCTAGAATTCAACTTCTATTTAGGCATTTAGAGATTTTCATGCTGCTATGTAGATAAGTCAATGAGAACGTTACGTTGCCTGTGGGAATTATTGATCCAGATTACCCGAGGAAAACTGGACTTTTGTTCCACAATGATTATATAGGACAGAAGGGCAGAGGATCTCTTGGGCATCTCCAACTACAAAAATACAAAAATCCACTGTTACAAAGATCAATAGAAAACAATAACAAACAAATAAACAAATCTAGGAAAGATGACAAATTGTTCAAACAATGAAGGAATGAAGATAACGGTCATCCCTTCAGGTATGAAAAGACGACCAGCAGAGGGACATGCAGAAGATTACAAAAGTATAAAATAAGAATTCGATAGACTTGTTAATATCATCTATACAATAACAACTTACAACAGTAAGGATCGTCACTCTCGGATGTATTCAATCCTATCTAGTAAATAATTTGGTGTATATAAAACAGAAACTATTTGTTTCTGTCTTTTTGATCACCTTGATATATAGCACCGATTGATACAATATTGGTATTTCCTGAAACTAAATTATGGATTGTTCAATGTTATGAGAACTGCGAGTTTCACGCAAAGGAAACTTAGAATCATTTCCTGGTGAAGTAAATATTATATTTCCAACTCTAAGCAGGCAGTTGAAGTAGGTTTGTTAGAACCATGTACACACTGTTGTAATCATAGGACATTAAGTGTGGATTAAGGATATATGCCTTGTTATCATGTTTAAAAGATGTGGATTATCATTCATGGGATTTTGACTAGACTGGATTAAGGAATGTTCAGCAGATTACCTAATCATGTCACTCTATGTGCCTGTGGGCTGTTTGTAGATATGAGTGGTATGTAGTTCAGCAAACCAAGGGTAGAATACATAGGACAACATCCTTGTAGTGTACATTCCAGTGACAATAAAAAGCCAAGAGAACCTTCTATCACAGTGGGAAAGAATGAGTTTTCAACTCAGACTCAACAGCAACTGCACCCAGAAGTTACAGCCTTTCTGTGTGTTCCTGTACAAATGTTAATCAAAATACTTGCAGTTACTTTTAACTTGAATTTGTCACTGTTCGTTGAAATTAGCAATTATAATTGTCTATTGTAACTTATTGTTAAGAATATTCTTGGTTATTAATTAACACCCAGATATGTAAAAATGGAGAATTGAGATGATACCTCCATGTTTGATTTAAGGCAAGATATTTTAGACAAATTATGAAAGAACAGTTTATTGGATATGAAGAATATATATGCTTGATTGGATGTGGATTATTAAAACAGTGTCAATAGTTAATCATTTTACTAGAACAAGAAAGAGCGAGAAGTGTGCAATTTGCCTTAGTTCAGAATTTTTTTGAGACAAAGTCTCCCTCTGAAGCTCACAATGCTGCCCTTGAACTTACTGCAATCCTTCAGCCTCAACTTCCTCAGAGGTCGAATTAAAAATTATGTCCGCACACCTAGTTTTATGTGGTGCTGAGAAATTGAAGTCAAATCCTTGTGCTTAGAAGGCAAAAGCTTTAACACCCGTGCCATTCCTCCCACCCAGAAATTGTCCTTGTGTTTTAAAAGCTCTTTTTTTCCCTTCTACACTTTGAAGAGTATCAAGATACATTTTAATTGCTCTGGTGAATGGACCATCCCAAGAAATTAAATCTTACTATGTGTCTGCTTTCTATTTCAATACATTCTCCTAATTTAAAGCTTTGCTAAAATAATCACTTCAGTTATTCCTGGAATATAAAGATGTACTACTTTCAGAAGATATGCTACTCTTGGTTAATAAATATTAACAAAGAGCTAAATAGTTATGTTAGAGAAATTCAAATAGAAAATTGTTTGGAGACTGAAGAGCAGGTGGGCTTGAATTGGAGGGAACATTTCCTCTTAGGAATTGGTCCTAATTCTGGATGGATTGTTTGAATGTATGCCAAATATTAGCAGTGAGGGAATGACTGATGGCCTTGTGAGTGGTTACAATATCAAAACGATTCTTCTTAGTATGGATCAGTGTGTGTGTGTGTTCACCCTGAACTCCAAAATTCTAGATTTTATTGCAGACAGCTGGTAGTCCTCTAATTTGAAAAAGCTTGCTTGTCAAGATGGAGCAATTAAAGAATTGATTCTTGTCTGTTCTAGGGATGACAGGGACCTGAATCAATTGCTATAGTTTTCTGAAGTGTTTGGAATGCTTCTGTGAACTATGCTTTTAATATTTAATTATTGAGTTACTGATCTACAAGTAGGATGATTCAGAAATCTACTGAGTTTTAGTTAATAATATTAGACTCTTGGAAGCTTGGTCATGCATAGATAACAGAATGGATGGAAGATGCAAAAATTGGACAATGATGGATTGATGGATCAAAGGTTAGCCAGTAAAACGTATCCATCCATATGTAGGTAAAAGCACGATAACTATGGTAATGATGAAGAAAGATAGTTGATAGAGAGATGAAGTGTAGAGAGATATACATAGACAATGTCAGATACCACATAGATACATAGACCAACATGCAGAGAGACTGGTATAAAGACAAAGCAATGGACAGCTGTGTCCAGCAGTGGACACCAACAAGCCCCATTGTCTGTTAGGTGGAATTATGCCATTACACCCCCATCATACTGAAGGATAAAATTCAGGTTATAAGAATATAATTGGCTTCAACCTCATTTATAATTACTATACTGCTGAGTACTGATGCTCACACCTGAGAAAATGTAAATGTCACAGGGTGACAATATGAATTCTCTAGACATGTATCCTTACATGTGGGGCTGGTCTTTAAAAAATTATTTTTTTCAAATATAGGAATTGATCAGAGCAAGCTTCAGGAAAGGAGTTCATGAAATGGGAAAATTCGTGAAACTAGGTCGCATGGTTTAAACAGCATAGCAGTAAATAACTAAATGAGGAAAACAAAGAGCAATAACAAGGGACATTTCGAGGCTGGTACTGGGGCTTTATATTTACGCAGCAAATATTATCAGACCTCTGTGAATAGATTAATAATTTGTGTTCTGTTGTCCCCGTAGAAACTGATTACCTCAAACACACAAATAAAAATCTATCATTGAACAAGTATTTAACAAGGAATTATATATTCTTAAGCTTGTAGTTAATTTAAATAATAGGATGCAATTAAAGCTTTAGATATTGATTTAACTTGAAATGAGTTTCATTCGACAATGCACTGTTGGTCATTTCTCAATGTATTCTTTTTATTTTTGAATATATTGTATTAAAAATGAAAAGTATTCTAATTGAATTTCATGTGAATTCCTGATATTAAATTGATACTTGTTAGTCCACTAAGAGGATACCCTTAATAACAAATATTATTTCACTAAATACCTTAAAAGCATTATTTATTTTAAATGTTTTTTACATTTGCTTTTGAGATAATTTGAATTTTAAATTATTCACCAATTAACAAACTCTCCTGAATATCATAGAAGACAGCAATGAGGTTTAAAACTGAAACCTCAGATTTCCACAATTTGCTCTTAACGTGCTAACTGCAAACACTACAAAACCTCAGCTTTGACATTTCAAGACGAGGTTTTCATCATCACGTGATATGGCAGATTGATATTATTAATGTTGAGGGAGAAGAAGGTAATACAGGATGGTATAGTTTATTTACCATCAAACACTTCTTTGTTCTTGGTTCAGATTTATAGTACAGAGAAACAAAAACAAATATTCAGTACAAAGCCATAGAAGCCTGACCCAAGAGGAGTTTAGAAAGGATTGTGCCTCACCACAGCTATAGTTTGGATTTACCAAAATATGGAATGTTTGTGCGGGAAAATTAGGACATTGTTTCTCCAAAAGGTAGATTTTGCTTAAGATTTTTGTGTATATGTGAACTTTTATTCAAATAATGCCTGAAAACATATGTGCAAATCATACTAAAAACTATGGACAAAGCAAATGCAACAAGAAGTGCTTTTCTTTAAAATTAACTCAAATGTCCTTCAAATATCACAATCATTAACAACAAAATTAGCGGTCACGCAAGACTTTATACATGTGGAATTAGGAATCGAAAAAGTCCTCCAGATCAGTCTTACTCATTGTAATTATATACCTTGAATGTAACTTAACAGTGAAGAGAATTTTGAGTTCGTAAAAGGTGAAGATCTGGCTTTGTGCACCCAAGCAGGTGGATCAGAGTGAGGAGACGGAGGCTGAGTCAGGAACGGGATATCCAGCTTCATTCTAAACAGTAGTGGAAAACCCTCCTTAGAATATTGGTTTATTAAATCCACTACAATGTGTGTGAATGTTTATCTCTCTGTCTGTGTGTGTTTGTGTGTTTGTCTATTTGGGTAAATTTGCATTTGCCTTTAAAAACCACTGCATTCCTTCTACGCAATAACCAAGGCCTCCCCTTCCTCACTTTCCTACTTTCCTTTTCTTCAGAATAAATATCATTCTTCATTTCTGACCTTTATGTTTTTCTGATAATGTATAAGAGATACAATCCAACTTCATGTTTAAAATGCTAGGGGTTATTTCAATAAAATAGGAAAAGTAATGTTAAAAAAATAATGCCTGCTTAACCCCATCAGTGAAAATGCCAAAGGTCTATAAAGCCATCTTTTGACAGCTCAGCTGGACTCTAAGAACTCCAGTGAAGAGAGGTTTCCTCCGTCATCTCCATTATGGACCATGATGGATTCTTCTGGAAAGGTATGAGTAACACCTGTGTGACATTTTTGGCTCCATCAGCACTCCTGTGGGATGGTTTATATAAAATTTGATCTAACAGCAAGAGGTTTGATGCTCATGGAGATTAGAAGACTAATCCTAACTCTGGAAAGCAATTGCACAGGGTGAAAGATGATGAATCAGTGGTCCTCAGATGGAAAAAGTCTTTCTTCTCCCAGGCATTGGACAGTGGTTCAAGACCTGTGTATGGTGATTCTTGAGGTACAGGAAAAAGAAGACAATTCTGTACTTGTTTAGGCGGTAGAGGATGCGATACAGCTGTGCATATTCCAATTACAAAATATGACCCAGTGGAAAAATCTTCCAATTCAAGAGATGGTGTTGCTGAGAATGGAGAATTCAGGTCTTGAATAGGGCCAAACAAATCAAAGTGTCACAATATGTCACAACTACAGAACACAGAAACAAATATTTCTGCTTTTTTAACGTGAAATGACCATCTTTTATAAAAGTGAAGAAACTCTGCATTTTGAAGCCATATTCAAACAATGATTATACATGTAGGTGCTGATTCATCAGGTTATTCAAGTCAAATAACATTTAAAGTGAAAACATTGTAATAATCACTACACACTTATACTTTAGTATCACACTTGCAAAAAAAATAAAGCAGGTGAAATATAGGATATATGTATTAAAAACTATAAATATTTATCTATGTTTTCTCAAATTATGAAGTCTCTCTGATTACAAATATGAAATCAAATACGGTCTTACTGAAATTTTGAATTGTCTTAAGCTGTTCTGTTGATTTCTGAATGTGTAAAGTCCATGTGACCTAAACACACATGCGAAATATCCTCTAGGTACAGCTACATAATTTTAAAGGATAAATTAAATTTTGAAATCTGTACTTTTTTGAAAGTTAAAAATCTACAAGTCATTTAACTAAAGTATTTATAATAAGAAATAATTTAAGTATTTTTATTATATCATATATTATTGTTGAACTATTTTTAGCTATAAAACCTAAATATTTACTTATACTTGTCATAGGCATTGACAATTGCATTTTTCTGGTGTTCTATGAGACTTGGTCTTTGAAGAATGCATTAACTATGAGCAAGTTCTACATAGTATTGTCACTGAAAATCAAAAATCCTCTCTAAACCTTGTGTCCCAGCTATAATATTTTGTGATATTTACAAAATCTTAATAAGTCTCACGATGACACTGTAAAAATCATATTATCAAAATATACCCAAGATTTGGCAAATATTTTAATGTATACTTGTGAACACTACAGAAAGTTAGAAAATTCAGGTCATAACATCGTATTTGGTAATGGGATACTCTGCCAATTCCAGTTTTAGCAATGAAATAATCATATGTGGATGCTTACTAGTTATAATGATAATGCAAACAGATAAACAGAGCTGTTCCTGTCACTTCAGCGTTCAAAATAGAAATATCAGACTTTAAGCTTAAAAACTCTCGGAGTATCTGACAGCTGAAAATCTCCAGAAATTTACAAGGTTTAATCGTATTATTGTGAACATGACCAAAATTTTACATCAAAGACAATTTTTATTTCCAAATATGTGTCATGCATAGAAGATATTCTGGAGCCAAATAAAAATGGAGGAAGTCACACATTTCTCAAAATCTTTCCCTTGGAATTTTAATTGTAGTTTCAAAATTTATAGAATGAGAAGTGGTGATTTTTCATCATTATATCTATGATTGGACCAGGGTTAGCAGACACAGTGAGTAGAGGAGGAGGAAGCCGGGGTAGATGTTGGGACCTGGGGCTGAGGACACCATCTCAGAGCTGCACTTGTCTTTATTTCATCAGGGTCACTCCTACCTCTGCTGCTCCTGTCAGCCCTGCTTCTGTGCAAAAATGTGACGTCCCATCCTCCTTGTCCCACCGGTGTTGACAACTGCCTGGAAAACCTCCAGGATTTCTTTGATAGTGCCATCTCCCGTACTCAAAACATCCGTGTCTTTGCGATAGAATTATTTACTAAACTGGTAAATATTTCTCTTTCTGCATCTTCTCAAAAGGAGTATCTCTATCAACTATTGGGTTACAAGGCAATGGAAACGGTAATATTTTGTTGACCAAACCTCAAATTCATGTGCTACTTGGTTGAAGAAGACATCAACTAGGAAAGTTGATTGAGTACAGGAAATAGTTTAAAGTCTTTTTTTGTAGAATATAATGCTTTCCAAAAATGTTGCTGGTTTCCTTCTTTTTAATGTTAGAAATGTAAACATATGACTTAGGTTCCTTTAGGTCAGCCTAGGAAGAGCATTGCAATTCTCCTCCTTGTGCATAATGCCCAACCGTGGGCATTTCCACTGACCCTAACGGAGTCACTAGCAACATGAACTGAACTTTAGTATGTTGGGTTAATTGAACAGAATTAAACTGACATGAATTCATGTCAGAGAAAAAATTTGGAAAAAACAACAAAAGTTTTTCAGAGTTTCCAAAATTCTACATATCATTGTACTCAGATTCTCAGTTTGTGACTTTAAACATGCAACAAAGAGTCTAGTTTAAAATTGAAAACAGGTTTTTCTGACATAGAAACTTTGAAACTTAGGTGTTCTGTCTTGTAGGTCATGAGGAAACTGGAAACTGCTTAAATTTTAGTACATGAACTGGCCACCATGAAACAGGATTTCTTTCATTCTCTGTACTCAGTTGGCTGTTTCTGTTCTTCTAATCTCCCCAATAATCACCTTAAGATTCACTAGTCTTGCTAAATGTTAATTTTAATAATAAATACTAGCTTAAGTATCTCTCTGTCTTCAGACTCTAGAATTATTTAATATTTCCTGAGTGTTTTATCCTATCTTAAGGCTTATATTACATAAACAGAGACGTTTTAGTTGAAATCCATGTTGAAATGAGGAACATACACCTATGGCTATTAATATATAATTGAAGAAAAGTTGTAATTTATAATATCTTAAAAACAGTTCTAAAATCGGAGCAAGAATAAATGAAATTAAGAATGTGCACTATGCCACTTGACTCAACTACCAGATAAAACCTTAACACATTAAAAGTATTGTAATTTTGGTGTACGTGGCATTTGTGTCCATATTTCAACTTTATGAAAGTTGAGATCAGCAGTGAGTAAATAAGAGAGAAACATTAATGGAGGAGATTGGGAGCTAAAAGAAACCAGTTGAGAAATTAACTATGGAGCCATGTAAAAATTGTAGTCGAACTGTCATATTTCATATTTATTATACACAATTTTGGTAAAGCTATCTATATTTAAATAAGCATCTTTTTACAGCATTATTCTTTTGTCCTATAATTTATTGTCTTTAATTCTCCATCTCAAATAATTATTTTTATTTCATTGGTTCCAGACAATACAATACTCTACTGAGGCATGGTACATTGAAGATAATATGAAACAATGCCACACGGAAACCATTAATGCACCAGATTCCTGGGAAGAGGCTAAAAAGATGTCGGTGAGTCTGTGCTCAGGCTTTTTCAGAAAAAGTAAGGCAGGTACTGACAGTTTCATCTGGCCAGCTGTAAAGGACCTGAGATAGCAGGAGTGCATTGGGCAGAGAAGTGTGGAAGACTGAATACATAAATATTACACTATATAGTTGATAAACTACATAATATCAGGTACTAAGTGAAGATTCTATCAAATCTTACAGTTGTGTGAATAAATAATACTATTTTGGGCAATGTCTTCTGCCTAAGAATGTACTACACTATATGGAACTTGAAACAGAAGTGAGCTTCCAATCTCAGGGTAAATGCAGGTGCACATGTTCATGTAAAGAAATGCAGACACGCATGTGCACTCTTTACAGGTCACTAACCACTCTACATGGAGAGCAGCTTTTGTCACAACTGTCTTGTGAACAGTGAGAACTTCCTCTTTGAGAACTCGTATTCCAGTTCTACCCCTGCTTCTCTCTTACCTACTTCATTCTTCATTCACTCCTCCGCCTTCTCCTGTGTCTTAATTGAAAGCCCCCCCCCCCCCCGTGCCTGTCCCATGGAATATTATATGTCATGAATGTAATGCTTAAAAAAATCTTCATCAAAGCTATATTCATCCAAACTTCATCTCACTCTTCACATTCACTGTCATACACGTGCTAATAATGTTAATGAACAGGATTTTGCAGCAGAAGAATTAAGTTTATAAATATTAACTCTAATGGAAAAAACTATTATTTTAAGATTTGGAATTTTTGTTCATTATACTATTTTGTATTGCAGGCCAGAGTCATAAATTCTGCATTTCCAGAACTCCGTCATCCACAGAAATAGTTCACATACACCAGGAAATCACCATCAAATATTTTATTTCATAGTCTCAGCCCAAAAGTGTGGTGTGTCTCATTAACCTTAAAGTAACCATTCCATCTTCTTCTCAGTCCTTAGAGCTTTTCTCAGTGTCACAGCTCATCCTCCGTTCTTGGATCTTCCCCCTGATCTATCTAACATGGCAAAGTGAAAGCCCGACAGAGGGCTACACATTGATAAACCTCAAGACAGAGAGCAGGAAACTCCTGAAGGACATGGATAGCGTAGTCTCCAAGGTGAGCAACCTCTTGGTGGTTGTTTGTTTACTTATTGAAGCTGTCATTTTTGTGGTGGGAAATTTTTGCAAAACCCTCACTGCGCAGAGTCTACAGCATGGGTTCTGTTCTTTTTGCTGTTCCACAGAGGATGAGCCCTGGTTATGCACAGTAGGACGTTCTATCAGTTGTTGGTGTAGGATTCTAGTTGGGGGTCAAAGATAATTGCCCTACTTAATCACACATCAGTGAATGAATTAGCCCTCCCGGGAGGTGGGTGAAAACGTATTTTCAGGAAAAGAAATTCAGAGACATCACCAACAAGGGAAGAGTTTCCTTCAGACTATCTTAGAATGCAGGGAATGAAAATCTGGCCGAGTTTTTCCCTTGCGTCCCCATAAATCTGTGGTAAGTGTGGAATGGAAGTATGATAATTAGACTGGAAGGTTCTGCCATCCCACCCTACTCTGAGAAGAAAAGCATGCTAAAGGTTCAACACTGTCTCGCTGCAGGAGTTGTAGAGGGACACAAGGAAGAACTGTCTGTGTTTTGGAATGAGAATGCTGACTTTTATAACTTAAAGAAAGTTATTTCATTTCTCATTTTGTTTTGTTTGGGGTTCATATATCATAACACATCGAATTACATTTAATCTCCCCAAGGTCTTTTTACCCCATTTTGTTGAAATGTATAAATGCAAAATTTAAGTTTTCCAATGAAGCTGAGCATTTTGTGCACCTACATACCTTGTCTAGATGACGAGGACTTTCCTGCCCAAGGTCTTTGTCTCATCCAGATGAAAGGTGCATTTAGAATACATATCTCCATCCGGTGGGACAACTTTAGCCTTTACTGAGTTGCTATTTGAGGTTTTCTGCAATATTATATCATCTAAAGAGAAATAGAATTTATGGTAAATATTAACAAGGGTAAATATTATTTCACTATTTAAATACTAATTATTGTTATTGTGTGTCATTGCATTATTGTGTGTCATTTTGCTAATTGTCAAAAAAGACACTTCAGGACAAAAATACAGAATATATTAACCCAGAAACACAGAAAATTACCACCCACCATGATTTTCAAGTTATGTTCTTTATTAATCTCAACTACATTTCTGTAGTCAACTTGTTTTAATTGTGTACTTTTCCTTCTTTTGAGTTTTGTTTCTTTCTGTTTTGTTTTTTACAATGTCACTATATCCAAAGTCCTGGGTCACCGATCAGAAGTGTACTGCCTCAAATGTCACACATAAAAAAAATCAAGAAAAGAAAGACAAAAGCGAAGTGACAAAGAGAGACCATACACAGACACACACACACGTACACAAACCACCTACACACACACACACACACACACACACACACACACACACACACACCGCTTATGCTTAAATTCCAACCATGATTCTAGATTTTAAAATTTCTAAGTTCACCAAATCGGGGTCCACAATTATTCCAGATTTGTTCCCAGTAGGTCTCAAGTCCACTGTTACCTTCACGATTATGAATGTGGTTATTAGTGTCCAAGTGCTTCAGGACAGCCAGCTCCAGGTGCTGACAGAGGGCAAAGGTGCCCCATGCTCCCTCTTACGAGGGGCAGCATATTTCTGATTCATACACTCTCCACTAACTTGCCACCCAAGCCTTCCACCTCATAGATACTTTGCACAAAAACCCACGTAAAAAACTCCAAAGAAAGTATACAAATGCATTCCAATGGGAATTCACCTGTGTGAAATTAAAGTTTCCTGACACTTTGGGCCAACCTCTCTAATCAGTTCCCTCATTTTCTCTGAGCCTTGTATCACCTGGAGCCAGCTTCATCTTTTGCAAGGTTTCTGTGTATGGACACTATATAGAACACAAATTCGTTGAAAGAAACATGTAGGGAGAACATAAATTGTTAGAAGAAATTGAATGTAAAAAGCACTTCGGAGACCTTTTTTCATACTGTGAACAGTTCTTTAGTGAGAAGAGAGAGTAGATTCTCTGGCATTTGCTGGCCAAATCTGTGTCTCTATTCATGTAGGGATATCTTGGTTCTCAACCTGAGTACTCCCTCAATGACATTACTTCACTTTGGATTTTGTTTTTCCTTGAGAGAGATTTTAATCCGTTGATTATTGTGACTGTGAAGTAAATTATATTCCGCTGCACAATATTTTTGATCTACTGCATATGTTTATATTTAAACACATGGTATGCAAAACAAGTTATTCAATAGTCTAATGGCTAACTGTGGTATTATTTGCATTAAAATAATACCACTCATTAGACCTGATAGATTTAATCAAAATTTTATAAGTCTCAATTCAAATCTCATATACCATTGCACAACGAAAGTCCTGCTGATAACAAAGCAACACCAAAATGGCTGTATTTAACAGCACATTGTTTTCCAAAAAATTGCACAAGATGATTCTATATTTGTACAACTTTATCAGTCAGAAAAATCAAAATATTAAACTACATATGTATTTAGGTTTAAAGTTTGAAATAACATTGAATGTAGTAGTAGAAAGAAACTCTAAAGATTTCTGAGAAAGTCAGCAAGTGATTTTGCTGCAGATATTCTAAAAATACGTTCTGATATCAAGTACTATGGGACAGACACTGAAGTAATAAAGTGAGATACGCTGCCTATACTCAAAGATTTTTAAGACTGGAGGACCCAGGGAATTTTTTGAATGTCAGAAATGTTATACCTGTGCCCTGCTGCTACCTTAAAATGACAATCAGATTCATGGTACCTTGGCCTGATTCATACAAATCCACATCTTTGGATAAATTTCACTCCTAATTTTCCTTATATGTTAATTGACCACATAAAGTGAACAAATATATACAAATACTGATGACACGAATAATAAATGACTCTCTTTTGTGATTAGGTTGATGCTTCCATCGAGCAAAAGAATGAATATGTTCCCTGGTTGGCCCTCGCACCCCTACAAAGAAATTCTACAAAGACTGGTGTTATTAGAGCTGTGTATGACGTGGCTCGCTGCATGATCAAAGATTCAGAAAAGATTTTCAATTACATGCGCATACTTCAGTGCCGATTTTCCTATGCTGAGAGCTGTAAGCCCACGCCCATTAATGATCTACAATTCAGAGTGGTTTCAGTACCTATATAACACGTGAACACACCCTTAGTGTAAGGCAAGGACTCCTAACCCTTATGTAATAGACAAGTTCATGGCCTTTAGGAGCCAAACCACATAGTAGGTGATGAGCAGCCCTCGCGAAAAAGACCTCGTCAGTATTTTCACCAGATTCCAGTCCTCTGTTATCATCTAGCTCCTCCTCCTGTCACAGCACCCATGCTGTTACAGTGATGAGAAGCTGTGCTCAACTATGAATTGTGCCTGAAATAAGCTGGAATTCCACCTCCTTATGTGCTTGTAATGGCTCTTAACTGTGGTAGAACTTTAGCTTTAATGCTGGTTTCAACGTAGTCACTTTTCTCTTCTTTAATAAAAATTCTCTTCTTTGATATTGAACCTCGTGGTCAATATTGTTGGTATCTGCTTCTGAAGGATGTCTCATCACAAAACTTTAAACACAAACTCATTAGAAACACCAAATTGAAAAAAAGCATTGTAGGTTCTCTTATTCATTTAAGAGAACACAAAAAGAAAGTCTGTAAACATTACTAAAAATAAAATGAAAATTATCCATAATGTAAATCTATCCTCAGAAATAACGGAAGTAACATCTTAGGAGCCACACTGAGTTAAGGTGGATATCCTAATGCGAATCAAAGAGCTGGATCTGGATGAATCTCCCTAAGCTACACAGAAGAAGGAATCCTCAGAACAGTTTATAAAACAGCTTGCACTGCTTACAAAGCATGCACTACTTGTTTCATGCCATACGTGCATAAGAATGACATACAAACCATAGTGGAAGAATGAAAAAAACAAAGGAAAGCTGTCCAGGCTTTCACACTAGCCAATAGGCAGCGTGGTAAATGGTCCAGTCCTTTACAAAGGACACCTTGAGGAACACCAGAAGTGCATGTGTTCAGCGTAAGTCTACTGATCCCCATGATGTGCACAATCTTCCTCCAAATTGTGATAGGGCCAAAACAAAATGTGCCACAATTCTAAACCAACCAATTGTAACAACCACAGAGCAAAATATTTGAAGCCACGGGTTCAAAACAAGATTTTTTTGTTTACCTTAGGACCTTGGCAGAGTGATGGGAAGCCAACTAACAGATATCACCTGAGTATACCTCTGGATACTGTCCCATCACCTCCTACTCTCAATCCAATGGACAGTTACGCACTGATTTAAGCAGTATTTTTATACTTGTACCTCTTAAATAATATTGATGTATAATGATTACTGAAAGGAAGGTGCTTTTCCTCTTTGAAGGTAAAATAATAATAGCAGAATAATTCTGCACTTACAACATCTGGAAATTCCCTTAGGAGATCAGGGACGAACTCCACTGCAGCTTCGGAGTCTGTTCCCATGATTGACACCTCCTGCAGTTTGGAAAAGAAGAAAAAAATGAACCAGTAATGGCAACAAGAATGGAAGGCATGAATAAAGACAAAAGTTTATCTCATCTTTGTAAATAGTGTCTCAGCTCAGTGGCCAGAGGATGTGAAGGTGTGCAGGTGCCCTCATCAACAGGTTCACCAAGGGGTTCTGTGCTACTTGGCTCTCAGACTTTTACTCTACTGAATTGTTTAAACAGGATTCCTTGATTCTAAGAGACAGAACCACTCATCCTTTTTGATTGTAGCAAAACAAAAAAATATCTTCTCGACAATAAAATTGTACAGATGAGTATTTTCGTGAAGATATCTTCTAACAGCATCTGAGGTCTGAAGATGTATCTCTAAACGCAGTTTATACCTTTGCTGAGGAAGAGAAGAGAAACATAACCTGCTTGTCCTCCTGCTCAGTGCTGAAAGTAGCAAGAATTAACTCTAAAAGGTTTCTACCTATGGATAAAACAATATGAGCTTGTTGGGGACCCTATGCAACTGAACAGCAGCACAGTGCTCAAAGAAACAAGGCATTGAACCTCTAGCAAGTCCCATACCTGGGTATCACAATGCAGTCAACGCTGGCAGATAAACTGCCTCATGAACAAAGCTACATCAAATTACACAAGTTACTGAACAAGGCACCCAGAATTATCAGTACTTATGGATAGAGAAACATGCTGTCTTTTCACTGAGGAGTCATCATTTCTTTGCCCCAGATTGTCTACAAAGAAACTGCACAGGCAGACTTATCCAAAACCAGGATCTCTTATAGTACATGGACAGACTGAGGTGCCAGAGTCTTCAAACAGAAGATAAAACAGGCAGACTATAATTTGATATGGCCTATAGGATGCAGAGCCAAAGCTCTAGAACTGAAACAAGTATAGATCATTCATGATTTGAACAATAAAATCAATCAGATGTGGAGTTTCTTAAAGTAGCCATCATAGAAATGCTCTACTACATGTTGTACGTATCAGCAAAAGAGTAAAAAGTCATCAACTAAATACAACTTCTCACGAAGAACTGAAATAAAAAGTAAAAATACATGAAAACACTAACAAATTTCAAGATAAACATAATTACTGAGTAGAGATGATGATACATATTGTCAAAAATCAGGACAGACCAATGTCACTCGTTCTCTCTGAGTATTAGGGTGAAAAATAACGAACTGTGAAAACAACAGTAAGAGACCCAACAACTAGATCTTATGAAACAGAAAGGAATTCAAAGTTATTTTTGGCCTCAAAAAATAACACATAGAATATACACCTGAAATTCATATAAATAAAAAGAAAAATATAGAAAGACAGTAAAAAATACTTTGAAAGATCAGAAAAAGAAAAGAACGAGAGAGAAAAACTAAGAAAGAAATAAAGGAAGAACAAACAAAAGAAGGAACATAGGAATGAAGGACAGAGGGCAGTAAGAAAAAAGTAAACAGAAAAGTAAAACAGAAAAAAAATTTTAAAACATAGTCTTGGAGATTAAAAATTATAGTAATACTAAGTAGGATAAATCTAAAGTAATCCATAAGAATAGACAAAAAATAAATTTTGGTAACAGATACAAAGTTAAATATCTTGAGCCAGCTCCCCAAGTAATAATCCAAAATCAAATATCAGTGAAGTTTTTAAATTCATAGAGATATAAAGATGGCAGTTACTAAAAAGAAAAATAAAAAAAAAACTGTGTGAATTCTTAACCTGGGAAAACCATCTCTTAAAAATAAATGGGATACCATCTAATTCCAGAGACATTGGCCTTATATTAAGAACTCAAACAGCAATTAGTGCTGGCGAGGTTGTGAGGAGAAAGGAACCCTCCTGCACTGCTGGTGGGAAGGTAAATTGGTACAACCACTATGGAAAGCAGTATGTAGTCTCTCAAAAGACTGGAAATAAATATTTCCTTCGATCCAGTGGTACCTCTTCTGGGAATATATCCAAAAGAGTTCAAAGAAACACATAACAGAGGTAGATGTGTACTCATGTTCATAGCAGCACAACTAACAATAACTAAAATATGGAAGACACCAAACTACCCATAAACAGGCCAATGTGTATACAAATTGTGGTATTTATACACAATGGAATACTACGCATCTATAAGTCCAACAGCGTGGAGGCTTTTGAGGGGAAATGGAGGCAACTTGAGATCATCATGCTTAGTGAGGTGAGTCAGAAACAAAAATAGGAATTTGAAAGACATATAAATTATTATCTATATCAGGACAAGTTACAAAAATGAGGATGGTCACTGTCTGGTGCATTTATTGCTATCTAGTAAATATTTTGGTGTATATAAAATATATTAAGCAGAAACTATATGTTTCTGTCATTTGGGTCATCTTGAAATTAGCACTGAAAGATACAATAGCAGTATTTAATAAAACTGAACTAAAATTTGTGCAATGTTAGGAGAACTGTACGGATCACATTAAGGAAACTTAGTCTTGTTCTGGTGAAGTAATTCTTGTATTTCTAATTCTATGAAGGGCAGTTGGATTAGGTTTGTTAAAATAGCAAAGACACTATTGTATTCATAGGACGCTGAGTATGGATTAATGATATCTGTGATGTTATGGATTATAAAAGATGTGGATTATTATTCATGGGACTTTAACTAGACTGGGTTAAGAAATGTTCAGCAGATTACCTGAGCATATTTCTCTATGTGCCTGGGAGGTTTCTTTAAAAATGAGTGGTATGTAGTCCAGCTAACCAGGAGTAGAACATGTAAGACAACATCCATTTAGAGTGTCATCCGCAGAGAATAAAAAGGCAAGACAGCGTGCTGTTACATCATGCAGAAGATTCAGATTTCAGCCTTTCAACACAGGCTAATAGCAACTGTACAGAGGTTACAGCCTTTCACTGCAAGACTGGCGCGGCTTTTTTATTTCTTCTTTTTCTCGGGCTTATAGCTTCTTTTATTAGCAGCTATGAGGTCAGCACAGATTAATATCATTCGTTATATCTGTATTATAGAGTAAAAAACAATGCATGCACCCGCAGGGAACTATGGAAAGAACAATAAAAAAATTTGTCAACTAGATCTTATGCCACAAGGACAGTATTGATATCAAAGTCTCACTCCAAATATAGAGCTTGAAAACTTCTCAAATGAATGGAAGAAGAGAAAGAGAGAGAGAGAGAGAGAGAGAAAAGAAGGAAGGAAGGAAGGAAGGAAGGAAGGAAGGAAGGAAGGAAGGAAGAAAAGTAATTTTAAAAAGAGAAAAGAATAACCAAGAATCACACAAATAATGCCTAGGAGAATGACAACAGTACTCTATAGGTAAGTCTAAAGGAATCCATAACAGATACAAAATAACCAAATTTTAGTTACAAATACTAAATTAAGCATTTTGAACCTACTTTACCAGAAATGGTCCAAAATAAAATATCAGTGGAGTGTTTAAATTTATAAAGTTATATACAAGGCAGGTACTAGAAGATTAAAAAGTTGTGAATTTTGAGCATGCATAAACATCTCTTTAAAGTAAAGGGAGACCAAAAGTTCTTTTAGATGAAAAGAAGTCTGAAATAGATAAAATAGATATATTCTAAAAATGTGGTGAAAAATTCTTTAAACAGAAAAGCAATATGAAAAAATGACTGTTATAGCAAGAGGAAACAAAAGAACAGAAATGTGATGGAATAGTTAATTCTCTCATATTTCATGAGGCTTATGAACCTACATATTGATTGAAATCATACTAAAATAATACTGTCCTCGGTTAAAAAGTATACTGCTAATTAGAAAATCAAAATGCCTCCAGTGAAAATGAGTATTTCATAATTTACTAAATAAAAAAATTTCATTACATTTTGCCATAAAATCTGTCATTAATACTTGAATATTTAATTAATAAGAGAGAATATATTAAAATTATTCAAGTAACCTAGAAAGTAAGGGTATGTATACACACACACACGCACACACACACACACACACACACACATACATATATACATTTATATGTACATATATTAAAGTAAAGACTAATGATAGTAAAAACTGCTCTAGGTATCCAAAAAACAACACATAACAGAGATATATGTATATCCATGTTCATAGCAACAAAACTAACAATAGCTAAAATATGGAAGTCACCAAAATACCCATCAACAGACCAGTGGATAAACAAATTGTGCTATTTACACACAATGGAATACTACTCATCTCTAAAGACAGGTATGTTGGAGGCTTTTGAGGCAGATGGAGGCAAGTGAGACCATCATACTTAGTGAAGTCAGAAGCAGAAGGTAAAATACTGAATGCTTTGTCTGATATGAGAACCTCAGATCACAATTAATCTGAAGGAATTTAATGTGAAAAATAATGAAAATTGAGGCGGGGGAGCTGAATGGGGGAGGGCCACACGGAGGGGAAGGTCTTGTAACTTTGCCATGATATGCATGTGCGCAAAATGTTCGAGATCAATATCAACTTTAAATTTTGCACTTTTAAGTATCAATAAAATGGGGGGGGAAAGAATGACAACAATAAGGAGACAATACATAAAATAAGTTAGGTACACATATACAATTAATTCGTTGAAATGTAGATGATCTAAAATATTCCAATCAATAGACATAGATTTGATGAGTGAATTAAAAAGCAGACAACAGCCATATAGATTTTTGCAATGAGGTCACTTTAAATATGACAAAAAAGCTTGAAGGACATTCCATGGGCACGTTAATTTTATTTTTATTAATGAGTTGCCATGATCTAATGAAGTGCATTTCAGAACATTAACAAATATATAGAGGGCTGTAGGAATTTACATAAAGACAAAATCTGACAGAAATGTGGACCAGTATTTTTCTGTATGTACAAAATTGAAAAGTCATAAAATGTATAAAAATTTTATAGCTGCAATGACAAATGATGCATGTGCAGTTGCACATAGGGTCCTTCACACCCCTCTTTCAGACACTGATACAAGTCACACATGATAACTCAGTGACAACGCATGAAGTGTGAAGCCAACAAGATGCACATGACATGACATGTGTCTTAATCAAAGGAAAATCATACTTTGCCAAGTGTCCGTGAAGTACTCATCAAGTTATATAATACTCTGCCTCATAGAACAAATTTCATAATTATGAACTATTGAAATCATATGCAAATTGGGTACATATCTATAATCTTATCTGTCTGGGAGACTGAGGATGGAGGATTTAAGTTTAAGACCAGTCTGGAAAATTTAGTGATTCCTTAAGAACTTGCATCCAAATAAAAGATAAAGTGGGATAGGGACACAACCCAAGGCCAAGTTCCTTAATTCCGTTCATGGCAAATCCCTCCTAAAAATGTAGTCATCACAGTGTGCTTTGTTTTTACAAGAAACTTATAATAGTCAACTCAGATTTTTCCGTTGATGAAACATGATTCCTGATACCCAAAAATTAAGAATAGAGATTTAGTTTTCTCACAGTTGTAGAGGAGTCAGTCTGCGGTCCATCTGTCCCAAGGAAGTATCCTCATGGGAGAAGAGCTCACAACGAAGCATAGATGCTCAGTTTTAGGTAGCCAGAATGCAAAGTTGAGTAATTATGTTAGAGACGTGGGCATGAAAGACTCCAAGTAAACCTTCAAGTCACTCCTGAATGAGCCAATGTTCTGAGTGAAAGATACAGTCCTGTAATAATCTCTGGCTGACTCCAAAGCCAATTAATTTGACAGTGGACACTAAAATTCAAAGAAATGAAAACCCAAATGAGTGATGTAGCCAAGGTGTAGGTTCCACTCTTCTGGAACAGCAGAAAAGAAAAGAAAAGAAAAGAAAAGAAAAGAAAAGAAAAGAAAAGAAAAGAAAAGAAAAGAAAAGAGTCTAATGAAATGATCATCAGTGCCAGGAATTGAGCCAATGGGCATACACTCAGAGTGTTTCAAGCTGAGTGGTTCCACATACCATTCACTCTCAGGGATCACGACTGAAAGACAAGCCCATGGAACTTATTAGAAAAGGGGCCTTACAGAAGTTTTCCTGTTACTAAACAAATCAAATTATGACTTGCAGTTCTAAAAACATGTGCACTTTCTAGAATTGAATCAAAATGGCCACCGTTACAGAATATCTCTGTATTTGTTCTCTTTGATCTAACACTTTTGTTATTTTTCAATGAATACTATATAGTGCAGCATTACCACCATAATTTTATAATAAAAAAACCCCTTCTATCTATCATGGGACAAAATGAAATGAGATTTACATGGTAATCAAGAAACAAAAACTTAACACAAGAGTATTTTGGTGAGTCTTAGTGTGGACTTCATAGTAAATTCAAGACCATTTTAGGTTACAGACTGAGACTTGGTCTCACAAAGAAAAAAACAAAAAAGAATAAAAAGCACAAATAAAACAATATTTAATAGGAAGGAAACTATTTAAATATGTTTAAAATGTAAATTTATATATGTCTGTCTTAATTGAAAGTCTTAATTGAAAGTCTTAATTAAATATCTTATAAAAGATATTTAGCTTACTTACAGTTGTACAATAAGTCTATGGTCCATTCACCCCAAACAAGTATCTTCATGGCAGAAGAGCTCACAGTGGAGCAAAGATGCTCTGTCTGGTTATCAGAAAGCCAAATGGACAAATAATGCTGGAGAAGTGGGCATGAAAGACAATATGTAAATCTCAAAGTCATACCTGAATGACTCAGAGTTCTCAGTTCAGTCCACTCATTTTTTCTGGCTGACTCCAAAGCCAATTAATTTGTCAGTTCACCCTAAGCGTCACAGAAATGAAAACCAAAATTAATGATGTAAGGGTAAAAAGATCTTTAAACTTCTGATTCACACCACATGGGGAAGAATAAAAAAGAGGAAAAAAATCAAAATTCCAATAACACAAAAATACAAAACCAATCTATCCTTTCCATTCTTCCTTGGAAAATAAAAATTAAAATCTGTTGTAATAGACTCCATTGGCAGGAACTGAGCCAAACGGTAGATACTCAGAGTATTCTATGCTCAGTGTTGCCAGGGACTATTCTCATGGGTCACAACTGGGGGACAAGGCCATAAAACTTACTAGAAAAGAGGCTTTCCAACACTTTTCCTCTACTAAGCCATTCAAGTTTTGACTTGGAGCTCTCTCTCTCTCTCTCTCTCTCTCTCTCTCTCTCTCTCTCTATATATATATATATATATATATATATATATATATATATATATATATGCCTTTTTGAATTTGAATCAAAATGGTGACCATAACAGAAAATCCCTTTATTTGTTCTCTTTGATCTATATTTCTGTTATATTTCAGTAAATACTAGGTGGCATAGCATTCCAACCATAATTCTGCAATCAAAGTAAAACCTTTTATCACTTACGGAAAAGACAAAATGATGTATAAAGGGCAATCAAGAAAAACTTAATGCAAGAGAATTTTGGCGAGTCTTAGCTTAGCGTGTAGTTTATAGTAACTTCAAGACCAACTTGGGTTCTAGAATGAGACATAGTCTCAGAAAGAAATATAAGAAAAGGAATAAAAACCACAAATAAAACAATTAAAACAACAAAAAAGCAGAAAAAAACTATTTAAAATGTATATGTAACCTAAATCTTAAGTCTATTTAATTTACATTAAAAAAGAAAAAAATTCTATTAAGAAAACAAAAAAGCCATTTTAATCTTTAGCTCACAGCTGTGTAAATATTATAATCTCTAGGAGAAATGTAAGTTCATTTTCGCTCTCTCTGTAACTTTCAGTTGTCTAAGGGACACATAGGATCTTTTCCTATGCCTTCCTTTATTTTTCCCCCACGGGGAGGAAAAGTTTTTCTTAACCTTAACTAATTAAAGAAAAAATGATCAAGTGAGCACTTCGCTGTTTGACCTCTGATTGATGATGAAAGGCCCAGCCTGATTTAGCTGCACATTTCCGTGTGTCTGAGAGCCCAGCTAGTTGCAGACACTGGTGTCTTGCTCCCAGTGGCAGCCCAATAATGTGTGCCTATCCCACGATCCGTTTATCGTTGCGAACAATGCATGGGTGGACTGAGAGACTTCCGGAATCCAGGAGCTAGGGTTAGTCTTTATTCCTTTTGATTGTTGGTTCAGATGTTCTGTTACAGCAGTAAGTGAGACACCAAATCTAAAATGACAATTTGCTAAAGTTTCTTTTATTCCTTCCATAGAAATCAAAGAGAAAATCTATCGATATTCCTTAGAATATCCTCTCAAAATTAGTTGAAATACTAGAAACTGACCTTGCAAACTAGCAGTTACCTGAAATGGCCGCTGGGTGTGGAGGGAGTTAGCATTTTGGTCTTGGCTGGAGCTTCGGCTACATCATACACATTCCCTCAGTGTTGGGATCTGCTGGGAATAACAGTGACAACACTGAACCTGAGTCATCAGGACTGTACTCCAGGCAACAGGGTTTGTGAAAACAGCAGGGACTTCTGATAGCTTGGCCTACAGTCAGTAGCACAGACAACCAACTAGGGATATTTATCCTGGAAGACCAAAAAAAGATCCTAATTTCCCTTATGATTTGGAGATAAACTAGCCATTCTTGCTCTTTTTGATGCATACGTTTTCTATGTTAAATTTTCCTTTGTATACTTTATCACCTATTGTTATTTTGTTAATAATGATTAATGTATATATAATATATATTCATCTTTTTTCTCATATACATGAGTGTGTGTGTGTGTGTGTGTGTGTGTGTGTGTGTGTGTGTGTGTGTGTACATGCACATGTGCGCAGGCGCAATCACATTTAGTTGGTTTATTAGTTTTCAGGTAAGGTAACCCAACACCCTAAGTTGCTGCATCATATATTCCAATTAACAAAGGTTGCTTCTTAAGAATATTTGTCTTAAAATAAGTGCACCAACTTTATCTCTACTTGAAACTTCTAAATTTTCCTGTATTCTGATCTTCTCAAAATTCCCCATGTTCTTCACATAAGCTCCTCATCTCAGAATTTTCTTTTTCATTTTTTCTTCTTTCTTTCAATTTTTTCTTCAGTCATTTCTTTTCTTTATGTTACTTCTGTTCTTCTCTATGTGCAATATTAACCCTAAATTGCATTAATTGTATTAGAGCATTTTTTGTCTTGATAGAAGAAAAATATGACACTTAATGATATATGTTGAGCTTCTCAGTGGATATTTCCTTCTGTTTTCTAATTTCTTTGTACTTGGACAAATAATATTTAAAGTTCCATAAATTCTCATTTTTTTCTAGGCATAAAACTATGATTAAAACTTTTTTATCTTGTGTTCACTTTTTCTTCTTTTCTACTTTCCATTTCTGTCTTTGTTTTGTTTAACCCCAGGGTGTTTTCATCAATTTTATTTTCTAACAGTAAAGATTACTGAGGCCCCCATCAAAGGAGAAAAGACCAGGACTAAGTCTCAGGCTTGGCCCTGTTGTCAAGAATGACCAACGCGTAGTACTGAGGCACATCGATTATACTAGTACCCATTCTCCATGGAAGGCACATTGCTTTATCTCTTGGGAGCACATACTTATTCTGGATATGGATTTTTATCCCGTGTGTGTATGAAGGCTGTGAAACTAACTTGATTGGATGTAAAGAATTCTTTATTCAGTTTCATAAACTTGCACATGACATTCCTCCTGGGAAAAGAATGCAGCTCACAACCAAAGAGGTGTGGTATGTGGGTCATGTTTAGGAATTCTCTGCTCTTAGCATGATTATACCACCCAGACACATCTGGGTTGAGAGTGCCGTGGAAAGGCATATACATAATGCAGTCAGTTTGCTGCTAGGTGGCCATAACTTACAGGGCTGGAGCTAGTGTTATATGGGCTCTGAACCAGTATTCAATATACGGTAGTGTTTCTCCTACAGCCAAGATGTATGAATCCTCAATCACTGGTGAAAATGTGAATTATATCAGCAACAGTTGCCTTTAGTTACCCAGTAGCAAATTATTTTCCATTTGTGCCTGTGACCTTATGTTCTGGAAGGTGGAAGTCAACAGTGATCGCATTACGTGGAAGTCAACATCTCTGCAGTCATTTTGAGTTTTTCATCCTTCTGTGTTGATAACCTAAACAGAAAGTTATGTTGTTAATTGGGATTATTGATCCAGATTACCCAGGAGAAGCTAGACTATTGTCCTACAACAATTATAAAAAGGAGAATGTTTAGAGGGTAGAAAATCCCTCAGGTATCTCCAACTATTTAAATACATTGTTACTAAGATCAATAGAAAACAACAACAAACAAAGCCAGGCAGGTTGACGAATGGGCCAAACTATTACAATGGAGATATTGGTCATCCCTCTAGGTAAGAAATGAAGACCAGAAGAGGGATGTACGGAGGACCACATAAGTATAAAATATGAACTAGAAAGACTTATAAATTATAATCTATACCATGACAAGTTACAATAATGAGGAAGGTCACTGCCAAGTGCATTTATTTCTATCTAGTAAATAATTTTGTGCATATAAAACATATTAAGCAGACATGATATGTTTGTGCCTTTTGATCATCTTGAAATATAACACTGATTGATACAATGACAATGTTTACTAAAAATAATTTTGACTTGTGCAATGTTAGGAGAACTGTAAGTATCACCCAAAGGAAACTTGAAATCTTATTCTGGTGTAGTAATTATTGTATTTCCAATTCTATGCAGGGCACTCAGATTAGGTTTGATAGCATCATGAACAAACTATTTTATTTGTAAGATATTAAGTATAGATTAAGGATGTATGTCTGGTTATGGAAATTAAAAGATATGGATTATTATTCATGGCATATTCACTAGAATGGATTAAGGAATGTTCAGCAGATTACCTAAGCCTATGGGCCTGTGGGGTGTTTTTAGTTATTAGTGGTAAGTAGTCCAGGTAACCAAGAGCAAAACACGTAAGACAACGTCCATTTAGTGAGCTGTCCAGAGAGAATAAAAAGCCAAGAGAGCGTGCTGGTACCATATGCAGAAGATTCACTTTTCAGCTTTTCAGCCCAGACTCAAAAGCAACTCTTCACCGAAGTCAGAGCCTTTCAGTGTAAGATCAGTGTTACTTCTTTATTTCATCTTGTTCTCTGGCTGCCAGCTTCTTTTATTAGCAGCTACTAGATGATCTAATATTCCAGCCTGATATCAGTCATTTTGGATTTTCCTGCTTCTTATCTCATAAGCCTACTGACTAAATCTCGTGTGTGTGTGTGTGTGTGTGTACATATATTTACATGTAATATCTATAATTTTATTTTATGTAGAAAATATTAATCAAAATACTTTTAGTTAGAATTTTGCACCTTTCATTGAAATTAGCAATTGTAATCACCTATTATAACCTATTTTTAAGAATATTGTCGATTTTTTATTCACATCCAGTTATATAAACAATGGAGAACTGAGATGATACTTACTTCCATGTCTGACCTCGGACAGCACACTTTGGGTAAATTTTTAAAAAGCAATTTACTGGATATGAAAAGTATACAGGCTTCACTGGGATAGCTTTTTTTGATGTTAACAGTAAACCATCTTATTAGAATTAGGAATAGTGAGAAATATGTATTCTGCCTTAGTTCAGAAGATTTCTTTTTTTGAGAGAGAGAGAGAGAAGTTCTCACTCTGCAGACCTCACCGTTCTTAACTCATTTTGTGCCCCAGGCTGGCCTTGGACTTAACTGCAATCTTTCAGCCTCAACCCTCTGAGTTCTGGGACTATAGGAGTGTGCCCCATGTTTAGCTTTATGTGGTGCCTGGGATTTGAACTCAAGACCTTGCACTTTCAAGGCAGGTTCTTTAACCACTGAGCCATTCCTCTAGACTCTAAGCATTTCTTGTTTTTAAAAAGCTTTTTTTTTTCTTCTACTCTTTGAATAGTATCATGGCACATTTAATTGCTCTAGTGACTGGAGCACTCCAAGAAATTAATTCTTATTATGTGTCTGCTTTCTTCTTCAATATCAAGCCCAAATGGTAAGAAGTTTTGCTAACATAAACATTTCAGTAAATCCTGCAAAATGAAAACTATGAGAGATATAAATGTAAGATATGCTGCTGTTAGTGAATAAATAAGAAGAAAAAGCTAAATGCTATGTCACAGCAGAGGAATTCTGGACAAATACAAATAGAAAAAAATTGTAGCATGAAGTTCAAATGACTAGTTAATTTCGGAAAGAAAATAAATACATAAATACATAAAATTCAATTGCCTTAGCTGAATACTTGTAGGTGCATATTTGTACATTCACAAGGTTCTCTTTACATCAATCAGTTTCCTTAGGATAAACTTTCATTAGTGACGTAATAAGCGAATTGCTATGGGGGAAGGGTCAGGGAGGGGGTGGGAGGGTAGAAAAGGGGAAGGGATTGTAAAGTCGATATGATACATAGATGTACGAAACACCCAAATTCATTGCAAATTCTGTGTATTATATTTGTATATTAATAAAAATAGTGGGGAAAATTGTAGCATGAAGAGCAGGTGGGCTTGAATTAGAGGTAGCACTTCCTCTTAGGAACTGGTCTAATTCTGGATGAATTCTTTGAATGTATGCCAAATATTAGCAGTGAGGTAAGGAAGCATAGACTTATGAGTTACTGTAGTAGCAAAATAATTCTTTCCATAAGGATGAGTGTGTGTATTCACCCCAATCTCCACATTTTAGATTTTATTCCCAACTGCTCATAGTCCTCCCAGATGACAAAGCATGTCCGTCAAGATAGAGAAATGAAGGAACTGATGCCTGTCTGTTATAGGGATCACAGGGACCCAAATCTACTGCTGTAGCTTCCTGCCGTTCTTGAGGATGCTTTTGCTAATTATGCCGTTAATATTCAATATTATCTTTTGCAAGTAGGTATGACTCAGAAATCCACTGTATATTACGTAGTACTAATATACTGTTGGAATCATAGGTCATGCTAGATAAACAAATAGATGGAGGATGCAGAGAGTGTACAATGATAGACTATTTGATCAAAAGATAAGTAATAAAATGTATCCATCCATATGCAGGTAAAAGCACAATAACTATGATAATGATTAAGAAAGATAAGTGATAGAGAGATGAGACATAGACAGGTGATAGGTTCTACATAGATACACAGATGAAGATGCAGAGAGGCACATATAAGGACAGCACAAGGACAGCTGTGTCCTGGAGTGCACAATAACACGCTCCACTCTTTGTTAGAAGGAATTTTTCCATTACACACACATGCCGTGCTCAAGTATAAAATACTTTTTATACTCTTATACTTGGCATCAGCCTAATTTATCATTACTATAATTCTGAGTACTTATACTTACACCTGAAAAAACATAAATGTCACAGAGTGACTTTATGAATTCTCTGGACATGTCATCCTTTCATGGGGTACTCTTCTTTAAACAATTAAAGTTTATTAAAAGATAAAAATGGATCATAGCAAGTGTGTGCAAAGCAGCTCATGAAATAGAGAAAATTCATGAAATTAGTTCACATGGCCTTAAAAGCAAAGCAGTAAATAAAGAAAAGACAAAAACAGCAATTAAAAGGGACATTTCTAAAGTTGGCATCTGGGAATTATGTTTAAGTATCAAATATCCTCAGAGCTCTGTGAATAGATTAATAACAGAAACTGATGATCTCCAACACCCAAACAAAAATCAACCGTGGAACACAGCGTTTAGCAAGGAATTATGTCTCCTTAACCATGTAGCTATTTTAAACAAGGATCCAATTAAAGCTTGAGAATCTTGGTTATCTTGAAAGAACTTGCGTTCAACAATGCACTATTGGTCATTTCCTCAATGTATTCTTTATATTTTTGATTATGTTATATTGAGAATGAAAATTATTATAATTTCATGTGAAGTCCTGAAATGCAATGGAAACAGTCTACAAAGATGATACATTTAATAACAAATATTACTTCATGATATACATTAAATTTATTATTGATTATAAAGGTTTTTTGCATTTGTTTTGAAGATTTTTTTGTATTTTAAATTATTCACCAGTCAGCAAACTGTAATGTATATCATAGAACATGTCCTGCAAGTTAGAATACTAGAAATTCGGGTTTCTTCAGTGTGCTCTTCCTCTATGACCTGCAAAACAAACAAAATGTAAACATTGGCGTTTCAAGGGTAGGTTGTGAGTCTCACACACTATGGCACATTGCTATTCTTAAGGGTGAGGGAGAAGAAGAAAATATAAAATAGTAAATATTTCTTAACCAAGCAGTTTTGTTTTGTTCATGGTTTAGATTTATTGTTCAAAGAGAAAGAACAAGTATTCAGTACGAAACCACAGAATCCTGACCCAGAATGATTTCAGAAAAGACTCTAGCTCAATACACCAAATGTTTAGATTAACCTAAATCTGGAAATACTTTAGCTGGGGCAAATAAGAAATTGTTTCTCAGATAGGTTGACTTTGCTTGATATTTCTATGTTTAGAGGAGCCTTTAGGCAGAGGGCACCAGAACATACGTGTTTAAATTGTACTAAAAATTATGGATAAAGCAAATGTGCAAATAAATTATTTTTTTAAATTAAGTCACTTGTTTTTCTATTTTCAGAGACAATAAAACTGAAAATCTGGTCACATGAAGCTTTATACATTTGGACTTAAGAATTTTTTTAAAAATCAACATTAATTTTACTATTGTAGTCATATATTTTGAAAATGCCTAAACAGCAAGTAGGATTTTGAGTTCATGAAAGATGAGGTTCTGGTGGCTTTCATGACAGTGACTTGAATCAGAATGGAAAGACTGTTCCTGAATTAGTAACAGGTTGTGAAGATTGATCCTTAACAATACTGGGAATTAGAGCTCAGAATTTTGGTTTATTACATCCACTACAATGTGTGTGAATGTTTGCCTGTGTGTGTGTGTGGGGGGGGGGTGTTTGTGTGTGTTTGTTTGTATGTGTGTGTGTGTGTGTGTGTGATGTGTGTGTGTGCATTTGTGTATTTATTTGCCTTTAAAAACCACTCTTTTCCTTCCTCCAAAAGAACCCCCAAGCTGAGTCCAAAGACATGCCCTGTGAACACTACACATGAGTATACATTAACATGTGAAATGTCTTGTTCCCCTGATCTAAAGTTCTTCAGATCCTGTAAGTCAAAATCATCAAGTCTTACCTTCATCATTCTCCTAATTTTCTTTTCTGCAAATTAAACAAAATTCTAAATTTCTGTCCCTTATGGTTTCCTGAATATGTATAAGAGATAAAATAACATTTCATCTTTAAAGTTGCAGGGGATATTTCAATAAAATAGGAAACGTAGTGTTAAAAAATAATGTCTGCTTAATCATATTAATGAAAACGCCAAAGGCTTATAAAGCCAACTTCTGACAGCTCAGTAGGTCAGAACTTCTCCAGTGAAGAGCTTTCCTTCATAATCACCAGTATGGACCAGCAGAGGTTCTTGTGGAAAGGTATGTGCTACACCTCTGTGACATTTTTAGCTCTATCAACACTCCTGTGGGAAGACTTATAAAAAATATGAGCTAACAGCAGCAGGTTTTGTGCTCATTGACTTTGAAAGACTAATCCTTGCTCTGGAAAGCAATTGCACAGGGTGAAAGTGAATGAATCAGTCATTTTCCATTGGGAAAGTCTTTCTTCTGCCAGGCACTGGGCAGTCGATAGTGACCTGTACATCGTGTTCCTTGAGATGCCGGGGTAAGGGGACAGTTCTGTACTTGTGCAGGGGGGAAAAGGGTGGGATGCTTCTGAGCATCTTCCAACCACAAAATTTTACTCAAAGGACAAATCTTTCAATTCAAACAGCCAGTAATGCGTAGGCCGGGTAGCTGAGGTCTCAAATAAGACCACAGGAATCAAAGTTTCCAATATATCACAAATTCAGGAGACAGAAACTAACGTTTTATGGGGTTTTTTTCATGTGAAATGACCATCTTGAATCAATCTGATGAAACTTTCCATTCTGAAGTCATAATCTAAACAATGATCAGAGACGCATGTGCTGATTCAACAATTCTAATCAAATCAAATAACATTTAAAATGAAAATAGTATAACAATCATTATACAAATCTAGTATGACACTTGGAAAAGCAAATTAGTCAAAATATTGGATATATTTATTAAAACTGCACATATTTGTCTATTTTGTCTTAAAGTATAAAAATCTCTCAGTCTACAAAAATCAAGCAAATGTACTCAGATGAAAATTACAACTACATATTCTCTTGAGCTGCTCTGCCACTTTCTTAATTTGTAAAACCCATGTTACTTATACACATACATGAAATATCCTCTAGGTTTTATTATATAAATTTTGCAAGGATGAATTATATTTTAAAATCTCTACTCTTTTGGAAAATTTGAAGTCTAAAAGGTGTTTAACAGCATTATTTATACTAAGAATTTTTCAGATATTTTGATTGTTTTATGCATTTGTGCTGAAATTTTTATATATTAAAGGTTAATATTTACTTAGACACTTTTAGGGATTATCAATTCATTTACCCAAAGTCCTATGAGACTTGATCTTTTGAAGAACTGAATGAGAGCAGCTACTACATACTACCATCACTGAAAATCCCTAATACTCTCTAATCTCTGCGTCTCAGCTATACTAATTCATGAAACTCAACAAAATACTTATTAGTGCCAACAGGTCAATATAAAACTCAAATTATCGAATGGCATCCAAGTTTTGGCAAAGTTTTTTAGTAAATACATGGGAATGCTATAGATATTTATCATAAGCAGCCATGATGTCATATTTGGCAATAGGATACTCCTCAGATTCACATATAAGAAATCGAATCACCTAATGTGTATTTCTAACAATTATGATAAAAACGCAAACAGATGGATAGTGGTGCTCGTGTCGCATCACTGTTCTAAATACAAATAATAGACCTTAAGTTGAAAAAGCCTTGGAGAATCTGACTGCTGAAAATCTCCAGAAATTTACGCAGTGTGAATGTATTTTTGAACCTGAATTACATCTTTTAAATCAGAGCCAATTTTTAGCTCCAAAGATGCACAATGGACAGAAGTGCTTCCCAAGGCAAACAAAAATTCCACATTTCCACACCCAATTCAAATTCTTGTCTTGAAATTTTAATTATATTTTTGAAATTTGTATAGTGAGAAATGATGGTTTTTCCTCATCTCCTCCATTAATGGACCAAATTTGGCAAAGATAGCAAGTGTAGGAGGAGAAAGCTTGGGTAAGTGTTGGCACCTGGGGCTGAGGACACCATGTCAGAGTCGCTCTTGTCTTTATTTAATCAGGGTCACTCCTGCCTCTGCTGCTCCTGGCAATCCTGCTCCTCTGCAAGAATGTGACGTCCCATACTCCTTGTCCCACCGGTGTTGACAACTGTGTGAAAATCCTCCAAGAGTTCTTTGATGGTGCTGTCATGCAAAGTCAGAACATGAATGAGCTTGCTTCGCAATTCTTCACCGCACTGGTAAATATTGCCTTTTTTGCTGTTTCTCCAAAGAAATACTTCTGTCAAAAATGAGGCTGCAAGACAATTGAAACAGTGAAATTTAGGTGACCAAATTTCAAATCCATTGTGTTACTGATTAGAAGACATCTGCTTAGAAGATTTAATGAGTACAGGAAGTTGCGTAAAATCTTTGTTAAAGAACCTAACGCTTTCTAAAAAAAAAAAAATGCTTGCTTCCTTTATTTTCATTTTTTGAAATGTAAACATTTGACATAGATTCTATTAGGTGGGTTTGAGGAAGATTATTGCTCTTCTAGTTCTTCTGCACTGACCGTGATCATGGGCGTCTTCAGTGGGCCCATGAAGAGCCCCCTGCAAGGCTAACTGAAATACAGTATATTGGGTGAATTCAATAGAATTGAACTGATTTGCATTCATGTCAAAGGAAAAACAGAAAAGAAACATTAATAGGTTTTCATAATTCCCCAAATTCCATGTGTCACTGTGCTCAGATTTTCTGTGTGTCACTTTAAAATTTCAACAGAGAGGCTACTTTAAAATTGAAAACAGGGTTTGTTTTGTTGTTGTTGTTGTTGTTGTTGTTGTTGTTGTTGTTGTTGTTGTTGATTTTTACATAGAATCTTTGAAAGTTGTGTGTTCTCTTTTCTAGGTCTTGAAGGATCAGAAACTGCTTAAGTTTTAGTACAACAAAAAGCCACCATGAAATCAGTTTTCTTTCATTTTCCATATTCAGTTGGCTGTTTCTTATCATCTAAATCTCCCTAAAAATTCCTTTAAGATTCACAAGTCTTGCTAAATTTTAATTTTCAATAATAAATACTGGCCTAAGTATCTCTTTTTCTGTCTTCAGACTCAATAATTCCTTCATATTTCTTGAGTATTTTATCCCATCTTATGACTTATATTACATAATCAATGATGTTGTAGTTGGAATTCAGGTTAAACCTAAGAACATATACTTGTTGCTATTCGGATGTAATTGAAGGAATGTGGTAATTTATAAAATCTTTTTAAGGAAAAAAGCCAGTTCTAGAATCCGGGCAGGAAAACAAAAAACAAACAAAACAATCAAAAAAACAAGATTAATTATGTGCAGAGTGGCACTTGACTAAAATGGTAGATAAAACCTTAACACATTTAAAGTGTTGTAATTTTGGTGTTTGTAGCATTTGTGTCCATAACTTTATCAAGGTTAAAAGGAGTGGAGAAGCAATGAGGGAATAGGAAAAAAGGGATATTTCACAGGCAAAAAATTAGATAAGAATTAATTATGGAGCTATTTTGAAAAGAATTCTGTGCAATGTTCTATTCTATATTTATCATTTTACATTTCTTTAAAGCAATGCTTAACATTTTTAAACGTATTTTACAGGGTTAATATTTTGGCCAACAATTCATTATTTTCAATTGTCAACCCCAACTGATTGCCTTTTTTTTTCCCCACTCATTCCAGCATAAAGAGTTCTCTACGGCACCATGGTACTTTGCAGAGAACATCGGACCATGCCACACTGCATCCATTACTTCACCAGAACTCAACAAAGAGGCTAAGACGATATCTGTGAGTCTCAGCTCAGGCTTCCCCAGAGCAACTGAGGCAGGCCCTGACAGTGCCAGTCGGCTGACTGTAGAGTGACTGAGATAGATGGCAGGAGTCCCCCGGGCATAGAAGGGTCAAAGACGAAACACTAAAATCTAAAATATTTAGTTGATAAACTGTATATTATATCTGATACAAGTGAAGATTCTGTCATATCTAAGAATTGTCTGAATGAATGATATTATTTTAGCCAATGTCTTCTATCTGGGACTGTACGATACTATAGGGAACTTAAAACCAAACTGAATATCGAATCCAAAAGTAAACGCAGGTACACATGTCTAGATAAGAAAATGCAGACACAGGCTCACTGTTTGCAGCTCACTAACCACTCCTCCTTGGCAGCCATGGACACTGCCGACCTGTGCACAGTGGAACTGTCTCTTTCAGACCTGCAGCATTGTCCTGGTTCTACTCACGTTTCTCCCTTCCCTACTTCATTCTTCATTCACTCCTCTGTCTTCTCCTGTGTCTTAATTGAAAGTCCCCACCCTGTGCCTTTCCCATGGAATATTATATGTCATGAACATAATTCTAAAAAGAGTTTCCATGCAAGCTTTATTCATCCAAGCTTCATCTCTCTCATCTCATTCATTGTCATGCATGTGCTAGTATTATGTTAAATGAGCAGAATTTCAGAGCAAAACTTTCAAACTTACCCATTCTAACTCTAAATAGAAAATTATTTTAAGACAATAAATTTTTTGTTCATTTTATTACATTTTATTTTAGGCCATAGGCATAAAATCTACATTTCAACAACTTCTATCAACCATAGAAATACTTTGCATGCATAAAATAATCAGAAACAAATATTTTATTACATTAGCAAGGTGTGTCTCCTTAGCTTTAATGTAACCATTTAATCTTCTAATCAGTCCTCAGAGCTTTTCTCACTGGCGCGGCTCATCCTGCGTTCATGGATGGACCCTCTGGCCTACCTTTCCTGGCAAACTCAAGGCACTTCATATAGGGACAACACATTGATCCAACTCGAACTACAGAGTATGAACCTTCTAAAAGGAATGGATGACATTGCTGACAAGGTAAGCAGCCTCTTGGTGGTTGTTTGGTTTACTCACTGAAGTTGTCACCTTTGTTGTGGGAAGTGTTTAAAAACTCCTCACTGCACAAATTCTAGAGCATAGGCCAGTTAGTCTATCCACTGTTCCACAGATGAGAAGCCCTGGTCATGCACCGTGGGATCTCTCAGTAGTTGGTGTAGGATTCTACTAGGGGGACAAAGACTTGTTCCCACATAGTCCACACATCAACAAATAAATTATCACTTCCAGGAGATGGGTAGAAGCATATTTTTCAGGGAAAGAAATTCAGAGACTTCACCTACAAGGGGAAGAATTTCCTTCAGACTATTTTAGGATACAAGCAATGAAATTCTGGCCAGGTTTTTCTCTTCCCACCCCCCAAAATGAGCACTAAGCAGGAAAAGATATTTTGAAAATTGGACTGGATGGTTCTACATCCCACCCTACTCTGAGAAGAAAAGAATACTAAAGATTCAAGGGAATCTTACAGCAGGAGGTGTTAAAGAGAAACAAACAAGAAGTCACTGTGTTCTGGAATGAGAATGATGATTTTTATAGCTTAAAGAAAGTTATTTCATTCTACATTTTGCTTTACTTACAGTTCATATATCAAAACTCATATAATTACATTTAATGTCCCCAAGTACTTTGTCTTATCCAGATGAAATGTGTATTTTGAAAACACATTTCTATCATGGAGGATAATTTCACCATTAGCTAAGTTGCTTTTTGAAGTTTTCTGAAATAATGTACCATCTAAAAAAAGTTCAAAGAAATATTAACAAAGGTAATTTTTATTTCATTTTTGTCCTAATTATGTTATCATGTGTCACTTTGATCATTGTCATAAGAAAAGCCTCTTAAATGCAAAAATATAGTTTATATTTATCCATAAACACAGAAAATAAACAAAAAAACTTTCAAGATATTTTCTTTATTACCATGCGCTGAGTTTCTGAGGTTATTAAGTTTTTTTTAATGCTGTTCCATTCATTTATTTCTTGAACATTTGTTTTTATTTCATTTCGGATTATTACAAGACATAGGCCATAGATCAGCATTTTAAGACTCCAATGTTATACCTAAAAAACAAAAAGCAGAAACGAGGTAACAAACCGATTCCACAAACACACACACACACACACACACACACACACACACACACACACACCATAATTCATTGATATTCTAACAGTGATTCAAGATTTTTAAATTTCTAAGTTCACCAGGTGAGTGTCCACAATTATCCTAGATTTTTTTGCCTAGCACACCTCAAATCTAACGATACCTTCAAATTATTGGAGGTAGTGATTGGTGTCCTTGTGACTCAGGTACTGCCAGCACCAGGAACTGACAGAGTGCGGAGCCACTTTTCACTTCCTCTAACGAGGCAAATTTTCCTGAATCTGTCTTTGAACCAACCAACCGCCTCACATTTTTGTACTCACAGACACTTTGCCAATAAACCCTCAAAAAAAAAACTCCAAAATAAGAATGAAAATTCTTACTTTCTGAAACGGTAAAGTTCAATCCCAGGGTGAAATCAAAGGTTCCTGACACCTCTGGCCTACCTTCCTAGTCAGCCCTATTTTCTCTGCAGCTTGTGTCACCTAGAGCCAGCTTTGTCTCTTAATTGTTTGTATACGGACACTATATAGACATGACTCAGTTGAAAGAAACAGGTGAGAGAATGTGAACTATCACAGGAAATAAGATGCAAAAAACAGTTCTGAAACAATTTTTTCATAATATGACCATTTCTTAAGTGAGAACAGAGAGTAGTTTCTCTAGCGTCTCCTGGTCAAATCCACGTCTCTTTTCATGTCCCTACCCGTGTACTGCTCAAGAACATTACTGTACTGGGGATTTCTTGAATGTCAGAAATGTTATACCTGTGTTCTGATCCTACCTTAACGTTGAAAATAGATTCATGGTACCTTGACCTAATTCATAAAAATCCACACCTTTGGATAAACTTCACTCCTAACTTTTCCTTATATCCTAATTGATCATGTAAAGAGAACACGCATATGCAAATAATAATAACACAAATAATAAATGACTGTCTTTTGTGACTAGGTTGATCCTTCCATCAAGGAAAACAAAGACTACATCCCCTGGGTGGAATTTCCTGCTCTGCAGTTGGATTCTGAACAGATTAGTGTTAGACCCTCATTTTACGTGGCCCGTTGCATGATGAAAGATTCAGATAAGATTTCAAATTACATGCGCATATTACAGTGCCGATATTACTATGTGGCCAACTGTGACATCACCACTGAGCCATGACTTCTGGAATTTCTCTTTAATGATCCACCCTTTGGAGATGGGAGAGGTTCCATTACTAGCATAGCACGTGCATACATCTTTGGTGTAGAACAAGAACCCCTAACCCTCGTGTGACAGACAAGTCATGGCCTTTGGGAGCTAAACCACACAGTAGTTGGTGAGTAGCCAGCAAGAAAGGAGATCTCATCAATATTTTCAAAATATTCCCAACCCTCCCATTATCACCTAGTTCCGCCTCCTGTCACACAAACCTTGGTGATAGGATCCACAGAAGCAACGCCCAACTGTGAATTGTGTTTGAGATATGCTGGCTTTCTATCTCCTTACGGGATTCTAATGGCTCTGATTTGTGTTAGAACTTAGGCAGTAATACTGGCTTAAACCTAGTCCTGTCTCTCTTCTTAAAAAAAAAAGAAAAGAAAAGAATTGTCTTCTATGATATTGAGCCCTGTGGTCAAAACTGTTGAAAACTGCTTCTGAAGGGTGACTTTTCATTAAAAAGATAATAATAAATAAAAGCAATCTCACTAGAAACAGCAAATTTTTAAAAATGTAGTTTCTATATTTTATTTAATAGAACACAAAAGGAAAATATATAAATACTACTAGAAAATCAAATGAAAATTGCCCAAAATTTAAAAACTAGCCTCAAAAATACCATAAGTAAAAACAAAAGCGCCACAGTTAGTTAAGGTGGATCTCCTAAGGAGAACGAAAAATCTGCACCTGGATGAACACTCAAACAAATAAACACAATCCACAAAGCAAGCAACAAAATTAATCAGATGTGGACTTACTTTAAAATGATCTTAATGTAGACACAAATATTCTCTACCACATACTGTGTATATCTTCAGAAAAAGAAAAAATTATCATTGAAGAAATAAAATCTTTATTATAATTGAAATGCATATTAGAAAAATATGAAAACAAATTTGCAAGATAAGAATAATTGAGTAGAGATGATGAAACATGGAGTCAAATAATTCAGGACAGATTAATATCCCTCATTCTATCTGAATTATAGTGTGAAAAACAATAAATGTGCCTGCAAGGAACTATGGAAACAACAATAAGAGATCCAACAGCTAGATCTGATGCCACAAAGGAATGAAGTGTACAGTATTGCAATTGAAGACTGACTTGAAATCTAGAGCCTGAAAACTACCTAGATAAATGGAAGTGAAGAGAGAAAGAGAGAGAGAGAGAGAGAGAGAGAGAGAGAGAGAGAGAGAGAGAAAGGAAGGAAGGAAGGAAGGAAGGAAGGAAGGAAGGAAGGAAGGAAGGAAAATATAGAGAAAAGAAAAACGAATCAAATCATACAAATATAACCCTGAAGATTGAAAATTAGAGTAATACTCTGTAGGATGAATCTAAAAAAATTGATAAAATACCCATCAACATACCAGTGGATGCATAAACTGTGCTATTTATACACAATGGAATACTATGCATCAATAAAGTCCAACAGCGTGGAGGCTTTTATAGGCAAATGGAAGAAGCTTGAGAACATCATGCTTAGTGAAGTGAGTCAGAAGCAGAAGGTGAAACATCAAATGGTCTCTCTGATATGAGAGTCCCAGATCACAACTCCTTTGGAACTTAAGACGAAAGACAAAGTGAAAGAGGGGAGTAGGGTGGGGGAGGACGGAGGGAGGGTGGGTAGGAAGAGGGACAAAAGGAGAGTGGGAAAGGCCTTGTCACCTTGACAAGATACGAATGTGCACTAAATGACCAACCTCATTGTAAACCTTGAATTTTGCACCTATACATATCAATAAAATGTGGGGGAAAAAAACAAAAAAAAAATTGATAAAGGTACAAAATAGCCAAATTGCAGCTACAAATACAAAGTTAAATGTCTTGAACCAACTGCACCAGAAATGGTCCAAAAATCAAACATCAGGCGAGTGTTTAAATTTGTAGACTTATATACAAAGCAGGTACTAAGAAGAAAAAAAAGTTGTGAATTCTGAAGCTGTGTAAACTATCTCTTTAAAATAAAAGGGGAACAGAAGTTTTTCTAGATGGAATAAAATCTAAAATAGATAAAGTACATATATTCCAAAAATGTGGTGAGAAATTCTTTAAACAGAAAAAACATAATAAAAAATAACACCGTTATAGCAAGAGGAAATAAAATGCAAACAACAGAAATATGATGGAATATTCAATTCTCTCATATTTCATGAGGTTTATGAACCTATGCAGTGATTGAAACAATACTACAATAATACTGTATATTGATAAAAATTACACTGCTAAATAGGAAATCAAAATGCCTTTAGTAAAAATGAATATTTCATAATTCACTAAAAAAGTAAATGCTTCATTGCAGTTTGCTGTAAAAACTCTGTCATTAATACTTGAAAATTTAGAGAGTAATAAAATAGAATATATTAAAAGTGTTCAAATAACCTAGAAAGTAAATGGATATATACATACATACATATATATATATATATATATATATATATATATATATATATATATATATATAAATGCACACATGGGTACACATATAGATGCACACATACACACACTCATATATACACATTTATATGTACACATATTAAAGAGTAATGAAGGTAAAAATGCTCTAGGAATTTAAGAAATAATAAAAGAATGGTAAGAATAAGGAGACAATATAAAAAATAAGTTAGGACAACATATACAATTAATTATTTGAAATGAAGATTATCTAAAATAGTCCAATCAATAGATATACATCGTTGAGTGAATTAAAAAGCAGAGAGCAATCATATATAGTGTGCAAATAAGTCACTCTAAATGTGACATTAAAATCATGGAAGAACATACCATATATTCATTAATTTTATTTTTTCTTAATAAGATTGGCCATATTAAGATCCAATGAAGTCCACTTCAGAGGATTGATAGAAAGATTGAGGGCTGTAAGAATTCACATAAAGACAAAATCTGACAGGAATGTCTAACAGTATATTTCTGTATATACAAAATAGAAAAGTCACACAATGTAAAAAAATCAAAGCTCACAGAGTTGCAAGGACCGATCATACATCCATAGTTACACTTAGGGGCCTTCACATCCCTCTTTCAGATACTGATAGAACTCAAACATGGTAATTCAGTGAAAATACACAAAGTCTGAAGCTAACAACAAGACGCACATGACATGGCATGTGTATAATACAAAGGAAAATCATATTTTTCCAAGTGTCCATGAAGTATTCATCAAGTTATATAATATTCTGCCTCATAGAGCAATAATCATAAAACTATCAATATCATAAAACTATCGCAATCATAGGCAAATTGGATATGGAGGTGCACATGTTTAATCTTTGCAGTCTGGGAGACTGAGGATGGAGGATTCCAAGATTCAGATTGATCCGAAAATCTAGTGATTTGATAAGAACTTGCCTCCAAATAAAACATAAAATTGTATAGGGAAATAAAACAAGGCCAAGTTTCTTGTTTGCACTTATGGCACCTTCCTCCCCAAAACGTGAACATACACAGAGTATTTTATTTTTACAAGAAAATTGTATTAGTAAACTCAGCTTTTCCATTGATGAGATATGATTCCTCATACCTTAAAATAAAGAATACATTTAGCTTTCTCAGAGCTGCAGATGATTCAGTCTCTGGTCCATTGGCCACAAAGAAACATCTCCATGGCAAAAGAGCTCACAAGCAAGCAAAGATGCTCAGTTTCTGGTGGCCAGAATGCAAAGTTGATAAATTATGCTAGAGAAATAGGCATTAAAGACCATATATAAACACCAAAGTCACACCTGAATGACTCAGTGTTCTGATTGAAAAATACAGTCCACTAATCTTCTCTGGCTGACTCCAAAGCCAATTAATTTGACCCTTGCCCCTAACCAACACAGAAATGAAAACCAATATCAGTGATAGAGAGTTGAGAATAACTCTGAACTTCAGATTCACACCTCAGTGGCATACTGTGCATCTATAAAGTCCTACAGCATGGAGGCTTTTACAGGCAAATGGAAGAAACTTGAGAACATCATGCTTAGTGAAGTGAGTCAGAAGCAGAAGGTGAAACATCGAATGGTCTCTCTGATATGAGAAGCCCAGATTAGAACTCTTATGTAACTTAAAATGAAAAACCAAGTGAAACGGGGGTAGGGTGGGGAGAGAGGAAGGGGTGGGTATGGGGAGGGACAAAAGGAGAGTGGGAAAGTCCTTGTCACCTTGACAAAATACGTGTGTGCACAAGACTGTCAACTTCATTGTAAACCTTAAATTTTATGCTTATACATATCAATGAAATGGGGGTGGGGGGAGGAAAGAGTGGAAAAAAAGCAATGAACAAACAAACAAAAATTCAACCTATAATTTCCACTCTTCTTCTGGAAAGAAAAAGTCAACCGAAACGGACATCAAAGACAGGAATTGACCCAATGGGTGTATACTCAATTATTCTATGCTCAGTGGTCCCACACACCATTTTCAGTGATCACCAGAGAGGGACAAGGCCACGAAACTTACTAGAAAAGGGGCTTTCCAGAGTTTTTCCTCTTACTTTGCAATTCAAGTTATGTCTTGCAGTTCTATATATATATAGAGAAACATTTTTAGATTTGAATCAAAATGGCCACCATTACAGAAAACGTCTTTATTTGTACCCTATGGTCTAACACTTGTTATTCTTCAACGCATAATAGACAGCATAGCATTTCCATCATAATTGTACAATCCAAAAAAAAAAAAAAACCCTTCTTTCGACGGGACAAACTAAAATGAAATATAAATGGCAATCTAGGTAAAAATTTAACACAAAAGGATTTCGGTGAGTCTTAGACTAGCATGCACTTTATGGTAAGTTCAATACCAGCGTGGATTATGGCATGAAACCTGGTCTCACAAAGAAAAAAATGAATAAAAACCACAAATAACACAATTTTTAAAAGAAGAAAAATCTATTTAAAATGTATTGTATTGTTATCAAATTATTTATTATTTGTTCCAGTGACTTTACATCCGGGAAGGTATATGTTTTAGTTCCAGAGTAGAGCATACTTCTTGCAGGAGAAGCGGCAATTTTCCCATTGCTCTAGAATGACACTTCTATCCAGGCATTTTGAGGTTTTCCAGTTTTTGTGTTGTTAAACCAATGAGAAAGTTATGGGGTTGGTAGGAATTATTGATCCAGATTACCCAAGGGAAACTGGACTTTTGTTCTACAATGACTATGAAGGTCAGAAGATCCCTTGGGCATCTCAAACTACTGAAATACATTGTTACAAAGAACAATAGGAACAACAACAAAGAAATAAACAAATCTAGGCAGTATGACTAATGATTCAGATAATGAAGGAATGAAGACAATGGTCATCCCTTCAGGTGTGAAATGATGTCCAGCAGAGGGATGTGCAGAGGACCATGAAGAAGTCCATAAAATTTCTAATATAAAAGAAATTTCTATTAAAAGATAAGCTGCTTTGATCTTTTACTCTAAGCTCTCTAAATGTTATAATCTGGAGAAGACCCATAAGATTATTTTAGTCTTTCTCCTTAACTTTTAGTTGTCTACAGGACATATAGATTCTCTCCCTATTTCCTTCTTTCTTGCTCCCCCACTGGGGAAATATCTTTTATTAATCTTAGGTAGTTGAAGAAAAAAATGATCAAATGAGAACTTTGTTGTTTGGCCTGCGATTGTTGATGAAAACCCCAGCCTGACTCACCTTTATGTCTCCACGTGTCAGAGAGACCAGGTAGTTACAGAGAATGGTGCCTTTCTCAGAACGGCCAGTCTCATAACATGTCCTTCTTCCGTGTGTTTTTCCCGTTGCTGGCACCCCGTTGGTGGACTGTGAGACTTCTTGAAACTGTGGCCGAGGGTTGGTTTTTATTCTCTTGGATTGGGGGTTCAGTTATTCTGTCACAATAGTGAGTGAGGAAGTAAGACATGAAATCTAAAAGGACAATTTGTTAAAGTTTCTTTTCCTCATTCCATATAAAATAAGAAGAGCATCATTCATCATTTTTAGACCATCCTATCAAAATTACTACAAATATTAGAAACTGGGGTTGCCAACTAGTAACAAGCTGTTTTTGAGCCACATTGAATTAAGGTGGGACTTTTTATGAAAAATTAAAATAGTGGCAGAGGTGAACCATCCTAGTCCTGCTACAAAGAAGAAAGACTGCTCAGAGTCGTTCATGAAAGCCAGCACGTTCTATGATAGAAATTTTTTTAAGGTTTAGTCAGAATATGAGTTCCTCAAGAAAATGTAACCTCAAGGACAAAAACACTGTTTTGAGAGTAGAGAGAATGGAAGAATATAGGAATGAAAAGAAAAAAAAATTCACAATAAAAGAAAATAGGGAATATTTGATTTTGAAAAAGAAGATACTAAGATGTTTAGTATATCTGCACCGATACTCTGATCCGTGGAATCCAGGAGCCAAAGAGAACTACAGCAGGCTTAGTTGGAGCAAGAAATAGCCCTTGCCACGCAGACAGCCTCGGGCGGGGCTTGTGTCTCTTCGAGACAACTGTGACCCAGGTGCAGATTCGGGGACCTGACATAGAGACAGAAATGACAACTCCTACATGTGGACAGAGATAACTTTTGAGTCCTGATATGAGCTTTGGCTGCATCATACATACACCCTCAGTGCTGGGATCTGTGGGGAACAGTGACGCCCTCGAACTGAACCATCAGGAAGAGTTTTCCAGTGTTTGTAACAACATCAAGGACTCCTTCCGGGGTGGTCTAAAGTCAGCAGCACCAACAATCAACGATGAATATTTATTTCAGAAGACAAAGATTATTATTTTCTTTATGATTTGGAGGTAAAACAGCCACTGTTGTTCTTTTGCAACATATACATTTTTCGTGATGATTTTTTTATTTTTATCACCTATTGATATTTTTGTTAACTATATATATATATATATATATATATATATATATATATATATATATATATGCTATATATATTTTCATCTTTTTTCTCTTCTATGTGTGCATGTCTGTGTGTATGTGTAGATATTGTGTGTGTTTGTGGGATGTGTGTGTGTGTGTGTGTGTGTGTGCATTTAGTGGGCTTATTAGTTTTCTAGTAAAGTAACCTAACACTCTAAGTTGCTGCATCATACATTCCAAACAAAGGGTTTTTCTAAAGAATATTTAAAACTAAATAACTGAACCAACTTTCCTTATCTCTACTCAAAACTTAAAAGTTTTTGCTGTGTCCTTATCTTCCCAAAAATTTCTACTTTCCCAGAGACTAAGGCTCTACTCTAAGGGTGATCAACATGCAGTACCTGAGCACATCTATTATACTGGTATGATGTCACCAAGAAAAGACCACTGTTCCTCCCCTTGGGACCACATACTTATGCTTGATATAGATTGTTATGCCCTCTATATATCAATCCTGTAAAAATGAGCACCAGTGGATTTACAAAATTCTTTACGCACCATCGTAACCTTTCACATGACATTTCTCCTGGTGAAGGAATGCAGTTCACAGACAAAGAGGTGTGGCGCGGGCCTCGTGTTTAGGAATTATCTGTTCTTAGGATGATTCTACCATGCATCCACAGCTGACTTGATAGAACAGTGGAAAGGCGTTTTCATAACGCAGTCACAGTGCTGCTAGGTGGCCACACCTTACAAATCTGGAACTAGTGTTATAAGTGATATGAATCAGTGTCCAATATAATGCAGTGTTTCTACTGTAGCCAAGATTTGTGGATCTTCAATCTCTGGTGGATTTGGGGATGATCGCAATAACCATTGGCATTAGTTACCCATTAGCAAATTATTTGTTATTTGTTCCTGTGACTTTACGTCCTAAAAGGCACACGTTTTAGTTCCAGAGTAGAACGTACTTGGAGAAGCGGCAATTTTTTCCATTGCTCTAGAATTACACCTCTACCTAGGCATTTTGAGGTTTTCATGCTTCTATGTTGTTAAGCCAATGAGAAAGTTATGAGGTTGGTGAGAATTATTAATCCAGATTACCCAAACTGGACTTTTGTTCTACAATGACTAGAATAAAGTATGAAGGTCAGAAGATCCCTTGGGCGTCTCCAGCTACTGAAATACATTGTTGCAAAGAACAATAGGAACAACAACAAAGAAATAAACAAATCTAGGCAGTATGACTAATGATTCAGACAATGAAGGAATGAAGACAATGGTCATCCCTTCAGGTGTGAAATGATGTCCAGCAGAGGGATGTGCAGAGGACCACAGATGTATAAAACATGAATTAGAAAGACTTATTAATATCATGTATACCATGTCAAGTAACAATAACGAGGATTGTCATTGTCAGGTGTATTTATTCCTATCTAATAAGTAATTTGGTGTGCATAGAATATATTAAACAGATACTATTTGTTTCTGTCTTTCTGATCAACTTAAAATATAGCACTGATTGATACAATATCAGTATTTACTGAAACTAAATTATGAATTGTGCAATGTTAGGAGAACTGTGAGTTTCACACAAAGGAAACTTGGTATCTTATTCCAGTGAATTATTATTATATTTCAAATCGTATACAGTGCAGTTGGATTAGGTTTGTTAGAATTATAAACACACTTGTATTCAAAAGACAAGAAGTATGGATTAAGGATGCACGTCTGCTTATTGTGTTTAAAAGATGTAGATCTTTATTCATAGGATTTTGACTAGACTGTATTAAGGAATGTTCAGTAGATTACCTCATAGTGTCACTCTACGTGCCTGTGGGATGTTTGTATGCATGACTGGTATGTAGTCTAGCCAACCAAGAGTAGAGCACGTAGGACAACATCCTGGTAGTGTGCTGTCCAGATAGAATAAAAAGCCAAGAAAGCGTCCCATACAGTGTGCAGAAGATTGCGTTTTCAGCCTTTCAACCCAGACTCAACAGCGACTCTTCAAAGAGGTAACAGCCTTTCTGTGTGTTCTGTGGCTTCCGGCTTTGTTCGCTGAGTAGGTACTAGGTCCTCTGATTTTCGTAAAGTCAGTTGTTTCCGATTATCCTGCATCTTCTCCTGGAATTCTACCGACTAAATCACTTGTGTGCGTGCGCGTGTGTGATTGTGTAAAAATATACGTGCATTCTGCAGATTGACTTTCTGTCACAAATATTAATCGAAATAGTTTTAGTTACTTTTAGTTAATTTGGCAGTGTTCATTGAAATTAGTAATTTATTGTTAAGAATAATCTTGATTATTGATTTATACCAAGATATATAAAAAATGAAGAATTGAGATAATGCTTCCCTGTTTGATCTCAGGCAAGATATTTTACACATATTATGAAAGAACAGTTTATTGGATATGAATAGTATGTAGGCTTGATTGAAGATAGATTTTTTAAACAGTGTTAACAGTTAATCATTTTATTAGAATGAGAATTAGTGAGAAGTATGTAATCTGCCTCAGTTCAGAAGTTTCTGTTGTTGTTGTTTTTGAGACAATGTCTCCCACTGGAGTGCACAAGGCTGGCCTTGGACTTACTGCAGTCCTTCTGCCTCAACCTCCTGAGTGCTGCGACCCCACACCTGGCTTTCTGTGGTGCTGGGGAATTGAACTCAAGGCCTCATGCTTGGAGGGCATGTGCTTGCTTTAAACACTGTGCCATTCTTCCAATCCTGGAAGCTTCCCTTGGGTTTTAAAAGCTCTTTTATTTCTTCTTTTTCTCTTTGAGGAGTATCATGATGCATTTTAATTGCTCTGGTCTATGGGTCATTCAAAGAAATTAGTTCTTATTATATGCCTGCTTTCTCCTTCAATATCATCTCCAAATTATAAGAAGTTTTGATTAAATCATCAGTTCAGCTAATCCTAGAATATAAAAATGTGTTACATTCACAAGATATGCTACTTTTGGTGAATAAATATGAATAAAAAGCTAAATAGTTATATCACCACCAAGTATTTTAGACAAATTTAAATAGAAAAATGTTTGGAGCGTGAAGAGCAGGTGGGTTTGATTTGGGGGTAGCACTTCCTCTGAAGAATTGGGCCTAATTCTGGATGAATTCTTTGAATGTATGCCAAATATTAGTATTGAGGAAAGACAGTACAGCCTTATGGGTTTTTATAACAGCAAAATTATTCTTCTCAGTAACTTTGAGAGTGTGTTCACCTAATCTAAATTCTAGATTTTATTCCAGATTGCCAGTAGTCCTCCCATGTGAAATAGCACACTCATCAAGATAGAGAAATTGAAGAATTGAAGCCTGTCTGTTACAGGGACCACAGGGACCATTTCTACTGCTATAGCTTTCTTCTGTGTTTGGAGATGCTTTTGCTAATCATGCTTTTAATATTTAATGTCATCTTCTGCAAGTAGGTATGATTCAGAAATCCACTGCATATTAGGTAATAATAATAGACTATTGGAAGCATAGGTCATGCATAGATAAATGAATGGATGGAAGATGCAGAGGTTATACAATGATGGACTGATAGATCAGAGTGTAGCAAGTTAAATGTGTCCATCTATATGCAAGTCTAAGGATAATAACTATGATAATGATAAAGAAAGATACAGATAGATGATAGGGAGGTGAGTTATGGAGAGATGGACAGCACAAGTGGTAGATACTGCATAGATAAATAGACAGAGAAGCACAGAAATAATATAAAGACGGCCCAATGCACAGCCATGTCCTGCAGTGGACACAAAAAGTCCCATGCTCTGTTAGATGGAATTATGCCATTATACACACAGGCCATATGGAAGTGTAAAATACATGTTATAAGAATATAATTGGCATCAGCCTCGTTTGTCATTACTAAAGTGCTGAGTATTTGTGCTCCCATCTGAGAAAATGTAAATGTTACAGAGCGACTTTATGAATTCTCTGGACATGTCATCTTTACATGTGGCACTGGTCTTAAAAAATAAAATTCATTTAAAGATAGGGGTTGATCTGGACAAGCTTCTGAAAAAACACCTCATATAATACAGCAAACACATGATATTAGGTCATGTGGCTTAAATACCATAGCAGTAAATAAGAAAAGAGAAATGCTAACAGTGTTTACAGGATACAATTCCAATGTTGGCATCTGGGCTTTTTACTCGAGGAGAAAATAGCCCCAGAGCTCCGCAAATAAATTAATAATTTGTGTCCTGATGTCCTCTATATAAACTCATGGCCTCCAAAATCCAAATAAAAATGGGTCATTGAACACAGCCTTTAGGAAGGAAATTATGTCTCCTTAAGCATGTAGTTAATTTAAATAATAATATACAATAAAGCTTTAGATTTTTGTTTATCTTGAATTGAGTTTCACTCAACAACGGACTATTGTTCATTTCCTCAATTTATTCTTTACATTTTTTATTATGTTGTATTAAATATATAAAGTATTCTAATTTAATTTCATGTGAAGTCCTGAAATTAAATTGAAACTGGTTAGTCCACAAAGAGGACAAATATTACTTCACTAAATACATTAAGTATATTATTAATTTAAGTGTTTTTTACATTTGATTTGGATTTTTTAAATTTTTAACTTAGTCACCAATTAACAAACTCTACTGTATATTCTAAAAGACAGCATTCAGGTTTAATACCAGAACCTCAGATTTCCACAATTTTCTCTTACCATGCTACCTTCAAAACCTACAAACATTAAGCTTTGACATTTCAAGGGTAGGTTGTCATCATACCATGTTATGGCAGGTTGCTGTTCTTAAATTTGAGAGAGAAGAAGAAGAAAATACAGAATGGTAAATATTTCTTTGCCATCCAGCTCTGCTTTGGTCATGGTTCACATTTATTGTCCAGAGAGAAAAAACAAATGTTCCGTACAAAGCCATAAAAGCCTGAGCCAGGAGAAGTTCAGAAAAGAATCTGGCTCACGACACCCAGAGTCTAGATTTAGTAAAATCAGGGAATGCTTGAGTTGGGAAAATTTGGACTTTATTTCCCAGAAAGGTTGATTTTGCTTAAGATTTATATGTGTAAGAGAACATTTAGTCAGATGGCATCTGAATACATCTGTGTAAATTATAGTAAAAACTAAGGAAAAAGAAAAGGATAAAAGAAGTGATAATTTTTCTAATTTAAGTCAAATATTCTTCAAATATCACAATCAGTAACACTGGAACTACCGGTCAGAGTGTACTTCATATATATGAACTTAAGAAATGAAAAGTCATCAACATCAGTGTTATCCATTGTAATTATATACCTTGAAAACGTCTAAACAATGAATAGAATTCGGAGTACATGAAGATTAAGATCTGGAGTCTTCCACCACAGTAAATTGAATCAGAGTGAAGAGAGTGATACTGAGTTAGTAACAGTTTATCCAGATCCGTCCTTAATAATATTGGAAGTTACAGCTGAGAATTTTGGTTTATTACATTCGCTACAATGTGTGTGTGAATGTTTGTCTGTGCGTGTGTGTGCATTTGCGTATGTATTTGCCTTTAAAAGCCACTGCATACCTTTTGCCATAATAACCAAGTTCTTCCCTTCCTCATTCTTCTACTTTCCTTTTCTTCAAATTAAACAGCTTTCTTCATTTCTGTACTTTCTGTTTTCCTGAATATGAATAAGAGACCTAATACCAGTATGTGTCATAAGTTATAGGGATTATGTTAATAAAAGTAGAAAACTAAAGTTAAAAAATAATGTCTGCTTAACCATATTAATGAAAACGCCAAAGGCTTATAAAGCCAACTTCTGTCAACTTGGTTGGACAGGCAGAAGTTCTCCAGTGAAGGAAGCTTTTCTCCATCATCTCCAGTATGGACCAGCAGAACTTCTTGTGGAAAGGTATGTGTGACACCTCTGTGACTTTAGCTCCATTAGCATTCCTTGAAAAGGATTTATATAAAATTTGAGTTAACAGCTACAGAGTTCATGCTCATAGACTTTGGAAATCTAATACTTGCTCTAGAAAGCAATTGCACAGGGTGAAAGAGGATGAATCAGAGGTTCTCAGCCCAGAAAGCCTTCTCCAAGGCATTGGGCAGTGGCTGGACACCTGTACGTTGTGTTCCTAGAGGTGCAGGGGGAAGAGGACAACTCTGCAGTTGTCCAGAGAGTAAAAAATGGGGTGCTGCTGAGCATCTTTCAATGACAAAAGTTCACGCAATGGAGAAATCTTCCAACTCAAAAAGACACTGATTCTCAGACTGGGCAGTTGAGGTCTCAAATAACACCACAAGAATCAAAATGTCCAATATGTCACACTCCAGAAAGCAGAAACTAATATTTTTCTAAGTTTTAAATTGTAAAATAACCATCATGAATCAATCTGATGAAACTTTTCGTTCTGGGGTCGTAATCCAAGCAATGATCATACATGTATATGCTGATTCGACATTTCATTCAAGTTAAATAACATTTAAAATGAATAAAGTGTAACAATGACTACACATTTTAGTATAACACTTGAAAAAATAAACTAGTCAAAACCTTGAATATTATTTATTAAATACTGTAAATATTTCTCTATTTTATCTTTTTTCTTTTTCCCCCATTTTATCGATGTGTATAAGTGCAAAATTTGAAGTTTACAGTGATCTTGAAGCATTTTGTGCACATACATACCTTGACAAGGTTAAAAGAACTTTCTCTCACTCCTTTTGGCCCAGCTCCTGCCGACCCCACAATCCACTTTCCATTTTTTTCCACATTAAATTCCATGAGATAATTGTGAACTGCATTTCTCATATCAAAGAAACCATTCAATATTTCGCTTTCTGCTTCTGACTCACTTCACGAAGCATGATGGTCTCAAGTTGCCTCCATTTGCCTACAAAAGCCTCCAACCTATACAAAAATCTCTCAGATTACAAATATAGAAGTATATGACTCAGACTGAGATTATAATTAAGGAGTTCTAAATTCCCTTGAACTCCTCTACTGATTTCTGAATATGTGAACTCCATGTGACTTACACACATATGTGAAATATTCTCTAGGTTCTATCATATTACTTTAGCAAGAATAAATTAAATCTTGCAATCTTTACCATTTTAGAAAATAAAAGTCAAGAAGATATTGAACTGTATTATTTCTACCAAGAATTCTTTCAGATATTTTGATTGTGTTATGTATTTGTGTTGAATTATTTTTATATATAAAACCTACATATTTACTTAGACTTGTCCTATGCATTATCAGTTGCATTTACCCAAAGTTCCATGAGACTTGATCTTCCGAGGAACATATTTCATTTTGAGCAACTCCTACCTACTGCTGTGACTAAAAATCATTCATCCTCACCAAACCGTGCATCCCAACTATATTATGTCATGATACTTACAAAATCCTAATTAGTCTCACCATGTCAATGGAAAACTCAAATTATCAAAAAGTATCCTAGTCAAATAGCAATCAGTGCTGGCAAGGCTGTGGGGAGAAAGGAACCCTCCTGCACTGCTGGTGGGAATGTAAATCCATACAACCATTTTGAAAAGCAGTATGGAGATCTCTCAAAAGACTGGAAATAAATATCCCCTTCAATCCAGCGATACCCCTGCTGGGAATATATCGAAAAGAGGTCAAAACAACACACAACAGAGATATATGCATACCCATGTTCATAGCAACACAACTAACAATAGCTAAACTATGGAAGTCACCAAAATACCCATCAACAGACCAATGGATACACAAACTGTGGTATTTATACACAGTGGAATACTATGCATCTATAAAGTCCAACAGCCTGGAGGCTTTCATAGGCAAATGGAAGAAACTAGAGAACATCATGCTTAGTGAAGTGAGTCAGAAGCAGAAGGTGAAACATCGAATGGTCTCTCTGATATGAGAAACCCAGATCACAACTTTTATGGAACTTAAAATGAAAAACAAAGTGAAAGAGGTGGGGAAGGTGGGGAGGAGTGAGAGAGGGGAGGGGAGGAGGAGGGACAGAAAGAGTGGGAAAGCCCTTGTCACCCTGACAAGATACATATGTGCACAAAATGCTCAACTCCATTATAAACCTTAAATTTTGTAAATATGCATATCAATAAAATGGGAATAAAATGAAATAAAATTAAGTGATGCTGTATCCATATAAAGGAATATTAAAATAATATCATTTATTTAAAAAGCATCCTAGGTTTGGCAAAGTTTTTAAGTAAAGACTTGGGAACACTATTGAAATTCAGTATATCCAGTCCACGATATCATGTATGTTATTTAGACACTCATCCGATTCTGCTAGTAGCAATGAAATAACTAACTGTAGATTCTTACCAATTATGATGATCATGCAAACAGATGAACAGTGGTGTTCTCGTCAAATCAATGTTCAAAATACAAATGTTAGACTTTAAGTTTAAAATGCCTTGGAGAATTTGATGGCTGAAAAATCTCTAGAAATTCGCAAGGCATTAATATTTTGTGAACACGACATAAATATTTTATATCAGAGATAATCTTTAGCTCAAACTTTGTGCAATGAACAGAAGGGCTTCCCAAGCCAAATAAAAATGCAGGAATTCACCCATTTCTCGAAACCCACATCTTGGAATTTAAACAGTACTTTTGAAACTTTTAAGTGAGAAGTGCTGATTTTTTCTCCTCTCGTCTGTTATTGGACCAAATTTTGCCGAGACAGCAAGCAGAGAAGAAAGCAGAGTAGATGTTGCGACCTAGGACAGAGGACACCGTCTCAGAGTCGCTCTTGTCTTTATTTCATCAGGGTCACTCCTACCTCTGCTACTCCTGACAACCCTGCTCCTGTGCAGCAATGTGACATCCCATCCTCTTTGTCCCAGTGGTGCTGACAACTGCCCGAAAACCCTCCAGTATTTCTTTGATGGCGCTGTCTCCCGTAGTCATAGCATCCATGTCTTTGCTACGGAATTATTCACTAAGCTGGTAAATATTTCTTATTGCCCCTTTTCTAAAGGTGTGTCTCTATGAACAACTGGGCTACCAGACAATGGAAACAGTGAGATTTTTGCCGACAAAATTTCAAATGCATGTTACTCGTCAGCTTGAAAAGTTGATTGAGTAGGGGAAAATGCATAAAATCTTTGTTGAAGAATATAATGCTTTCAAAAAATGTTGCTGGCTTCCCCTTTTTTTAAATTTTAGAAATGTAAACATACTACCGAGGTTCCTTTAGGTGGGTATGAGAAAGAGCGTTGCTGTTTTCCTCGTGCATAGGGCCTGACCATGGACATCTTCACCGGGCCCGTGAGGAGTACCCAGCAATGCGAACTGAACTTCAGTATGCTGGGTGAATTGAACAGAACTAAACTGACTTGAATTCATGTCAGAGAAAAATTATAGAAAAGGCATTAATAGGTTTTCAGAATTCCCACAATTCTCTGTATCATTTTTCTCATATTTGCAGTGTGTGACTTTAAAGTTGCAACAGAGAAGCTAGTTTGAAATTGGAAACAGGCTTTTCTGACAGAAGCCTTGAAATCTGGGTGTTCTGTCTTCTAGGTCATGTAGGATCAGAGACTGCTTAAATTTCAGTACAACATCAAGCCACCTTGAAATAGGTTTTCTTTCATTCTCCATATTCAGTTGGCTGCTTCTTATCTTCTCAGTCTCCCCAATAATCACTTTAAGATTCACAAGTCTTAATATTAATTTTCAATAATAAATGCTAGTGTCTTTTCCTATCTTCAGATTGAAGATTTAGTCTATATTTCCTGAGTGTCTTATTCTATCTTATGATGTATTACATAATGAAAGATGTTGTAACTCATGTTGAAATTAGGAAGATGCACCTGTTACTATTAAGATCTAATTGAAGAAAAGTTGTGTTTTATGATATTGATTTTAAAAAATGTTCTAGAATCAAAGCACTAATAAGGGAGATTAAGAATGTGCATTATGGTGCTTGACTCAAATACCAGATAAAACCTTATTACACATTTGAGGTGTCATGTTTTCAGGGATTGTAGCATATGTGTTCATATTGGAACTTTATGAAGGTTGAAAGAAGTGGTGAGAAGCTAGGTATAGCAGAGAGGGCTGGGAGCCATAAAAAATCAGAAGAAAAATTAATTATGGGGCCATTTGAAAAGAAAATTCTAGGCAAAGTGTTATATTCTACATTCATTATTTTAAATATGTGTAAAGTCATCTTTGAATATACATCACTTTACAAGGTTATTATTTTGTCTAATAACTCATTTTTTAAAAATTCTCAATCTCAAATAATTGTTTTTATTTTACTGTTTTCAGAATAAACTCGTCTCTACAGCACCATGGTACTTTACAGATAGCATAATAACGTGCCACACTGCATCCGTTAATGCGCCAGAGTCCTGGGAAGAGGCTAAGAAGCTGCCGGTGAGTCTCAGCTCAGGCTTCCCCAGAACAACTGAGGCAGGCACCGACAGTGTCACATGGTCAGCTGCAGAGGACCTGAGATAGAGAGCAGGAGTCCCGGGCCCAGAGAAGGATGGAAATAAATACAAAAAGACTAAAATATGTAGGTGATAAACTGTACATAATATCAGGTGCTGACTAAAGATTCTATCAGATCCAATGGTTGTCTGAGTAAATGATATTATTTTAGGCAATGCCTTTTACCTAAGGATCTGTTACACTGTACGAAACTTGCAACAGAACTGAGCTTCCAATCCAAGGGTAAAGGCAGGTGCACGTGTCTAGGTAAATAAATGCAGACATAGATTCACTGTTTGTAGGTCACTAACCACTCCTCATGGACGGCCTTGGACACTACTGACCTGTGCACAGTAGAACCATCCCTCTCAGACCTGCAGTGCAGTCTTCTCTGGGTTCTACCCCTGCTTCTCTCTTACATACTTCATTCTTTACTCACTCCTCTGCCTCCCCCACTCTACGCATGTCCCGTGGAATATTATAGGTCATGCATGTAATGCTCAAAAAACTCTCCATGCAAGTATTATTTGTCCAGGTTCCATCTCTGTCTTCTCATTCACTGCCGCACCTGAGTCAATATTATGATAAATGAGCAGAATTTCAGAGCAAAAACCCTTAAATTTATGCATTCTGACTCTAATTGAAAAAATTAGTTATTTTAAGATGTTGGATTTTTGTTCATTTTATTTTAGTATTTTTTTAGACCATAGTCATAAATTCTACATTTCCCACAACTTCTATCACCCATTGAAATACTTTACATACACAAAGAAATCACAAACACATGTTTTATCTTAAGGTCTCAGTATAAAAGTGAAATGACACTCATGTGATGTGACTCATTAACATTAATGTAATTATGTCATCTTCTTTTTAGACGTCAGAGCTTTTCTCACTGTCACGGCTCATCCTGCGCTCATGGGTGGACCCTCTGACCTACCTCATGGGGCGAAGTTCAGGGACAACATTTAGTGACACGTTGACCCAACTGCAGCTACAGAGTGAGCAACTCCTAGCAGACTTGGATGGCATAGCTGACCAGGTGAGCAGCCGCGTGGTCGTTGCTTGGTTACTTATTGAAGTTGTCACCTTTGTGCTGGGAAGTGTTTGGAAAACCACCACTGCACAGGATCTAGAGCTTTTTACGCTGTTCCACAGAGAATTCCTGTTCAAGTACAGTGGGGTATTCTATCAGTAGCTGGTGTAGGATTCTACTTGAAGGACACAGACACTTTCCACACCTAGTCACACATCAGTGAATGAATTATCCTTTCCAGGATGTAGGTGAAAACATAATTTAAGGGAAAGAAAATCAGAGACATCACCTACAAAAGAAGCATTTCGTTCAGACTATATTAGGATCAAGCAATGGAATTCTGGCCAGGTTTTTCACAACGAGTGCTAAACATGGAAAGAAAGTATGAAAATTAGACTGGAAGGTTCTGCCATCCCACCCTACTCTGAGAAGACAAACATGCTAAATTTCCAACCCTTATGTCTTGAAACCTTGTGTGTCACAACACAAGGCTTTAGAGGGACACAAAGAAGTATCTGCTTTCGAGAATGAGAATGCTGATTTTTGAACTTAAAGAAAGTTATTTCGTTCTACCTTTTGTTTTGCTTGAGGTTCATATATCATAACTCATAATTTCATTTAATCTCTCCAACTACTTTGTCTCACCCAGATGAAAGGTAGATTTAGAATACACCTCTTTGTTGTGTAGGGGTTATTAGGTTTCTTTATGCTCAGTGTTATAAAAATGGGCTCCTCAGGACAAAATTACAGAATATATTAACTCAAAAATACAGAATATAAACAGCATACTTTTCAAGTTATTCCTTTTACTATCACCTGCATTTCTGAGGTCAAGTTGTTTCATTGTTGTATTGTTCCTTGTTTAAGTCTTGTTTTATGTCACTATATCCAAAGTCCTGGGCAACAGATCAGAATTTTACAGGCTCAAATGTTGCACCTAAAAAATAAAAGCCAAAACACAGTGACAGAAACTCTAAACACACACACATACACACCCACAAACACACACACACACACACCACTTACACGTACACATGCACACATCATAAGCCTTTAAAATTCTAACCATGATTCTAGATTTTAAATTATTTTCTTCACATGATCAGTGTACACAATTTTTCTGGGTTTGTTCCCGCAGCTCTTACGTGCACTGATACCTTCAAGTTTATGAATGTGATTATTACAGCCCATGTGCTCCAGGACTGCCAGCTCCAGGTGCTGACAGAGGGCAGAGTTGCCATTGCTCCTTCTTACAAGTGGCAGCAAATATCAGAATCATAGACTTTGCCCTACCTAACCTGTCACCCCAGTTTATATTTCTCATAGATACTTTGCCCAAAAAAAACGCAAGCAAAAACCTCCAAAGAAAGCATGCAAATGCATACTTATTAAAATTCAAAAAGCGTTTTACCTGGGTGAAATCAAAGATTCCTGCCACTTTGGGCCAGCCTTCCTAGTCAGTCCTGTCTATTTTCTCTGCACCTTGTATCACCGAGAGTCAGATTCATCTTTTGGAAGTTTTGGGGGTATAGACACAACATGAAAAAAGACTCAGTTAAAGGAAATGTGTAGGGAAAATGTGAACTATCAGAGAAAAGAAAATACAGAAAGCACTTTGAGACAATTTTTCATATTGTGAATATTTCTTTAGTGAGAACAGAAAGTAGCTTCTCTAGTGTCTCCTGGTCAAATCCCTGTCTCTATTTATGTGGCAACATCCTGGTTATTTCCCTGAGTATTCCCTCAATAGCATTTTTCACTGTTTTCTTTTTCTTGAGACCAATTTTAAGCAGATGATTATTGTGACTGTGAAGTAAATTATATCCAGGTACGAAATATATTTTCATCTACTCAATATGTTTTTTTATAAATGTGATATATAAAATAAGTTATTCAATAGTTTAGTGGCTGAGGCCCTAGGTGCTTAAAAATAAAACCATTGATTAGATATGATAGATTTAAGCAACATTCTATAAGTTCTCAAATCAAATCTTATATTGTGTTGCGCAAAGAAACTCCTGCTGACAATGGAGCAATGACAAAATTGCTGCATTTAACACCACGTTGTGTTCCACAAAATTGCACACGAAGGTTCTATTTCAGGAAGAAAAATCAAAATAATAAATCATTCATATATTTAGGCTTAAACTTTAAAATAACATTCAGAAACAAACATTATTTGAAATAACAATTAAACTGTTGAGATTTTAAATCATTTTGCTGCAGATATTTTAAAAATATTTTCTGATATCAAGTAGCATGGAACAGACATTGAAGGAATAAAGATACGCCGCCTATTCTCAAAGATTTTTATGACCAGACAACACTCGGAATTTTTTGAATGTCAGAAATGTGACGCTTGTGCTCTGCTGCCTCCTTAAAAATGACAAATAGATTCACTTTACCTCTGCCTGCTACATACAAACCACATCTTTGATAAATTCCATTCCTATCTTTTCCTCATATCCTAATTAAGCACATAAAGCGATCAAGCTTATAAAAATAGTGATAATACAAATAATAAATTACTCTCTTTTATTATTAGGTTGATCCTTCCAACAAGCAAAAGAAAGACTTCGTTCCCTGGTTGAAACTCCTAGCAATGCTGTTGACAACTGCAAAGCCTAATGACCGAGCTGCGTATTACGTGGCCCGCTGCATGATCAAGGATTCAGAAAAGATTTACAATTACATGGGCATACTTCAGTGTCGATATTCCTTTGAAGAGTACTGTAAGCCCCTGTCCACGCCATGACTCTGACTGTAATGCTAGTTTAATCCTACTCATCTCTCTTTTCCTTCAAAAAGTTGTTTTCTATGATATTGAGCCCTGTGGCCAAATTGTTGGAAACTGCTTCTGAAGGGTGTCTCTGCATTAAAAATTAAACATACTCATTAGAAATATCAAATTTTAAAAATTGTCATAGTTTCTTTTTTGCATTTAATAGAACACACAAAAAATCTTTAAATACTACTAAAAAATCAAAACAAAATTATCTTAAATTTAAAAACTATTCTCAAAAATAACAAAAGTAACAATTCATTTAAGAGGGGCAGTGATCAGGATGGATCTCTTAATGAGAATCAAAGAGCTAGACCTCAATGAATCATACTAAGCTACACAGAAGAAGGAATCCTCAGAACTCTTTAGGAAGTCAGCATGCATGAGCACTAAAGTAACTCAGAGAAAAACAATAAAATATGGTTTACACAAGTTTTCCCTGGAATATTAACCAGAAAGGGTCACACCCGTGAGCAAATTGCCATGCTTATCTAGCAGAGAAAGGTCATCATTGGTGATGAAGCGATTTTCAAAGTAAAGTAAAGTAAATTTAAGAGACGCATGGATGTGAGAAAAGGAAGATGTTCCAGAATGTCACAATTGTGTTAGCACTGAGATGACTTTTTAAAAGCCTTTGAAAATATGGATGGATGAAAACAGCAAGGCAGCTTTTCTACCAACCATCCTAGAGTCACTATAATGTAAGAATATCTTCTATCTTGGACCCAAGGAACAGGTGGTACTATATATAGTATTCTATGAATAAAAATAAGTACAAAATTTTGCAAAGATAAACATCATTCATTTTGGTATGTATTTAAAAATGTTTCCCTATTAGTTATAAATATGGCTGTATGGTAATAATGGGAAAAATCAGGAAGTTTTTTCATTGTGGAGGAACCTTTGCACTATTTGAAAAGATTGCACTAAGAATGTGGGACAATATATGTAGAACTTTTAGTGCTAGCCTAATGTCTACAATTAAAACAAAAATATTAACTAAGATTTCTGGTGGAAGTGTGAGTAGAAAAAAGTAAGTTGAAATATCATCATTATCTTCTAAAAGACATCCAAAACTAACTTGGCCAACAAGGACAAATCAAACTTATGGAGCATATGCAAAGATCCATCGTCCTTAACTCTCGGAGTGCATGAAGCAGTAAGAAGACAGAAACAGAAGGCATTTGAGACTAGACAAGTTAAAATGATGGCAAAATCATGAGAGAAGGAATGTGATAAAATGACTTCAGGTCCAAATGCATGAGAACTTTGTAATCTTGATTTTCATTGGATTTTTTCAAAAATATGAAGCTACTCAGGCAATCAAAAATGGATAAAATAGTTTTCACTGCTTACCAAACGTACATCACTTGTTTCATGCCTTTCGTGCTGTGCTTCTATAAGACTGACATAAAAACCAAAATGGAAGAATAAAAAAAGGAAATAGTCTTTCACATACAAGTCAAAAGGCAGTGAGGTTTATGATCCAGTCCTTTACAAAGGAAACCTTGAGGAACATAAGAACTGCTTGTGTTTAGCATAAGTCTACTGACCACCATGATGTACACAAGCTTCTTGCAAAGTGAGATCGGGCCAAAATAAAGTGTGGTGCCACAAGCCTAAAATAACCAGGTGCAATAACCATGCAGTAAAATATATGAAGCAAAGAGCCCAAAAGAAGCTGTTCTTTTGTGTGGGTTGAGTATCTCAGGACCTTTTCAGAGTGATGGAAAGCCAACTAACACAGCTTTCATCTGACTCCAACTCTGGTCACCATCCCATCACCTTCTACTCTCAACCCAGTGGCCAATCATGCATTAAAGCCATGATTGTATAATTCTTCTTCTTAAATGACATTGAGGTGTAGTGACTCCTGAAAGGAAAATTATTTTTCTCTTTACAAAGTAAAATGTTAACAGCAGAAGAACTCTGCCCCTGGAACATTTCACATTTCACTTAGGTGACCAGGGGCTCTGATGCTGCCTAGGGGTCTTCTCCCATGATCATCAGCTCCCTTAGTTTTGGAAACAAGAGAGAAAATGAAACACAAAAGGCATGGGAAAGGGAAGCCACGATTAAACAGAAAACTTGATCTATGCTTTGGAAATAGAGTCCCAGTTTGTGGCCTGCAGATGAGAAGAACCGCAGGTGCTTTCATCAGCAGCTTCCCCAGGTGGTTCTGGGTGGCTTGGTCCTCAGAGACTTTCTCTACTCAACTGCTTGTAAAGTACTCCTCGGTTCTAAGACCCAGAATCACTCATCGTTTTTCATTGTAGAACAAAACAAATATATATATATATATATATGTTTTGAACAATAAAATTCTACCAAAGAGGATTTTTTTGGTTGTATATCTTAATAGCATCTGATGTCTGAAGATACATCTCTATGTGTAACTTAGGTCTATGTTGAGGAAAAAGATTTAATTAAAAAAAAACCTGCTTGTTCTCATGCTCAATGCTGAAAGTAGCGGAAGGCACCTCCCAGAGTTCTCTGTCTATGGATAAAACATTCTGCACTTTTTTTTTTGAAACCTAGACACTTGAAAGCAATACAGCCTCCAAAGGAACAGAGCAATGAGTATCTAGCAAGCCCCAAGCCTGGGCATCAAAATGCAGTCAAGGTAGCCAACATAGCAAAGTTACTGGCTTAACAAAGCTTTCTCAAATATCAGTGCTGATGGATAGAGACACGCTCTCTTTCAACTGAAGACACATCCTTTATTTGCCAAAAAAAAAAGTCTACAAAAAAACTACACAGGCAGACATATCCATAACCAGAATCTAAAATAGCACAAAGACAGACTGAGATACCCGAGTCTTCAAGCAGAAAATAAAATAGACAGACTACAATTCGAAATGGCCTATGGTATCTACAACCAAGAATATAAATCTTAAGTAAGTAAACACCAGCCATAACGTGAGCAAAAATATCAGTCAGATGCGGAGTTTCTAAAAACAGGCATCATAACACACTCCACCACATATTGTACATATCTGCAAAATGAAGGAAAAGTTCACTGAAGAAACATAACTTTTCATTAAGAACTAAAATAAAAAATAGTAAAAATATGAAAACAACAAATTTGCAAGATAAGTGTAATTACTGAGTAGAGATGATGATACATAGGATCAGATTATTGAGGACCAATCAATATCATTCAAAATTTCTGAATTATATAGTGAAAAATAATGGATGCACCTGCAGGGAACTGTGGAACCAAGAAGAGATTCGACAACTACATCTAATGCCACAAAATATATGAAGAGTTCAGTATTGGCCTTGAAAACTTACATGAAGAATATATAGCCTGAAATTTTTCTAAATGAAAAGAAGAAGAAAGAAAGAAAAAGAAAGAAAAAAAGGAAGAAAAAAGAAAGAAACAAAGAAATGAATGAACAAAAGAAAGAAACAACTAAATGGAGAAGAGATTCATAAAGATATGAATTTCTTTAGATTTATCCTACATGATCCTGGAGATTGAAAATTACTGCAACACTCAATATCATAAATCTAAAGAAATTCATAAAAAGATAGACAAACTGACTAAGTTTTAATAACAGATAAAATGTTAAATGTCTTGAACCAGATCTCCCAGAAATAATTCAAAATCAAATATCAGTGGAGTTTTTAAATTCAAAGAGATATAAATATGTCAGGTACCAAAAAGAAAAAAAAAAGCTGTGAGTTGTTAACCTGGGAAGACTATCTCTTAAAAATAAAGGGAGAAGAAAAGAATTCTTAAATGGAAAAATATCTAAAATAGTGTATATATATATATATATATATATATATATATATATATGGAGAAAATATAATGGAAAGAACAGATACATGATGATATATGTAATCTTTTTATATTTTATTAGGTTTATGAGTATATGCAGTGATTAAAATAATGCTATAATAACACTTGATCTTGATAGAAATGATATTGCCAAATAAGGAATCAAAATGTTTTTAGTGAAAATGAATATTTCATAACTCACTAAATAAAGTAATTCTTGGTTGCAGTTTTCTGTAAAAAGTCTCTTGTTAGTATTGAAATATCTAGAAAATAATAAAAATGAATCTATTAAATGTGGTCAAGTAACCTAGATAGTAAATAGATGTACACACACGTACATGTATGTGTAAATACATTAAAATAAAGAATAATGAAAGTAAAAAAATTGCTCTAGTAATTCAAGAAATAAAAGAATGAGAAGAATAGGAAGATAATATAAAATAATCAGCTTAGGAAAACATATAAAAGTAATTATTTGTAATGTAGATGCTCTAAAAGAATTCCAATCAATAGACATAGTTTAGATGAGTGATTTTGAACACAAGGCAGCCAAGCACAGTTTGCAAAGAAGTCTCTTTAAATATGACAGTAATAGCATGGAACAACACTCCATGTATTCATTAGTTTCAATAATTTTATTATAAAACAATAATAGTCACATTAAGATATAATAAAGTAAACATCAGAAGATTGCCAGAGATAGAGAAGGCTGTAAGAATTCACACAAAGACAAAATCTACCCAAAAGGCATAACAGTATTTCTCTGTATATCTGAAGTAGAAAAGTCATAAAACACATAAAAAATACATAACTCCAAAGGTTATAAAAATGCATCAATAGTTACACTTAAGTGCCTTAACATCCCTCTTTCAGACAATGATAGAAGTCATAAATGGTAAAATTGGAAGCTAACAACAAGATCCAAATGACCTGAAATTCAAAGGAAAATCATTTTTTTTCCAAGTGTCCATGAAGTATTTATAAAGTTATATAATATCTTGCTTCCTAGAGCAAAGTTCAATAAATGTAAAAGTATTGAAATCATACAAAAATTAGGTGTGGTGGTACACATCTATAATCTTGGCACCTTGTGAGACTGAGGATGGAGGATTCCAAGTTTCAGAGAAGTGTGGGAAATTTGCTGATTGGGGAAGAACTAGACTTTAAATTTTTAAAAAATGGTGTAAGGACATAATCCAAAGCCGAGTTCTTCCGTTGCATTCATGACACCTCCATCCCCAAAATCATAAAAAGTGTGTACGTTTTAATAAGGTAACTATATAAGCTAACTCAGCATTTTCCATTGATGAGACATGATTCCTGATACCTTAAAATAAAGAAGACATTTAGCTTTCTCACAGCTGCAGATGATTTAGCCTCTGGTCCATTGGTCCCAAAGAAGCATCTTCATGGCAGAAGAGCTCACAAGGAAGCAAGGATGCTCAGTTTCTGGTGGCCAGAATGCAAAGTTGAGAAATTGTGCTGGAGATGCAGGCATGAACGACCATATGTGAACCCCAAAATTACACCTGAATGACTCAGTGTTCTGACTGGCGGGTACAGCTCACTAATCCCTGGCTCACGATAAGGCCAATTAATTTGACACTTGACCCTAACCATCACAGAAATGAAAACCAAAATTGGTGATGTGAGATTAACAAGACCTCTCAACTTCCAATTCACACCAGGGAAGAATAAAAAGAGAAAAACCCACATATGCACACACAAGGTGAACACACACACACATACACACACACACACACACACACACACACACACAAATACAAAACCAACCTATACCTTCCACTCCTCTTCTGGAAAAAAAATAAATAAATGAAAGTCTGTTGAAATGGACTTCATTAAAAGGAATTAAGCCAAGTGGTGTATACCCAAAGTACTCCATGCTCAGTGGGGCCACATACCATTCATAGGGATCACCACTGAGAGACAAGGCCATGAAACTTATATGAAAAGTGTCTTCACTGCTTTTCACCTCTTATTAAGCAATTCAAATTATGACTTGTACTCTAAATACATATAGACTTTTTTGGATTTAAGTCAAAATGGCTATTGTAACAGAAAATGCCTTTATTTGTTGTCTTTGATCTAATATTTCTGTTATATTTCAATGATCTTTTACCAGTGGGGACAGCACATAGGTGGACTAAGAGAATTTCTGAAACTATGAGCTAGGGTTGGCCTTTATTGCTTTTGATTGTTGGTTTGTGTATTCTGTCACAGCAGTGAGTAGGTAAGATACCAAGTCTAAAAAGACAGTAAGTTAAAGGTTCTTTTCTTCATTTCATATAAAACAAGAAGAAAATATATCAAGATTATTGAGAATATCCTGTCAAATTTAGTTGAAATACAAGAAATTGGCCTTGCAAATTAGTAACAACCGGTTTTAGAGCCACAATGAATTAAGGTGGGACTTACAAGAAATTAAGTATTAGCTAAGGTGAATCATCCTAGTCCTGCTACAAAGAAGCTGTGCTCAGACGTACTCATCAAAGCCAGCTTCTTCTATTCTATAGATTTTTCAAGGCTTTGAAAGAAAACATGAGTTCCTCAAGAATCAAAACACAATTTTGAATGTAGAGAAAACAGAAGTATATAGGAATATAAAGAACAAAAACACACAATGAAAGAAAATGGGCAACATTCAATTTTCATTCAATTTTGAACAACGAAGATACTGAGAGGTTTAGTAGCTCTCCAATGGTACTGTGAGCTGGGGCAACCCAGAGCCAAAGAGAACCACACAAGGCTGAGCTGGAGCAAGGAGAAGCGACTGTCACCCACACATAGAGTGGGACTAGGCCCTAGAGACAACTGTGACCTAGATGCAGACTCGGGGAACTCAGGCAGAGACAGAAATGACAAACACGGGGTGTGGAGGGAGATACCTTTTTTGTCCTGGCTGGAGCTTTGAATACACTATACACACTCCTTCGGTGCTGGGATCTGTTGGGAACAACAGTGACAACCCTGAAACTGAGCCATCGCGGAGAGTGCTCCCGGCCCCAAGGGTTTGTGACAACTCCAGGGCCTCCTACAGGGTGGTCTAAAATCAGCAGCACAGACAACCAAGTAGAAATATTCATCCCAGAAGTAAAAAAAAAAAAAGTCCCAATTTTCATTTTGACTTAGAGGTAAAACAGCTATTGTTGGTCTTATTTATTGTGTACATTTTTGTGTTATATTTTTATCTGTATATTTTATCATCTATGGTATTTTGTTAACTATAGTTAATATATGTAATATAATATTTATCTTTTTCTCGTGTCCATGAGCTTGTGTGTGTATGTGTGTACATTGTGTATGTGCATTTAGTGGATTTATTTATTTTCTGGTAAGGTATAATAACACTGTAAGTTGCTGCATCATATATTAAATAACAAAGGTTGCTTCTGAAGATTATTTTGCTTTAAATAACTGCACCAAATTTCTAAGCTTTTGCTATATTCCTATGGTCTCTTATTTGACACTATTGCCAAGGATGATCAACGTACAGCACTATAGCCAGCAAAGAGCTGTGGCACGAGCTCATGTTTAGGAATTCACTGCTCTTAGTATGATTCTACCAGCCAGGTACATCTGAGTTTATAGGACTGTGGGAAGACATTTGGATAATGCAGTTGCGGTGCTGGTAGTGGCAATACCTTACAGGGCTGGAGCTACATATGTGCTGTGAATCAGTATTCAATATACGGGACTGTTTCTTCTGTAGACAGGATTTATGGAACCTCAACCACTTTTGGAAATGCGAATTATACCAATAACAGTTGCCGTTAGTTATCCACTGGTAAATAATTTGCCATTTGTTCCTGTGACCTTACGTCCTGAAAGGAGAAAGTTTTAGGTACAAGGAGGAGTATACTTTTCTCAGGAGAAGCGACAGTGTTCACACTGACTTTGAAGTCAACTTCTCAGCAGATTACCTAAGGATACTTCTCAATGTGCCTGAGGGGTGTTTTTAGATATAAGTGATATGTAGTCCAGCTAGCCAAGAGTAGAACACGTAAGACAACATCCATTAAGTAGACCATCGGAAAAGGATAAAAAGCCAAGAAAGTGACCTTCCACAGTGTGTGGAAGGTTCCGTTTTCACCCTTTCAACACAAACTCAACAGCAACTCTTCACCGAGGTAAGGCAAGTGTTGCTTCTTTACTTCATCGTGTTCTGTGGCTTCCAGCTTCTTTTCTTAGCAGCTACTAGTTTCTCTGAGTTTCCAGCCTGATATCAGTCATTTTAGATTTTCCTGAATCTTATCTCATAAGTCTACTGACTGGCTTCTATGTGTGTGTGTGTGTGTTTGTGTGTGTGTTTGTGTGTGTGTGTGTGTGCAAATACATGCAATATCTATAAGTTTATTTCTTTTATAAAATATTAATGAAAACACTTTTAGGTAGAATTTTGCATCCTTCATTGAAATTAGCAATTATAATCACCACTTTTAATTTATTTTAAAGGATATTCTCAATTATTGATTCACACCCAGATATATAAACAATGGAGAATTCAAATAATGCTTACTTCCATGTTTAATCTCAGCCAAGATATTTTAGACACATTGTGAAAGAGCAATTTATGGGATATGAAAAGTATGTAGGCTTGATAGGAGACAGCTTTTTAAAAAAATGTTAACAGTTTATCATTTTATTAGAATTAGGAATAGTGATTAGTATGTAATCTACTCTAGTTCAGAAGCTTTTATTTTTCTTTTCAACTTTTTTTTTTGAGACAAAGTCTCACTCTGGAGCCCTCCCTGGTCCTGAACTCATTATATACCCCTGACTGTCCTTGGACTTACTGGAATCCATAGGCCTCAACCTTGTGACTACTGGGATTATTGGAGTATGCCTCCACACCTGGCGTCACGTGGTGCTAGGGAATTAACCTCAAGGTCTTATGCTTTGAAGGCAAGCACATTAACCACTGTGCCATTCCTCTACCTCAGAAGCTCTCCTTGTGTTGTAAAAGTTTTTTTATTATTATTTTTGTCTACTCTTTAAATAGTACTATGATGAATTTAATTTCCCTGGTGAACCGATCATTGCAAGAAATTAATTCTTATTATATGTCTGCTTTCTTCTTCAATATCAAGTGAAAATGATAAGAAGCTTCAGTAAAATAATCACTTCAGTCAATCTTGGAATATGAAAGATATAAGAGATACAAATATAAGATATTCTACTGTTAGTGAATAAATAAAAATAAAAAGCTAAATAGTTATGTCACGGAAGAGGTATTTAAGACAACTTTAAATAGAAAAAAATGGAACATGAAGAGTAGGTGCGCTGAAATGGAGGTATTTCTTCCTGTTAAGAACTGGTCCTTGTTCTAGGTGAATTCTTTGAATGTATGCCGAATATTAGCAGTGAGGAAAGAAAGTGGGACCTTATGAGTGACTACGATAGCAAATTAATTCTTCTCGGTAAGAATGAGTGCATGTGTTCACTCTGATCGCCTAAATTTTATGTTTTATTTTAGACTGCCCACAGTCCGCTTTTGTGAAAAACCATGCTGATAAAGATAGAGAAATTAGGGAATTGATGCCTATCTCTTTTAGGAAATTAGGGGACCCTAATCTATTGCTGTAGCTTTCTGCTGTGTTTGGGGATTCTTTTGCTAATCATATCTTAATATTTGATATTTAAAATTATTTCCTTCAAGTGGGTATGACTCAGAAATCCACTGCATCTTAGGTAACAATAATAGACTGTTGGGAGCAAAGGTCATGCATAGGTGAAGGTGCAGATGGAAGATCCAGAGATTGCACACTGATGGACTGATGGAATAGAGGACAGCTAGTGAAATGTGTCCGTGCACACGCAGGTAAACACACAACGACTATGATAATGGTGAAGAAAGATAGAGATAGAGGCCAGAGAGATGAGATACAGATATAGAGAGATGGACATAGACAGAGGGTACATTGATACCTAGGCAGAGAGGCAGAGAGATGGAGACAGACAGCACAGTGGACAGCTGTGATTCTGTATGGACGCCGACCATCTCCGACCTGAAAGAAGGAATCCCTCCACTACACGCATGTCATACTGAAATGTAAAATAAATTTCATCAGAATAGAATTGGCATTGGCCTCATTGATGATTACTATAGTGCTGAGTATTTATGCTCATACTTGAGAAACTGCAAATATCACAGATTGACTTTATGAATTCTCTGGACATGTCATCCTTGCATATGGTACAGATCCTAAAAATATTAAAATTTATTCAGTGATAGGAATCCATCAGAGCAAGCTTGTGACAAACAACTCATGGAATGGAGGTAATTCCCAATATAGTGTCACATGGTTTAAATAGGATAAAAGTAAATAAAAAAGAAAAGGAACAGCGTTTACAAGGACATTTTCAGTGTTGGCATCTGGACTTTATTTTTAAGTAGCAAATATTCTCACTTTTTTGTGAATAGACTAATAATTTCTGTCCTGGTGTCACCTATAGAAACTGATGATCTCCCACATCCAAACAAAATTAACCATTGAACACAGAGTTTAGCAAGGAATTATTTCTTTTTAAGCACGTTGTTATTTTAAACAAGGATGCAATTAAAGTTTTAGATTTGTGTTTAGCATGAAAGGATTTTCATGCAGCAATGTACTATTGGCCATTTCCCCAATGTATTCTTTATATTTTTATATATGTTGTATTGAAAATGAAAAGTATTCTAATTGAAATTCCATGTGAAGTCGTGAAATACAATTGAAACTTGTTACTCCACAAGAGGATACCTTTAATAACAAATATTACTTCAGTAAATAAATTAATTTATTATTGAATATGACAAAGTTTTATAAAACTGACTTAACATCCCAGTTGAACAGCGAGAACTTCTCCAGTGAAGAGAGCTTTCGCCCATCACCTCCAGTATGAATCACCAGGAGTTCTTGCAGAAAGGTATGTGTGACACCTTTGACTTTTTGGCTCCATCACCACTCCTGTCAGAAGATTTATCTAGAATTTTATCTAAGAGTCATAGGTTTTAAGGTCAGAGAGCTTGGAAGGTCTAATCTTTGCTCTGGGAATCAATTACGCGCGGAAGGAGATGGTCCAGTGGACCTAAACATGGAAATTCTTCCTTCTCCTGTACATTGGTCAGTGGCTGGAGACATGTACATCACGTTTCCTGAGGTGTAGGGGATGGGGAGGAATCTTTAATTATCTAGTGGGTAAAAGAGGAATGCTGCTGAGAAACTCCCAATGACAAAACTTCACTGAAAGAACAAATCTTCCGATTCAAAAAGCCGGTGATGCCAGGAGTGGGGAATTCAAGCCTCCAAATAGACCAAAATAATCAGTGCCCAAGGTCACAAATCCAGAAGGAAGAAACTAATTTTCTGAGAGTATTTTGTTTGCTTGTTTGTCTTTGTGAAATGGCAATGTTGGCTCAATCTGATGAAACTTTCCATTCTGAAGTTATAATCCAAACAGTGATCATGGATACATCCGTAATATGGTCTGATTCAGCAGTCTCACTCAAGTCAAATAAGTTAAAATTAAAACAGTATAACAGTCACTACACACTTTTATTTTAGTATGAAACTTTTAAGAAATAATTAATCAAAATATTCAATATTGCTTATTAAAATTGTAAATATTTGTATATTTTATCTTAAGGTATAGAGTTTCAGATTACAATTAGTCAGGCAAATATGCTCAAATTGAAATTACACCCAGGTAATCTTGAATTGTCGTGAGCTGATCAGCTGAATACTGAATATGTACAATCCAAGTGACTTGTACATATATGTGACTATCTTCTAAATTGTTATATTACTTTAAAATGATAAATTAAAATTTAGAAACTTTTACTATTTTTGAAAAAGTCTAAAGGCATTTAACTGCATTATTTATCCTAAAATTTTTCATTTATTTTGATTATGTATTTGAGATGAATTATTTTTGTATAAAAACCTTAAGTATTTACCTAGACTTGTCGTGGACATTATCAAAGGCATTTACCCAAAATTCTATGACATTCATCTTCTGTGGAACACATGTAAGTATGAAAAACTCCTATACATTACTGTCACTGAAAATAGCTCATCCTCTCTAAATCCTGTGTCACGGTTAGATTAATTCATGATATTAACAACATCTGTATTAGTCTCACCATGTCAATGTAAAACTTAAAGTACCGAAAAGTATTCAACGTTTGGTTAAGTTTTTAGTGAATACTTGGGAAGACTACAGAAAGTTAGCGTAGCCAGCCATGACATCATGTTTGGTAACAGAATACTCTTCAGATTCATATATCAGCAATCAAATCATCAAATGTGGACTCTTATCAGTTACAATGATAATGCAAACATATGGACAGTGATGTTCCTGTCACATCAGTGTTCAATATACAAATATTAGACTTTTAAGTTTATTCACCCTTAAAGAATATAATTGCTAAAAATCACCAGAAATTAGCTAGGCATTAGCATATAGTTTGAGCATGACTTAAAACTTTTAGGTCAGAGCCGATTTTTAGCTCCAACTGTATACAATGGAGAAAGTGTTTCTGAAGCCAAACAAAAATGCAGGAAATCACCCACTTCTCGAAACTCATGTCTTGGAATTTAAAATGTATTTTTAAAACTTATACAGTGAGAAGTGCTGGTTTTTTCTCATCTTATCTATGATTGGGCCAAGTTTTGCAGAGACAGCAAGCAGAAGAGGAGAAAGCTAGGGTGGGATTAGCGACTCCGGACTGAGGACACCGTCTCAGAGCTGCCTGTGCTTGTATTTCATCAGGGTCACTCCACCCTCTGCTGCTCCTGTCAGCCCTGCTTCTGTGCGAGAATGTGACGTCTCATCTTCCTTGTCCCACCGGTGTTGACAACTGTCAGAAAAAACCTCCAACTTTTCGTTGACGGTGCCGTCACCCGAAGTCGCAACATCAATAACTTTGTGATGCAGTTCTTCAGTGAACTGGTAAATATTTCTCTTTTTGCTTATTCTCAAAAGGCCTATTTCTATCAACATCTGGGCCACACGACAGTGTAAACAGTGCGCTTGTGTCGACCAAATTTTAAATCCATAAGTTACTCTGGTGAAAAAAGACCTCAGATTGGAAAATTTGAATGAGTACCAGAAGCTGCATAAAATCTTTGTTGAAGAATATGTTTTCCAAAATTGACGCTGGTTTCCTCTTCCTTTTTAGTTTTAGAGATGTGAACATCTGACCTAGGTTCCTTTAGGTGGGTCTGAAGAAGAGCATTTCCTTTCTTACCCTTGTGTATAGGACACAGCCCCGGGCAACTTCCCTGGGCCCATGAGGAGCCCCAGAAACATGACCTGAACTGCAATAAGTTGGGTGAATTGAATTCATGTCAGAGAAAAAAAATAGAAAAGAAACATTATAGGCTCTCACTATTTGCAAAATTCTAAGTATGTTTGTTGTAAGGTATGCAATACATGACTTTAAACTTGCAACGAAGAGGCTAGTATAAAATTAGAAACATGTTTTCCTGATACAGGGACTTTGAAAGTTGGGTGTTCTCTCTTCTAGGTCTTGAAGGAACTGGAGACTGCTTAAGTTTCACTACAACAACAAGCCACAAAATAGGTTTTCTTTCAATCCTTGTATTCAGTTGGCTGTTTTTTATCTCCTAAATCACCCAAATAACCACCTTAAGATTCATAAGTCATGTTAAATATTAATTTTAAATAATAAATACTAGTCTAAGTATCTATTTCCTGTCTTCAGACTCAATAACTACTTAATATTTCCTTTGTGTTTTATCCTGTTGTACAACCTAAATTACATAATCGAAGATGATATGGATGGAATTCATGTTGAACTTAGAAAGATACATTTGTTCCTCTTAAGATGTAATTGAGAGAATTCTTGTAATTTATAATATATATTTAGAGAAAAAAGCCAGTTATAAAAACAGAGCAGGAATAAGTGAGATTAAGTATGTGCATTATGGCATATTATTAAAGTAACAGGTAAAAGCTTAACATATTTAAAGTTTTGTGGTTTCGGTGTTGGTATCATCTGTGCCCACATCGTAACTTTACCAAGGTTTAAATGAGAGGTGAGAAAATGAGGGAATAGCCAATAGCAGAGGGGATGGGGAGGTAAAAATAATAGAGAAAATTTTAATTATAAAGACATTTAGAAAAATTCTAGTCAAAATATTATATCCTTAATTTATTATATTAAATTTCAATACAGCAATCTTCTCTTTTTCCCTCTATTTTTATTAATATACATACACAATACAATGAACTTAAGTATTTTATGCACGTACATATCACATAAACTTTATAATCGTTCCCATTTTTGATCCCCCCACACACCTACCATATCCCCAGCCCCTACTCCCATTATCACACCATGTGGTTCTATAGAATGCCTGTATTCTGGGTTTCCCAAGTAAGAGAAACCATACAACAATTAAAATATTTAATCTTCTGTATCTGAATGATTTCACTCAAATCATCACTTTTTAGCTCAACTTCCTACCCCTCTAATGGGCTGCAGTGGTCAAACCTTGATGCCCCTTCTCTGAGTTCAGCAGATCCCTTTATTGGAATATTTGCCAAAAGTTCCTCTTTTTCTATATTTTGCTATATCTTTGTGGAGATTCTTTAGTCTTGCCTCACCCATTAGTACGCATAAGAAAACACTGACCGTGTAATTCATAAGGTTAGTAAATATGAGAAAGAAAAAGAAAAGTTAAATTTCAGATGCCTTAGCTGAGTACTGGAAGGTAAATGTTTGCACACTCAAAAGGTTATCATTACATCAATAAGTTTTCTTAGGGTAAACATACATCAAAGATGAAAAAAGTGAATTGTTACAATAAACGAACTTAAGACTATATCAAATTGCTACATTAAATGAACTTAAATTTATATCACATAAGTATACCTAAAGTAAAAGATATGATGGCATACTTACTGATTTAATTTTTTTACTTTTATAACTTATTTATTTGCATTTTACTAGTTATTAACATTTTGTGAGATTTGGTTTATAATTTTATCTACCTACCCCTTATCTACCTACCCTACCCTACCCTACCCACATATTCTTGCATACATATTTTAGAAGATTTTATATCAATTCCCCATGCTGCATGTAATTATTGTGTTTTGCAAACTAATACATTATTACTAGTGATAATGATATGGGGAGATTCCACAGATTTTATAAAACAGCTGGTACTGTTTTAGAGGTATATCAATTAAATGTTTTCCCCCATTTTATTGATATGTATAAGTGCAAAATTTAAGGTTTACAATGAAGTTGAGCATTTTGTGCACCTACGTGTCTTTTCAAGGTGACAAGGACTCTCCCACTCTCCTTTTGTCCCTCCCCCATCCACCCCGCACCTTCCTCCCCACCCTATCCCCCTGTTTCACTTTGTTTTTCGTTTTAAGTTACATAAGAATTGTGATCTGGGTGTCTCATATCAGAGAGATCATTCGATGTTTCACCTTCTGCTTCTGACTCACTTCACCAAGCATGATGTTCTCAAGTTTCTTCCCTTTGCCTGTAAAAGCCTCCACGCTGTTGGACTTTATAGTTTTAAATATCAATTTTTTGTTACACAATCTCTTTACATGTTTCCTTTCCTCTATGATTTTTATTTTGGTGCTGCTTATCTTATTCCCTCTCTCAAAGATAAACTTGCACTCAACGTCACAAAAGTGAATTGTTACATTAAACAAGCTTAAGAATATATCAATTTGCTACATTCAATGAACTTAAATCTGTATCACATAAGTATACTACAGATAAAGCAATAAGGAAGTACGCTTAATTATTTCAGATTTTTAAAATTTTCATTGTTTACTTACATTTCACTGATTATTAACGTTTTGCCAGATGTAGTTAATCCTTTCACCTATCTACCCACCCCTAACTTCATGCATACATATTTTTAAAGATTTTATACCAATTGCCCATGTTGAATGGAATTATTATATTTTGTAAAGTTATATACTATTGAATATAATAATTTTGGGGGAAGATTCACATATGGTATGAGACAGTTGGTACTGTTTGTTTTAGAAGAGTATCACACAAATGATTCAAATACCAGTCTATGTCTTTTGTTATTCACTTTCTCTTTAGATGTTTTCTTTCTTCTGTGTTTTTTTTTCACAGTTGCTTGCCTCTCTACTTCTCTCGAATATTCCTCCATGTAATTTCTGCAATGCTAGGCTTGTTGTTGCAAATTTCTTAAGGGATTCTTGGTCACGAAAAATGTTTTCAACTTCTTCCATTTTCAGGGATATTTTTGCTGGATATAACAACCTGGGTTGATACTCGTGGTCGTTTAAAGTTTGAAAGATCTTGCTCCAGACTCTCCTAGTCTTTAAAGTTTGCCTTGAGAAATCCGCAGTAATTTGATTGGGTTTGCCTTGGTAGAACAATGTCTGTTTTTCTCTTGCTGCTTTTAATATTTTTCTTCTGTTTTATTTCTGAGGCTTTGATTATGATGTGTCATGGCAAGTCTCGTTGCTGGTTGAGATTGGTGTTGTAAAAGCTTCTTTTACCTGGAAGTTACTATTTTTTCCTAGATTAGGGAAATTTTCCTGCACTATTGCCATGAATAAGTTCTTTATAACTTTGGTGCTGTTGTCTACTCTTTCTTTCACACCCATAATTCTGAGATTGGTTCTCTTTGAATTATACATCAGCTGGTGATCCAGCTACTTTCCTCATTTCTAAACTTGGAGTCATGCCTGATTATATTGTTTGTTTTCTCAGCCTTGTCTTCAAGGTCTGAAATTATGTCATTAGAAATAACTGGGTCATCTTTCCCTGTTGTTACATATAATTTTCATGTCCCCAATTTCATCTAGATTTCTTTTTAGACTTTCCACTTCTCTATATTAATGTTCCTCAGCCAACATTTTATTTGTGGCTTCAATCTGCTCAGTGAACTTTGTCTCCACTAGAACCATTATTAGCTTAGCAAGATCCTCTTTAAGCCTGCTGATCAATACTCAATACTCAAAATCTTGTTTAAAGATTTGCTTCATTTGGTTTTTTTTTTTTTTACTTCTTTTCCTATGGGTTCCATTATTTTAGGGCCCATGGCATTAGTTTCTGGGGTCTCAGTCATCTCTGTGGGTGCCCTGTTGCCCCGTCTTCTTCCAATGTTTCTGTGTTGAGGACTTCACTTTAGAAAATTAGCTGAGAGGTTTCTTTGAACAACTATGACCATGTGTGGAGGGGAGCCACAGTTCCTAGTTCTGTACTTGGAGTAGGCAGTGAAGGAGACCTAAAAGTCCGATGACCTTTGAGGTGTCTTGTTCACCCCCGCCACCTCAGCAAAGCTCTACCACCTGTGCTGGGTTCGCTCCTTCAGGGAGGGGCTCTCCACCCTCTCAGGTGCACCCAGTACACTGAGTTGTTCAGGAGATCTGCAGCCTTTATTCCCCTCCTTTTTTCCCTCTCTCTGCCTCTTGTGCCAGTTTCTTCCTGGGCACTGTTTAAGGGTTACACCAAAAACCCTGATGTGCTCTTCGAACTTTCTTTTACTCTAATGGATTCAATTCTGGGCTTTTTTTTTTTTTTTAATGGCTCCTGCTTATATCATTGCCTGTTACGGCTGCCAAGATATTGCTTCTCATCTGAGCTCCAGGAGACCTTTGCAAAGGGAAGCTCACATTGTGTTTGTAGTATGAACTACCTGCAAGTTCGTATTTCCGGGGCTGTTGCTACCAGCTGTCCACATTTCCCACTTTTCCCAGATTTCCGCTTATTTCTGACTGAGGTTCTGGCCTCTGGACTTTCCTCCATCTGTGATCTGTGGATGACGGCAGCTAAGGGCTGCGCCGAGTCAGCTGATATTTTTCCTCCGTTTCCAGTATGACTTCAGGATTTCTGACCTTCCCGTGGCATCCAATCAGTTGTTTGTGCACTGTTTCCATTCCTAGCTCGGTCAGATGTTCTGGGATCCCCGCGCCTTTCCTCCATCTCTCAATGCCTGTAGCTCCCAGCCGTTTACCAGCAATCTTTTCTTAAATGTGGATATTTTTCAGGGTTAATACTTTGGCCAATAAATCATTTTTTTCAGTACTCCATCCCAACATTCCACACAATTGATTTTTTAAAATTATTTCCAGAATAAATACTTCTCTACGACACCATGGTACTTTGCAGATAACATCAGACCATGCCACACTGCATCCGTTAATGCGCCAAAGTCCTGGGAAGAGGCTAAGAAGATGCCGGTGAGTCTCAGCTCAGGCTTCCCCAGAACAACTGAAGCAGGCACCGACAGTGCCATATGGCCAGCTGCAGAGGACCTGAGATAGATAACAGGACACACATAGGCAGAAAAGGGTGGAAGTCTAAAAACTAATAGATTAAAATATGCAATTGATCAGTAGTACATAATCTCAGATACTAAGTAAAGATTCTATCAGATCCAACAAGTGACTGAATAAATGATATTAATTTAGGCATGGTTTTTTACCTACTCATGTACTCTTTTATGGGGGCTTGAAACTAAACCGAGCAACCAATCCAAGAGTAAATACAAGTGCATGTTTCTAGGCAAAGAAATGCAGACACAGGTGCGCACCTTGCAGGTCACTAACCACTCCTCATGGGCGTCTTGGACACTGCTGACCGGTGCACAGTGCAACCGTCTCCTTCAGACCTGCGGTGTTCTCCTGGTTCTATTCCTGCTTCTCTCTCACCTTCTTCATTTTTCACTCACTCCTCTGCCTTCTCCTGTGTCTTAATTGGAAGTTCCCAACATGTGCCTGTGCCGTGGAATATTATATGTCATTAATACAATCCTGAAAAAGTCCTACATTCAAACCTCACGCATCTCTCATCTCATTCCCAGTCATACATGTGCTAATATTATGGTAAATGAGCAAAATTTAAGAGCAAAAAAAAAAAGAAAAGAAAGAATAAATTTAAGCATTCCAACTCTAATTGAAAAAATTGTTATTTTAAATGTTGGATTTTTGTTCATTATATTATAGTATATTTTTTGCTTGAGGAACTAATTCAACATTTTCACAACTTCTAGTCCACAGAAGTAAACTACATGAAAAAAGGAATCAAAAACATTTTATTTCACACAGCACAAAAGTGAAATCACAATAGTGTGATATGTCTCGTTCTATTTTATGTAATCATTTCATCTTCTATTCAGTCCTTAGAGCTTTTCTCATTGTTGCGGTTTCTCCTGCGCTCCTGGATGGATCCTTTGATCTATGTCACCTGGCAAAGTCAAAACCCATTATTTAAGGACCAGACATTGACCAAAATTCAGCTACTGAGTGAGCAACTCCTAACAGACATGGACGACATAGCCCACAAGGTGAGCTTCCTCTTGGTGGTTGCTTCATTTTCTGAAATATTGTGTTATCTAAAGGAAAATATATGTACAGAGCTATAATGGCAAAAGTAAATATTATTTCACTATTTATGTTCTAATTCTGTATTATCCTATGTCAATTTGCTCATTCTCATAGAAAAGTCTCAGTTCAAAAGTGCTGAATATATTAACCTAGAAACACAGAAAATAAGCACCATAGTCTTCAAGATAATTTCTTTATTACTGTCAATTGCATTACTAAGGTCATTACTTTTTTTTTTCCTTTTTCCCCACATTTTATTGACATGTATGCATGCAAAATTCTAGGTTTACAATGAAATTGAGCATTTTGTGTCTGTTACATTTTTTGAGGTTCTATTTTTCTTACATTTATGTACCTGTTTTTTATTTCTGAATTTGTCACTGTATCCCAAATCCTGAGCCACAGATCAAAAATTTAAGGCTCAAATGTTATTCCAAAAACATAATAACCAGAGCAAGGTGACAAACAAATACCATAAAGAGACACAAACTACCACACACACACATACAGATGAACACACACATACACATGTGTGTGTGCACACCCAAGGACTTTAAAAATCCAACAATGATAACAAATTTTAAAATTTTTTAAGTTCACCATATCTGTGTCCACTATTGTCCTAAGTTTGTTTCCAGTAGCTCTCAAGTCCAATGATAGCTTCAGGTTTATGGAGGTGGTTATGAGTGCCCAAGTGATACGGGAATGCAAGCTCCGAGAGCTGACAGGGTACAGAGGTGCCCGTTTCTCCTTTTTACAATGCTTAGCATTCTTCTGAATCATAGACTTTCCCCTAATCTACCACCCCACAAGTACTTTCTCAAAGATATTTTGCCCAAAACACCCACACAGAAAACGCCAACGAAAACATGCAAAGGCTGAATAAAATTTGAGTAGTACTTTACCTGTGTTATTGCAAAGGCTCATAACACTTTGCGCCAATCTTTTAGTCCATCCTGTCTTTTTCCTTTGCACCTTGTATTAGCTTGAGCCAGCTTCAATTTTTGTGAGGTGAAAGAAACATGTAGGGAAAATGTGAGCTATAAGAAGAAGTAAAATGCAAAAAGCACTTCAGACAATTTTTCATAATGTGAACATTTCTTAGTAAAAAAAAAACAGAGTAACTTCTCTAGTGTCTCCTGGTCAGATCTATGTCTCTATTTATGTAGTAATTTTCTGTCTTCACCTCTGTAAAAAACATACAAGAACCTACAAGAACATTCTTGAATGTCAGATATATTATACCTGCGTTCTGCTGCTACCTGAAAGATGACAAAAAATTCATGGAAGCTCAGCCTGATTTATAAACACACTATACTCACACCTTTGGATAAACTTCATTTCTGTCACATCTTTATATCCTAATTAAGCATTTCAAGAAAAACAAGCATATAAAACAGTAAGAACGCAAATAATAAATGACTGTCTTTTGTAATTAGATTGATCCTTCTATCAAGACCAACAAGGACTATGTTCCCTGGTTGGAACTCCCATCCCTACCATTAACAAGTACAGAGTCTGTTGTTACAGTATCATATACCTTGGACAGCTGCATGATCAAGCATACAGAAAAGATTTTCAATTATATGCGCATACTACAGTGCTAATATTACTATGTTGAAAACTGTAAGCACATACCCACACCATGATTTCTTCATATTCACCTAATGCTTCATACTTTGCAAAGGTTCCATTACTTATACACCACATGAACACACCCTTAGCATAAAACAGATTTCGAACCCTCCCGTCATGGACAGGGTACGGACCTTTAAGAGCTAAACCACACAGTAGGCGATAAGCAGCCTGTAAGAAAGGAGACCTCATCAATATTTTCAAGATGTTGTCAGCCCTCCCACTATCATCTAGCTCTTCTTCCTGTAACACAAAACATGGGGTTAGAATCCACAAAATTGGTGCCTAACTGAATTGTCCCTGAGATAAGCGGGATTTCCAATTTCTTATGTAATTTCTACTGGCTCTGATCTGAGGTGGAATCTAGGCAGTAATGCTGGTTTCAACCAAGTCTCCGCTTTCTTTTTTGTAAAGAATTGTCGTCTATGAAATTTAGTTCTGTGGCCCTACTTGTAGAAAGTTGCTTCCAAAGGGTACCTATTCATATAAAATAAACACACACTGATTAGAAATATCAAATTTTAAACAATTGTCTCAGTTCCTTTTCTTCATTTAATAGAACACAAAGAAAAAATCTAAAAATACCTCTAGAAAATCAAATCTAATTTGTTCAAAAATTCACCTCAGAAAAATCATAAGTAGCAACCTATATAAAAGCCACAGTGGTCAAAGTAGATCTCCTAATGAGAATCAAAGAACCAGCCTCGATGAATCATCCGACGCTACCCAGAAGAAGGAATCCTCAGAACTCTTCAAGAAGTCTGCTTCCACCTCCTCCTTCTTATTCATATGCTTGTTTGTTTTTTAAATAATTATTCTCTTATATTTTGAGATAAGTATTATTCTGTAGCCTGAGCTAGTCTTGAACTCACTATGTAGTCTAAGATGGTGTGGAACTCACAGCTATCCCGCCTCAGCTTGCCTGTGCTGTAATTACAGCCATCTACCCATCACACTCTGGTACTTTGTGTACAATGCTGTAGACTGGAACCCTGTGTTCGATATATCCCTGACAGTCACTGTAACCACTGAGGTATTCCTGGAGTCCTAGAGCCAGCCTTCTAAGAAATATCACAAGATTTTAACGGACAACACAAATTCTACTGTAACTGTAAGCCCACAAATGATATCAAGTTTGTTAAACTATCTACAATTTCTCAGAATAAAAGGATGAATTAGAAATTTATTGATTTCATAGGTAAGAAAATCACATGACTGAGCATCAGAGTAACTCATAAAAAGGGAAGAAATATTTGTTTTACTCTAATTTGCCTTGAAATATGAGACATAGAGGGTCACATCAAGAGCAAAGCATCATAATTATCTAGCAGAAAAAGTTCACCAATTGGTGAGAATGAATCAATTTTCAAAGTGAATTAAAGTAAATTTAAAAGACACATGGATGTGAGAACAAAAAGAATTTCCCAAATGGAACAATTGTTTTAGCACCGAGATAAGATCTTCCCCCATCTTATTGATATGTGTTAAGTGCAAAATTTAAGGTTTACAATGAAGTTCATCATTTTGTGCACATACGTATCTTGTCAAAGTGATAAGGACTTTCCCACTCTCCTTTTGTCCCTTCTCCAACCCACCCCTCACTCCCTCCCCACCCTATCCCACTGTTTCACTTGGTTTTTTGTTTTAAGTTCCATAAGAGTTGTGATCTGGGACTCTCATACCAGAGAGACCATTCGATGTTCAACTTTCTGCTTCTGACTCACTTCACTAAGCATGATGTTCTCAAGCTTCTTCCATTTGCCTGTAATAGCCTCCATGCTGTTGGACTGTATAGATGCATAGTATTCCATTGTGTATACATACCAAAGTTTGTGTATCCATTGGTCTGCTGATGGTTATTTTGGTGACTTCCATATTTTAGCTATTGTTAGCTGTGCTGCTGTGAACATGGGTATACATATACCTCTGCTATGTGTTGTTTTGGCCTCTTTTGGATATCTTCCCAGGAGGGCTGTCGCTGGATCAAAGGGGATATTTATTTCTAGTCTTTTGAGAGCTCTCCATACTGCTTGTTTTTCAAAAAGCTTTTGAAAATATGGATGGATAGAAACAGGAAGGCAATTCTATCAAGTATTCTAGAGTCACTATAATGTAGGAACATCGCACTTCTTAAGCTAAAGAAACAGATATCACTATGTATAGTATTCTACAAATAAAGATTAGTATGAAGTTTTTGAAAAGATAAGGATCATTTATTTTCAAATATATTTATAATCTTTCACTATTAAGTGTACACACTACGGTAGGGTAATAATTGGTAAAATCAGGAAAGTGTATTTTAATTTTTTCCTTGTGGAAGAACATTTCCATAATTTAGAAAGATTGCACTAAATATGAGAAAATGAATGTACACCATTTTGGTACTAGTGGTATGTATAGAATTAATAAAGAAATATTAAGTTTAGTGGTTGAAGTGCTAGTAGAAAAAAAAGTATAAAAATGTTAAGATATTATTATCTTCTTAGAGACTGCCAATGATGGCCTTGCCAACAGGGACAAATCAAAAATCTTGATCACACAAAAATGCCACCTGGCCTTGGCTCACTTCAGTGAGTAGGGCAGAAAGGGGACACATTCAGCAGGAACTTGAAATTAGATGAGTTAACACATGATGGGAATGGTTATGATCAAGGGAATATGGTAAACGGAGATCAGATCCAAATGCACGTGAACATTATAATCTTCATTTTCATAGGATTTGTCAAAAATGATCAAAAATATTATGTTACTCAAAGAAATCAAAAAAATCTAAAAAATATCTTGTGCTGATTATAAAATGTACGTCAATTTTTTCTAAACTTACTTGCATAAAACTTGCGTACAAACTATAGTGAAAAAAAGAAAAAGAAAATAATCCTGTCTTTCACACACTAGAAAAAAAGGCGGTGCACAAGAGTCCTTCAGGAATACAAGGACTGCGTGTTTTCAGCATAAGTTGACTGACCAACTTGATGTGCACAATCTTTCTCAAAATTGTGTTTGGGACAAAAATGTGGTGCCACAATCCTAAAACAGCCAGGTGTAACAAGCATGGAGTAAAATATATGACGCAAAGAGCCCAAAAGGAGCTGTTGTTTTGTGTGGGTTGAGTACCTCAAGGACTTGGAAGTGTGATTGGAAGCCAACTAACAAATTTCTTCTGACTCCTCCTCTGGTTATTGTCTCATCACCTCCTACTCTCAACCCGATGGCCAATTACATACTGATTCAAGCCACAATTTCATACTTCTGCCTCTTACGTAACATTGCTGTGTACTAACTCCTGAAATGAAAAGTATTTTCCTTTTTAGAAAGTAAAATATTAGTAGAATAAAAGGAATAACTCTGTCATTTGAAACATTTGCAAACGCCCTAGGTGACCAGGGAGTCTGCTGCTGCTTATTCTCCAATAATCATCACCTTCTTTAGTATTGAAAACAAGAAAGGCATATGAAATGCAAAAGGTATGGGGAAGGGAAGCCATGAATAAACAGAAAAGTTTAATTATGCTTTGAAAATAGTGTCACAATTCTGTTGCCAGTGGAAGTGAAGGACCGCGGTTAGTCTCGTTAAAGCTTCCTCCTGTGTTTCTCTGTGACTAGGTATCCTGAGTCTTACTCTATTCTTTGTAAAGTATTCTGTGATTCTAATACCCAGAATCACTCATTTTTATTGTTGTAAAATAAAAACATATATTTTAGACAATAACTCATATAATGCAGATTTTGGTGACTGTATAATCTAACAGCACCTTAGGTCTGAATATGCATCTCCAAATAAGATTTAGCCCAATGCTTCGGAAGAAAATAGAAGTACAACATACTTGTCCTCATGCTTAATGCTCAAAGTAGCGAGAGGCAACTCTCCGAGTTCTCTGCCTGTCAATAAAACAATGTGAGCTCTTTGGGGAACCTAGAACCTTAGAAAGTAGTGCAGCATCCAAAGGTACAGATTAGTTAAGATCTAGCAAGTCCCATGACAGGGAATCAGAATGCAGTCAAGCTTGCCTCAAAAATTGCTGGGTGAATAAAGCTACCTAAAAATACACAAGGCACAATGCAAGACAGACAGGATTATCAAAACCTAAATTTGGAGAGATGTGCTCTCTTTTCAGTGAAGAGACATCCTTTCTTTGCCACAAAGTGTCTACAGAGAAACTGCACAGGTAGACTTATCCCAAACAAGAATGTGAAATAGTATAAGGACAGACTGAGGTGCCTGAGTGTTCATAAAGAAAATAAAATAGATTACAATTACAAATGACACGTGATTTCAAGAATAAAACTATAACACTCAAGCAAGTGAACACCACCCATGATCCAAGCAACAAAATTAGTCATATGTGGACTAACTTAAAAATATCTTAAAGTAGGCATCACAAAAACCCTCTACCATATATTGTACATATGTTTTGAAAAAGAAAAAAGTCTTCGAAAAATATAACTTTTATTAATAACCAAAATAAAAATATAAAAACAACACTGATACTCAGCAAGATAAATCTAAAGAAATCACCAGCAAGATACAAAATAACTGAATTTTAGGGACAGATATAAATTTAAATGTCTTGAACCAGTTCCCCAGAAATAATCCAAAATCAAATATCAATGGAAGAAAGGAAATAAAAGTATTTCTAGATGGAAGATAGTAGAAAATACTTTAAGTATAAATATATTCTAAGAAGTGGTGAGGACATTCTTTAAACAGAAAAAAATTCTGAAAAATGAAAATTATTATAGAAAGAGGAAGCAAATTGGAAGGAGCAGAAATATGATAGTATATTCAATTCTCATATTTATTTCATGAGGTATATGAGCATACACAATGAATAAAATAATATAACACTGAATATTATTATAAATTATATTGATAAAAAGAAAATCAAAGTGCCATTAATGAAAATGGGTGTTTTATAATTCAGTAAATGAAGTGAATTCTTGGTTGCAGTTTGCTATAAAAACTCACTTGTTAATATTTGAATATCTAGGGAATTTTAAAGAGAATTTATTAAAAGTGTAAGTAACCTATATAGTAAGTTGTTAGATAAACACACACACACACACACACACACACACACACTTATTTATAAATATATTTACATGTATAGGTGCATATACGTTATAATAAAGAGTGATGAAATTAACAATTGCCTTGTAATTCAAGAAATAAAAGGAAGAACTAGGAGAATAAGGAGAAAATACAAAAATAATAAGTTTAAGGCAACATATACAGTAATTACTTGAAACGTAGATGATCTAAAAAATTCCAATCAATATATACAGAGGAGATAAGGAAATTAAAGAGCAGAAAGCAGTCATACATATTTTGCAATGAAGTCACTATTTCCCATTATAATGATACATGTAAGTGCAACACATAAAGTTTACATTGCCCTGAGTATTTTATATACACACATATCATGGCAAAGTTACAAATCCCTCACTTCTCTTTTTTCAACCCTCCCCGTCCTCCCTGCTTTCATTATTTTCCACATTAAGTCCTATAAAATAATTGTGATCTGGGTTCTTACATCAGAAAAAAGCATTTGATATTTTACCTTCTGCTTCTGACTCACTTTTCTAAGAATGATGGTCTCAAGTTGCCGCCATTTACCTACAAAATCCTCCAACCTATCTGTCTTTATAGATGCATAGTATTCCATTGTGTATAAATACCACAATTTGAGTATCAAATGGTCAGTTTTGGGGTATTTTGTTGCCTTCCACATTTTAGTTATTGTTAGTTGTGCTGCTATGGACATGAATATATATGTATCTCTGTTGTGTGTTGTTTCTGACTCTTTTGAGAAAATTTCCAGAAGAGGTATCTCTGGATTGAAGGAGATATTTATTTCGAGTATTTTAAGGGACTTCCATACTGCTCTCTGTAGTGGTTGTACCGATGTACATTCCCACCAGCAGTGCAGGACGGTTCCTTCTTCCCCGCATCATCCTCCGCATCATCTCCAGCACTGAGTGCTATTTGCTTCCTTTATATTCGCCAGTCTCCCTGGAGTTAGATGGTGTCTGAGTGATGTTGTGATTTACATTTCTCCTATGGCTTAAGAGGTTGAACCTCTTTTCATGTACTTATTGGCCATTTGAAATTCTTCATCTTAGAGCTGCCTATTCATTTCTTTTACTAGTTTTTCAATAAAATTTTTGATTTTGAGGGCTTACTTTTATTCAATTCTCTGTATATTCTGGTTATGAGCCTTCTATTTCTGGTATTGGTGGTATATATATATTTTTCAAAACTGTAAGTTCTTTGTTAACACTGCTGGCAATTTTCTTTGCTATTCTAATACTTTTTAACTTGACATAATTGTATTAGTTCATAATGAGCGCTGTTTCTTTCTCTCTCTCTTTTTGTGTCATATTAAGAAAATCCTTGTCAACAAAAACAGGTAGATTGACCAGTGGAACAGAATTGAGGAAGGTGAGACAAAGTCAAATACCCTCAGTTGCCCAATATTTGATATTAGAGACAAAAGCATACACTGGGTAAAGAATAGCCTCATCAACAAATGTTGCTTGGAAATTGGACATCCACATGCAGAAGAATGAATATAGACACACTTGTCACCATGCACTAAAATCAAATCAAAGTGGATCAAAGACCTAGGTATTAAAATTGAAACATGGAACCTTCTGGAAGACAAATTAGGTAAATATTTGAAGGACAGAGATGTTGACAAGGATTTTCAGCATTTCCGTAGATATTTCTTTCTTGTTATTATTTATGCTTGAACAGATAGCATTTAAAGTTTCATTAACTCCCAATGTCTTACTGGGCATAAAACTATCATTTAAAAATTTTTTCTATCTTATGGTCATTTTTGCTTTCTTTTTTTACTCTTTTTCCTTTTGTTCTTTGTTTTCTTTAATCCCAGCGTATTTTTCAATATTTTTATTTCCTACCAGTAAAGATTACCAAGGCCCCAGGCATAGAAAAAAAGAACAAGTCCGAGTCTCACGTGGGCACTATTGCCAAGGATGGTCAACACACAGCACTATGACACATCAGTTCTACTGGTGCGCTTTTATTATGGAAGGAGCATGGACTTATCTCTTGGGACCACATACTTATTCTTAAAAAAAAAAAAAACAAGGTCTCACTCTGTGACCAAGGATGGTCCTGATCTCACTATGGAGCCAGGCTGGCCTTTGTCTCACAACAATCTTGTCTCAGCCTCCTAAGTTCTGGGTTTACAGGCATGTGCCACCAGGCGCATCTTATATGGTGCTGGGAAATCAAACTTCGGTACTTAGGGCTTGATGTAGTGTTTGCTAGGCAAGCACTGTAAATGCTGAGCCTTTCCTCCAGCGCCCCATGTACTTATTCTGAGTGTGGATTATTATTCCTGTGTATATCAATTTTGGCAAAAATATCATCAATGAATTTACTGAATTCTTTATGCGTGGCATAATATTTCACATAGCATTCCTCCTAATGAAGGAATGCAGCTCCCAGCCAAAGATGGGCTCATGTTTAGACATTCTCTGCTCAGAGCATGAACCTACCATGCAGACACAGTGGGGTTTTAGAACAGTGGAAAGGAATTTGCGTAATGCAGTCACAGTGCTACTAGGTGGCAACACTTTACAGGGCTAGAGCTAGTACTATAAATGACCAGAATCAGTATTCGATATGGGGTAGTGTTTCTCCTGTAGTCAAGATTTATCAATCTTCAATCACTGGAGGAAATGTGAATTATACCAATAAGTGCTGCCATTAGTTGCCCACTATCAAATTATTTGCCATTTGTTTCTGCAACTATATGTTCTAGAAGACAGAAGTTTAAGTTCAAAGGAATAGAATACTTCTGTCTGGAGAAGTGACAATGTTTCCATTGACCTAGAAGGATCTTCTTTCTAGTCATTTTAAGATTTTCATACTTTATGTTGACAAGATAATGAGAAAGTTATGTTGTTGGTGGGGATTATTGATCCATATTATCCAGGGGAAACTGGACTTTCATTTCACAATGACTATAAAAACGAGAAGTTTGGAGGGCTGAAGATCCTTCAGGCATCTCTAACTACTGAAATACATTGTTACTAAATCAATAGAAAACAACAACAAACTAACCCAGGCAGTTTGACGAATAAAGGAACTAGGAAGTAATTAAGATACAGGCCATCCTTCCAGGTATGGATTGAAGACCAGCACACGGACTTGAACAGGACCACAAAAGTATAAAATAGGAATTAGAAAAACTTACAAATTTTTACCTATACCATGATAAGTTACAAAAATGAGGATGGCCACTCTCAGGTGTATTTATTCCTATTTAGTAAATAATTTGGTGTTTATAAATTATATTAAGCAGATACTATTTGTTTCTGTCTTTTTGATCATCTTGAAACACAGCGCTGAGTGACGTCATATCAGTGTTTATTAAAACTAAATTATGAATTGTGCAATGCTGAGAGAGATGTATCACCCAAAAGAAACTTGGAATCTTATTTTGATGAAGTAATTATTGTATTTCTAATTCTGTTAGATTATATTTCATAGAATCATGAATAGAGCATTGTCTTCATTGGACATTAACTATAGATTAAGGATATATGTTTGGTTAGCAAGTTTATAAGATATTCTTTTTTTCATGGTAATACACTTTACTGGATAAGGAGTTCTCAGTAGATTACCTAATCATACCTTTTCACGCTCCTGTGGGGTGTTTTTAAATATGAGTGGTATGTAGTTCAAGAATTGAACACGTAACACAACATCCATTTAGCTTACTGTCCACAGAGAATAAAAAGCCATGAAAACGTCCTTTCACAATGTGCAGAAGATTGCGTTTTCAGCCTTTCTACCCAGACTCAACAGCAACGCTTCACAGAGGTTCCAGCCTTTCCGTGTAAGACCAGGGTGGCTTCCTAACTTCGTGTCTCTGGCTTCTAGCCTCACTCTCTGAGCAACTACTAGATCCTCCAGTTTTCCATGCTGAAATCTGTCGTTATACATTTTCTGCATCTGATGTCTTAAGTGTCCAAACTTAATCACGTGTGTGTTTGTGTGTGTGTGTGTGCTTGTATACATATGCACACTTGTAAATTTAGTAAATTCATTTCGTGTAGAAAATATTAATCACAATACTTTTACCTACAATTTTGCATCATTCATTTAAATTAGAAATTATAATCTCCAGTAATAAGGTATTTTTAAGAATATTATCGATTACTGTTTCACACTCAGATATATATACAATGAAGAATTGAGATGATATTTCCACATTTGATTTTAGCCAAGATATTTTAGGTAAATTCTGAAAGATCAGTTTATGAGAAATGAAAAGTACAGAGTCTTAATTGGAGATAATAAAATATTACCACTTAATCACTCTATAGAAATTGAACATAGTGAGAATTATGTAATCTGCCTTAGTTCAGAAGATTTTTTGTTTTCTTCAAGTACTTTTATTTATTTTTCCCCATTTTATTGATATGTACAAGTGCAGAATTTAAGGTTTACAATGGAGTGGAGCATTTTGTGCACATACATTTCTTGTCGAAGTGACAAGGGCTTTCCCCACTCTCCTTTTGTCCCTCCCCCTACCATCCCTTCCCTCCATTCACCCCCACCTTGTCCCCCTCTTTTGCTTGAAGCTTTTTAAAAAACCAAATCACACCTGTCCTGAATCCATTGTGTAAATAAGGCTGACATTGTTATTACTACAACACTCCTGCCACAACAAACCTGAGTACTGGGATTATAGGGGTCTCTCACGGGCACAACGTTATGTGATGCTGGGGAATTGAACTCTACACCTTGTGCTTGGCAGGCAAGTGCTTTAACCACTGTGACATTCCTCCAGCACCAGAAGCTTTCCTTGCATTTAAAATGCTCTTTTTTTCTCCTACTGAGTGTCATAATACATTGTAATTGCTCCAGTCAATTGACCACTCAAAGAAACTAGTTCTTATTGTGCGACTGCTTTCTTCTTTAATATCAACTTTAAATGATAAAAACTTCACTAAAATGATCATTTTAGATAATTCTGGAAAATCAAAGTGTGTTCTAAGATATGCTGCTGTTATTAAAGCAGTAGAAATAAAAGGCTAAATAGTTATGTCACAGCAAAGGTATTTTAGACAAATTCAAATAGAATAATGTTTGGAGCATGGAGAGCATGTGGGCTGAAATGGGAGGTATTATTCCTCTTAAGAACTGGTCCTAATTCTGGATAAATTCTTTGAATGTGTACCAAATATTAGCATTGAGGAAAGACAGTACAGCCTTATGAGTGACTGTAATAGAAAACTGATTCTTCTCAGTAAGGATGAATGTGTGTGTTCACCGTGATCTCCTAAATTTTACGTTTTATTTTAGACTGCCCATAGTCCTCCTATGTGAAAAACCATGCTCATCTAGATAGAGAAATTAAAGAATTTGATGCCTGGCTCTTTTAGAAAATTGGGGGAACCTAATTTATTGCTGTAGTTTTCTGCTGTGTTTGAGGATTCTTTGGCTAATTGCATTTAAATATTTGATATTTAAAATTATTGCCTTCAAATGGGTATGACTCAGAAATCCACTGCGTATTAGGTAACAATAGTAGACTGTTGGAAGCATAGGTCGCGCATAGGTGAAGGTGGAAATGGAACATCCATGGATTGCACAGTGATGGACTGATGGAATAGAGGACATCTAGTGAAACGTGTCCATGCACATGCAGGTAAACACACAGTAACTATGATGATGGTGAAGAAAGATAGAGAGAGATGAGAGAGAGATGAGATGCAGAGAGATGGACATAGAGGGTACATCGATACCTAGCCAGAGAGGCAGAGAGATGGAGACAGACAGCACAAACGACAGCTGTGATTCTGTATGGACGCCGACCATCTCCGACCTGTAAGAAGGAATGATGCCACTGTACACACACGTCATACTGAAGTGTAAAATAGGTTTTATTTGAGTGTAATTGGCATCAGCCTCATTTTCATTACTATGATGCTGAGTATTTATGCTCATACCTGAGAAAAATTAAATGTGACTTTATGAATTCTCTGGGCCTGTCATTCTTACATGTGATACTGAACCTAAAATATTAAAATTCATTCAAACATAAATTGATTAGAGCAAGCTTGTGAAAAGCACTTCATGAAATAGATACTCACATGGTTTAAATAGCATGACAGTAAATAAAGAGAAAAATCAGTAACATTTAAAAGGGACATTTTTAATGATGGCACCTGGGCTTTATAATTAAGTAGCCAATATTCTCACAGCTTTGTGTATTCACTAGTAATTTGGGACCTAGTGTCACATATAGAAATTGATGATCTCCCACACTCAAACAAAAAATCAACCATTGAACACAATGTTGAATATTGTCTTCTTAGGCATGTAGTTATTTTAAACAAGAATGCAATTAAAGATTTAGGTTATAGTTTATCTTGAAAAGAATTTTGGTCACCAATGCATTATTGTTTATTTCCCCTTTGTATTCTTTATATTTTTGATTACGTTGTATTGAAAATGAAAAGTATTCTAATTGAAATTTCTGTGAAGTCCTGTAATACAATTGAAACTTGTTAGTCCACAAGAGGATACTTTTAATAACAAATATTACTACATTAAATATATTAAATTTATGATTGATTTTTAAATGTGCTTTCCATTTGTTTTGGAGATTTTGTGAATTTTAAATTATTCCCCAATCAACAAACTCTTCTGTATATCATAGAAGACAGTATGCAATTGAATACTAGAAAACAAGTTTTCTTTTACCCTACACCCGCAAAACCTCCAAAACTACACTTTGCCATTTCAAGGATAGGTCGTCAATAACACATGTTATGGCAGATTGCTATTATTAAGGTTGAGGGAGAAGAAGGAAATACAGGAGAGTAAAATTTCCGTAACATTTAGCTCTGTTTTGTTCATGGTTCAGATGTTTTCCAAGGAGAAAAAAAAAAACAAATATCCAGTTCAAATCCATAGAATCCTGACCGAGGCTCATTACAGAAAAATACTGACTCACTGCACTAAAAACTGAAAATTTACTGAAGTCTGGGAATGCTTTAGCTGGGGCTATTAGCACATTGTTTCTCAAAAAGGTTTATTTTTCTTAAGATTTCTATGTTGATGAGAACCTTTGGGCAGATGGCTCCTGAACAAATAGTGTAAATTTTGCTAAAAGCTATGGACAAAGAAAATGTAAAAATAAGTGATCATTTTAAAAAATTAAGTCACTTGTCCTTTTATTATGAGAGTCAGTAAAATTACTGGTCAAAGGAGAATTTCTATTTACGGAATTCAGAATTTTTAAAACGTCATCAACCTCAATCATACTCATTGTAAAGGTATCCCTTGAAAACACCTAAACAGTGAATAGAATTTTGAGGTCATGAGAGATGAAGATCCGGGATTTTTCACCACAGTAACACAAAACAGAGCTGCGAGACTGATCTTGGGTTAGTAACAGGTTACCAGCTTGATCCTTAACAGTAATAGAAAATATTACTTAGAATTTTTACATCCACTAACATATGTGAGCAGTTGTGTGTGTGTGTGTGTGAGTGTGTGTGTGTGTGTGTGTGTATTTCTAGAAGTATTCATTTGCTTTTATAAACCACTGAATTCGTACCCCAGAAAAGTTCGCAAAGCTGGGTTCAAAGAGATGCCTTGGGGATCATAGACATGAATGCATTAATGTGTGTGGAATGGTTTGTTTTCCTATATTAGCCATTATCATTCTAATTCTTCTAGACAAGATAATCATTCATGAATCTAATTTAACCATAGTAGAAATTTTTCTATATCCCTTATACTTAGTTATTCCGAATCTCTGTTTCTTTACCTATGAACTTTGGATAGTAATACAACTTTACCCATACGGTAAATAACAAACAAGGAATACATGAAAATTCACATGACAGTACTAACACACACCACACATAAGCATCATTTTAAAGATGGTGGAAGAGATGTGCGAAAATAGAAAAAAAAGACAGAAATTCAATTCAAATATAACATGGAATTAAAATACTACTGTGACAAAATATGTTTTACATGTTTCAGTCTTAAGGTCAGATAGCTTCAAAATTGACTAATCTAATAATCACAAATGAGAAATATTATAATAATAGTGCCAGAGACTCTTTCCTAAGTGACACATAATACTCTTTACGCAACTGCAGAGAAATTAACATGAACCTCAAAAATCGATGACAGCTACTGTTTCACGGACCTTATAGGTCAAAATCATCACCAGGTCTAACCTTCATCATTTTCCTGATTTCTTTTTATTCCAATTAAACAAAATTCCTCTTTTCTGTCTACTATATATTCCTAAATATGAATAAGAGATAAAATACCGCTTTGTGTTCAAAGTTATAGGGGTTATGTAAATAAATTAAGAAAAATACTGTTAAAGAATAATGTCTGCTTAATTATATTAATGAAAATGACACAGGTTTATAAAGCTAACTCCTAAGAGCTCTGTTGGACAGTGAGAACTTCTCCAGTGAAGAGAGCTTTCATCCGTAATCACCACTAAGGACCACCAGTGCTGCTTGTGGAAAGGTGTGTGTGACACCTTTGAGATTGTTGGCTCCATCATCACTCATGTCAAAGGATTTATCAAAATTTTATCTAAGACCCACAGGCTTTAGGTTCATAGAGTTTGGAAGGACTAATCCTTGCTCCAGAAAGCAATAGCACAGGGTGAATAGGATGGGTCAGTGGACCTGAATTGGGAAAGTCTTCGTTCTCCAGGGAATTGGGCAGTGGCTGGGGACACGTGCCAGGGGATGAGGAGGATCCTGTAGTTGTCCTTTGGGTGATGATGGGGTGCTGCCGGGCATCTTCCAATGACAAAACTTCACGAAAAGAACAAATCTTCCTATTAAAAAAGCCAGGGATGCCCAGAATGGGGAATTCAGGCCTCCAAAAATTCCAAAAGAATCACTCTCCAATATGTCACAATTCCAGAAGGCAGAAACCAATATTTTCTGAGTGTTTGTTTTTGTTTCTTTGTCGTAAAATGGCCATTTTGAATCAATCTCATTCACTTTAGTGTGACACTTTCAAAAAATAAATTTGTCAAAATTTTGAATATTATTTATTAAAAACTGTAAATATTTGTCTATTTTATCTAAAGAGTAAAGTCTCGGGTTACAAATAGGTAGGCAAGTGTGCTCATATTCAAATTACAGCTAAGTAATTTTGAATTGCCTTGACCTAATCTGCTGATTACTGAATATGTAAAGTTGACGTGACTTATACATATACGAGAAATATCCTCCAGATTCTGTTATATTACTTTACAAAATAAATTATATTTTTAAATCTTTAATGATTTTGCATAATAAAAGTCTAAAAGGCATTTAGCTGCATAATTTATACTAAGAAAATTTTCATTTATTTTGATTATTTTATGCATTTGTGTTGAATTATGCTTCATATAAATAACCTAAATATTTACCAAGACTTATCTTAGATATTATCAGTTTCATTTATTTAAATTTCTAGGAGACTCAGTCTTCTAAGGAACACACTTAAGTATGAGAAACTCCTATATACTATTGTCACTGAAAACCACTCATCCTCTCTCAATCCTGTGCCCCAGCTATATAAATCCATGATACTTAAGCATTTCTCATTTTCTAATTTTTAATTAGAACTGATTACTTAATTAATTTAATTAGAATTAATTAATTTTAACGAGAATTTAATTTTAATTTTTTCTAAATGTTTAATTTTCTAAACTTTCTTAAAAATTTTCCATATCAATGTAAAACTCAAATTATCAAAAAGCATCTACTGTTTGGCAAAGTTTTCGTTGAACACTCGGGAATACTGTAGAAAGGTAGCATATGCAGCCATGATGTCATATTTGGCCATAGGGTACCCTTCAGATTCATATATCAGCAATTGAATCGTCAAGTGTGGATTCTTACCAGTTGTGATGATAATTCAAACAGATGAACAGTGGTGTTCCTGTCACACTAGTGTTCAAAATACAAATATCAAACTTTTAAGTTTAAACACCCTTGGGGGATATAATTGCTAAATATCACCAGAAATTAACAAGGCATTAACATATATTTGAGCATGACTTAAGACTTTTAGGCCTAAACCAATTTTTAGCTCCAAATTTGTACGCTGACACAAGTGCTTCCAATGCCATTAAAAATAGAACAAGTCACCCATTTTTTGAAATCTACATCTTAGAATTTAAGATGTAATTTGGAAACTTATATAGTGAGAAGTGCTGATTTTTTTGTCATCTATCTATTGTTGGACCAGGGTCACTCCTACCTCTGCTGCTCCTGTCAACCCTGCTCCTGTGCAAGAATGTGATGTCCCACCCTCCTTGTCCCAATGGTGTTGACAACTGTCAGAAAAGTCTCCAAATTTTCTTTGACCGTGCCATCTCCCAACATCGTAACATCAGTACCTTTGCTACGCAATTTTTAGTGAACTGGTAAATATTTCTCATTTTGCCTCTTCTCAAAATGAGTATCTCTGTTAACAACTGGCCTCCAAGCTAATGGAAACAGTGAGATTTTGTCAACCAAATTTCAAATCCATAGGTTACTCATTTGAAGAAAATATCAGCTTGGAAGTGTTGATGAGTACAGAAAATTGCATAAAATCTTTGTTGAAGAATATAAAGTTTTCCAAAATTGTTGTTGGTTTCCTCTTTTTATTTTATTTTAGAAATGTGAACATCAGACCTAGGTTCCTTTAGGTGGGTCTGAAGAAGGGCATTGCTTTTCTTACTCTTGTGGATAGGATCCAGGCCCAGGTATCTTCACTGTGGCCACAAGGAGCCTCAGAAACACGAACTGAACTGCAAGAAGTCGAGGAGTTGAATTCATGCCAGAGAAAATAATAGAAAATAAATATTGCTAGGTTTACAGAATTCCCAAAATTCTATGTATGTTTGTTTTCAGATATGCATATATAACCTTAAACTTGCAACACAGAGGTTAGTATAAAGTTAGAAATACATTTTTTCTGACATAGGGACTTTAAAATTTGGGTGTTCTCTCTTCTAGGTCATGAAGGGACTGGAGACTGCTTACGTTTTAGTACATGAATAGGCAACCGTGAAAAAAGTTTTCTTTCAATCTCCCTATTCAGTTGGTTTTTTGTTGTCTTTTAAATCTCCCTAATAATCACTTTCACTTTCAAAAGTCTTCCCAAATATTAAATTTTATGATAAAAACTTGGTTAGGAATCTCTTTTTTGTCTTCAGACTCAATAACTACTCAATATTTCCTGAGCATTTTCTCCTCTCTTATGACTTATGTTATAGTTGGAATTCCTGTCAAATTTAGGAATATACATCTGTTCCTCATAAGATACAATTGAAAGAATTGCTGTAATTTATAATGTATATTTAAGGAAAAAGCCAGGTGTAGAAAAAGAGGACGAATTAAGGAGATTGAGTATGTGTATCTTAGCACATGAGTAAAACACTAGATAAAATGCTAGCATATTTAAAATTTCGTGATTTTGGATTTGGTAGCCTTTGTGTTCATATTGTAACTTTATGAAGGTCGAAAGGAGAGGCGAGTAAATAAGGGAATAGCAAATAGAGGAGATCGGAACCTAAAAATCTGACAAAAATTTTATTGTGAAGCCATTTTTTAAAATTCTAGCTAAATGTTACTTTCTTCATTTATTTTCTTAAATTTCTGTAAAACAATGTGAATACTTTTTGAGCTAATACTTTGGCCATTAACACCTTTTTTCAATACTCAATCACAAATAATTGTTGTTTTTTTATTGTTTCCAGAATAAACACTTCTCTTCGACACCATGGTACTTTGCAGAGAACATCAGACCATGCCACACTGCATCCGTTAATGCGCCAGAATCCTGGGAAGAGGCCAAGAAGATATCAGTGAGTCTCAGCCCAGGCTTCCCCTGAACAACCGAGACAGGCACTGACAGTGCCAAGCGGCCAGCTGTAGAGTATCTGAGATAGGTAGTGGGAGACCCATGGGCAAAAAAAGGGTGGAAGAGTAAGCACTAGTAGATCAAAATATATAGTTGATCATCTGTACATAATTTCAGATACTAAGTAAAGATTCTATCAGATCCAATGATTTTCTGAGTAAACTATATTAATTTAGACAATGTCTTCTATCTAGTCATGTAGTTTACTACAGGAAACCTGAAACTGAATTGAGCATCCAATCCCAGGGTAAACACAGGTTCACTGTTTGCAGGTCACTAACCATTCCTCATGGGCAGCCTTTGACACTAATGACCTCTCCACAGTGGAACTGTCTCAGACCTGCAGTCTTCTCCGGGTTCTACTCTTGCTTTTCTCTCACCTGCTTCACTCTTCATTCACTCTTCTGCCTTCTCATGTGTCTTAAAAGTCCCCACTCTGAGCATGTCCACTGGGATATTTTATGTCATAATTTTAATGCTGAAAAAAATCTACATTCAAACTTTATTTTTCCAGGTCACATCTCTCTCTTCTCATTCACTGCCACACGTGTGCTAATATAATGACAAATGAGCAGATTTTCAGAGGAAAAAACATAAATTTATGCATTTTAACTCTAATTTTTTAGTTTTTATTCCAAACTGTGGATTTTTGTTGATTATATTATAGTTTATGGCCTAAGAAACAAATTCAGTATTTCCACAACTTCCGTCATTCACGGAAATGTTATAAATACAAAAAGGAATCACCAACAAATATTTTATTTCAGACTAGCAGCACAAAAAGTGAAATGACAAGAAGGTGGTTTGTCTGATTAGACTTTACGGAATTGCTGTGTCTCCTATTGAGTCGTTAGAGCTTTTCTCACTGGCGCGGCTCCTCGTACGCTCCTGGATTGACCCTCTGATCTATGTCACCTGGCAAATTCAAAGCTCATCATATCAGTACAACTCATTGACCAAACTCCACCTACAGACCCAGCAACTCCTAAGAGACTTGGATGACAGCCCACGTGGCGAGCGGACTCTAGGTGGTTGTTCGGTTTTCTTATTGAAATTCTCACCTTCGTGGTATGAAATGTGTGGAGAACCATCACCGCACAAAGTCTAGATCATAGGCCGGTTGCTCTTTCCACTCTTCCACAAAGAAGTAGCTCTGGTCACACACGATGGGACACTATTTCTGTAGTTAATGTAGGATTCTACCTGGTGGACACAGACCCATTCACTACCCTGTCACTCATCAGTGAATGAATTCTCCCTTCCACGAGGTGGGTGGGAACATATTTTGAGGGAAAGAAAATCAGAGACATCACCTACAAGGAAAGAGTTTTCTTCAGCATAGCTTAGGATGCAAGCAATGAAATTCTGGGCAGGTTTTTCTCTTTCTTCCCCCTAAAATAAGTGTTAAATGTGAAAAGAGAGCATGGATAGTTCTCATCCCACCCTACTCTGAGAAGATGAGGATACTAAAGATTCACACATGTGCGCAAATCCTCAGTGTTTAAAATTTTAACAATGATTACAAATTTGAAAATTTCTAAGTTCACCATATCTGTTTATACAATAGTCCTAGATTTGTTCCAAGTAGATCTCAAGTCCACTGATACCTTCAGGTTTATGGAAGTGGTTATTAGTGACCACATATTTGGGGAGATGACAGAGTGCAGAGATGCCCACTGATAAATTTTACAATGGACAGAAATTTTCTGAATCATAGACTTTCCCTTAACCTATCACATCACAATTTCTTTCTTATAAATATTTTGCCCAAAACACCCACACAGGCGGCAACCATCCCGGTCAATCCTGTCTTTTTCCTCTTCACCTTGTATCAACTTGAGCCAGCTTCAATTTTTTTTAAGGTTTCTGTGTATAGATTCTCTGCGAAAAATGATTAAGGTGAAAGAAACATGCAGGGAAAATGTGAACTATCAAAAGAAATAAAATGCATGAAGCACTTCAGAGGCAATATTTTTATAATTTGAACATTTTCTTGGTGAGAACAGAGAGTAGTTTCTCTTGTATCTCCTGATCAAATCCATGTCTCCATTCATGCAGGAATTTTCTTGTTCTCCACCTATGTACTCCTCCAAGAACATTCCTGAATGTCAGAAATGTTATACCTGTGTTCTGCTGTCACCTTAAAGATGACAAATCTTGTTGGAAGCTTGGCCTCATTATAAAGACACCATCATGCACACCTTTAGATAAACTCTATTTATATCTTTCCTTATGTACTAATTGAGCATATAAAAGGAACATGCATACAAAATATAATAACTCAAATAATAAGTGACTGTCTTGTGATTAGGTTGATCCTTCCATCAAGACAAACAAGGACTATGTTTCCTGGTTGGAACTCCCATCCCTACCATTAACAAATACAGAGTCTACTGTTATAGTGTCATATACCTTGGCCCGCTGCATGATCAAGGATTCACAAAAGATTTTCAATTACATGGGCATACTACAGTGCCGGTATTCCTATGCTACCTACTGTTAGCCCAAGCCTGATACATGATTTCTTGAAATTCTCCTTAATGATCCACACTTTGAATAGGTTCCATTACTTCTGTAGCACATGAGCACATCCTTGGTGTAAGGTAAGTATTTGTAACCCTCCTGTCATAGACAAGTCATGACCCTTTCAGAGGTACCACACAGCAGGTGGTAAGCAACCTGAAAGAGACCTCATCAATATTTTCAGAAGATTCCCAATCCTCCATTATCATCTACCTCCTCCTCCTGTCACAACAACCATGGTGTTTGAATCCTAGGAAAGAGTGCCCAACTGTGAACTGGGCCTGAGATAAACTGTTTCCCACTTTTTTGATGAACCTAATGGCTGTGGTTAGATGTGGAATTTAGGCAGTAATGCTGTATTCGAGGAAGCCTCCTCACTCTTCTTTGAAAAGAATTGTCTTTTATGATATTGAACCCTGTGGCCATAATTGTAGAAAACTGCTTCCAAAGGGTGTCTATTCATAAAAAATAAACACAAACTTATTAGAAATTTCAAATTTTAAAAAAATTGTAGTGTGTTTTTTTTTCTTCATTCAACAGGACACAAAGAGAAAGATCTATAAACGTTGTTTTTTTTTAAAAAATCAGGTCCAAATATTCAAAATTTCAAAAACTAGTCAGAAACAAAAAATAAGTAACAACCTATTTAAAAGCCACAATGGTCAATGTAGATCTCCTAATGAGAATCAAAGAACCGGATGTCAGTGAATCATCCCAAGCTACACAGAGGAAGGAACCATCAGAACTCTTTAAGAATTCAGCATCCACGTCCTCCCTCTTTATTCATATGCTTGCTTGTTCGTTTATATATTTACTCTCTTATATTTTGAGATAAGTAATTACTCTGTAGTCAAAACTGGTCCAGAACTTACTATGTTGTCTAACATAGCGTGGAACTCACAGCTATCCTGCCTCAGTTTGCCAGTGCTGTGGTTACAGCCACCTTCCACCACACTCTGGTACTTGGTGTACAATGCTGTAGAATGGAGCCCTGTGTTTGATATATCCCTGACATTCACTCTAACCACTCAGCTACACCTGGAGTACTAGAGCAAGGTTTCCAGCAAATATAACAAGATTTTAAAAGACAATACAAATCGTACTGTAACTGCAAGACCGCAAATGATATCAAGCTCATTGAACTATCTATAACTTCTCAGAAAAAATGATGAATTAAAAAGGTATTGACTTTGTAAATCTGAAAATCATATACATGGGCACTTGAATCAGTATATAAAGGGAATTGAAGTGAATTTAAGACATGCATGGATGTAAAATCAAAAACATCTGCCCAAATAGGACCATTGTTTTAACACTGGGATGAGATTATAAGAGCTTTCGAAAATATGGATGGATGAAAACAGGAATGCAGCTTATCTACCAACCATCCTAGAGTCAATGTAATGAAGGAATAACTCACTTCTTAAGCTCAAGGAACAGATGATACTATGTAAAATATTCTATGAATAAATATTAGTATGAAATTTCCAAAGAGTTAAAAATCATTTCTTTTGGTATATATTTAAAATATTTCAGTATTAGGTAAACATACTACTGTAGGGTAATAATTAGAAATATCAGGAAAATATGTATATACTTTTTCATTGTGGAGGACCACTTGCATAATTTGGAACAATTGCAATGAGAGTATGAACAATGAATGTACAATGTTTTAGTCCTAGTATTATATCTAGATTTTAAAAAGAAATATCAAGTTTAGTGGATAAAGTGCTAGTAAAAATAAAGTCTAAAAATGTTAAGATATTATTATCATCTTCTTAGAAACAATCCACCATGGCCTTGCATCGTACACACACCCTCAGCGCTGGGATCTGTTCACACCAACAGTGACAAACCTGAAACTGAGCCATCGGGGAGAGTGCTCCAGCCCCCAAGGGCTTGTGACAACACCAGGGCCTCCTACAGGGTGGTCTAAAGTCAGCAGCACAGACAACCAACCAGAGATATTCGTCCCAGAAGACAAACATAATCATCATTTTCTTTATGATTTGGAGGTTTAAAAAAGACATTGTTCTTTATTAATATATTATCTGTGTTGTTTTTTTCCTTTTCATTTTTATCACCTGGTGATATCTTGCTAACCTTTATATATATAATTTTTCTCATATACATATGCTTGTGTGTTTATGTGTCTACATTGTGTGTGTGTGTGTGTGTGTGTGTGTGTGCACATTTAGTGAATTTATTAGGTTTCTGGTACGGTAAACTCAAACTCTACATTGCTGCATCATGCATTTCAAATAACAAGGGTTGCTTCTGAAGAATATTCAACTGTAAATGACTGTACCAACTTTCCTTACCTCTACTCGAATCTTCTAAACTTTGCTGAGTTCTTCTCAAAATTTTCTTTCTTCACACATATTCAACATGTCAGAATTTCTCATTTCATTCTTTTATTTTTTTCTTCTTTCTTTTTCTTGTTTTTGTTTTTCCTTTATTCATTTTTGTTTCTTTATATCAATTTTGGTCCTCTCAACATGAAATATAAACTTTAAATTTAAATAATTGTATTAGAGGTCTTTTTGTCTACATAGAAAATCTCTGATGTTAGATGATGTATGTTCAGCTTCTGAGTGGATATTTCCTTCTGTTTTCTTATTTTCTTGTACTTGCACAAATAATGTGTAAAGTTCCATTAACTCTCAATTTCTTATTAGACATAAAACTATCATTTAATTTTTTTCTCTTTTATGTTCACTTTGCTTACTTATTCACTCTCTTTTCTTTGGTTGTTTTTCTTAATCCCATCTATTTTTCAACAATTTTATTTCCTACTAGTAAAGATTACCAAGACCCAGGCATAATTAAAAAGACCAGACTGAATCTCTTGTTTGGCACTATTTTCAAGGATGATCAACATACAACACTATGGCACCTTGATTTTTGAGCCATTCCTCCAGCCCCCCATATTCTTATTCTGGATATGAATTATTATCCCCTGTATACATTAATTCTGCCTAAAGTAATATCAATTAATTTACAGAGTTATTTGGGCACTGCCATAATATTGCACATGACCTTTCTCCTGGTGAAGGAATGCAGCTCCCAGGCAAAGAGGAATGGCACGGGGCTCAAGTTTAGGAATTCTCTGCTCTTAGCATGAACCTACTACCTAGACAAAGCTGGGTTGATAGAAGAGAAAGGCACTTGTATAAAGCAGTCACAGTACTTCTAGGCAGCCATACTTTCCATGTGGTCTGAATCAGTATTCTATATACGGCAGTGTTTCTCTTATAGCCAAGATTTATGGATCTTCAATCATTGGAATAGGAATGTACCAACAACTTTTACCATTAATTACCCACTAGCAAAGTTATTGCCATTTTTTTCCTGTGACCTTATGTTCCTGAAGAAAGAAGTTAAGTTCCAGGGAAGAGAATACCTCTTTCAGGCGAAATGACAATGTTTCCATTGACCTGGAAGTCAACTTCTCTCTAGTCAATTTGAGATTTTCATACTTCCGTGATGACAAGCTAAACAGAAAGGTATGTTGTTGATGGGGAGTATTGATCCAGATTACCCAAGGGAAACTAGACATTTGTTCCACAATGATTATTAAAAAAGAAAAATTGAGAGGGCAGAAGATCCTCCAGATTTCTCTAACTATTGAAATACCTAGTTACAAAGACCAATAGAAAACAACAACAAACCAACCGAGACGGTTGACGAATGATTCAAATTATGAAGGAATGAAGATAATCGGTCATCCCTCCAGGTATGAAAGGAAAACCAGCAGAGGGACTTGAAGAGGACCACAAAAGAATAAAATGTGAATTACAAAAACCTATAAATATTATCTATACTATGACAAGTTACAAGAATGAGCATCGTCACTGTCAGGTGTATTTATTCCTATCTAGGAAATAATGTGCTGTATATAAAATATATTAAACAGATACTATTTGTTTCTGTCTTTTTGATCATCTTGAAATACAGCACTGAATGATGCCATATCCGTATTTATTTATTAAAACTAAATTATGGATTGTGCAATGTTGAGAGAGATGTAAGTATCACCCAAAAGAAACTTGGAACCTTATTTTGATAAAGTACTTATTGTATTTCCAATTCTACACAAGGTAATTGGATTATGTTTCTTAGAATCATGAATACACTATTGCCTTCATGTCTGGTTGTCAAATTTAAAAGATGTTCATTTTTATTCTTGGGATTTTGACTAGACTGGATAAAAAATTTTCAGCAGATCACCTAAGCATAACTCTCTGTGTGCCTAAGGGGTGTTTTTAGATATGAGTGGTATGTAGTCCAAGAGTAGTACACATAACACAAGAACTATTTAGTGTAAAGTCTAGAGAGAATAAAAAGCTAAGAAAATGCCTTTTCACAATGTGCAGAAGATTCAGTTTTCAACACAGACTGAACGGCAAATATTCACAGAGGTTCCAGCCTTTCCGTGTAAGACCAGTGTGGCTTCCTAACTTGTTGTCCCTGGCTCCTGGCTTCACTCTGAGCAGCTACTAGATCCTCCAGTTTTCCATTCTGAATTCAGTCATTTTAGATTTTATATCATTTGATATCTGATCTATAAAGTCTAACAACTAAATCACGTGTGTGTGTGTGTGTGTGTGTGTGTGTGTGTGTGTGTGTGTGTGTACATAAGCAAAGATATAAATTCTGTTTATTTGGTGTAGAAAATGTTAATCAAAATACTTTTAGTTAGAATTTTGCATCATTCATTTAAGTGAGAAATTACCAACACCCATTGTAATTTGTTAAGATTATTCATGATTACTGTTCCACACTCAGGTATGTAAACAATGAAAAATTGAGATAATACTTCCATGTTTGATCTTGGCCAATATACTTTAGAAAAAATCGGAAAGACCAATTCATGAGAAATGAAAAGTACACAGGCTTGATTGGAGATGGCTTCTTTAAAAACATGTTAACACTTAATCATTCTATTAAAATTTGAAATAGTGAGAAGTAGGTAATCTGTTTTGGTTCAGAAGCTTTTTCTTTAATCAATACTTCACTCTAGATCTCACACTTGTCCTGAACTCACTATGTATCCCAAGCTTACCTTGGAATTACACCAATCCTTCTGCTTCAAACTCCTGAATGAAAAGATTAGAAAAATATACACACTGCTTTAAAAGATGCTGGGAAATTAAAGTTAAGGTCTTGTTTTTGGAAGCCAAGTGCTTTAACGGCTGTGATATTCCTCCATCACCAAAACCTTTCCTTGCATTTCAAATGCTGGTTTTTTTTCCCTCTAATTTATGAAGAGTATCAAAATACATTTTAATTGCTCTGGTCATTGGATCATTCAAAGAAATTAATTCTTATTATGCACCTACTTTCTTTTTCAATATCAACTCCAAATGATAACAATTTTTTTAAAATAATCACTTTAGTTAGTCCTGGAATAGGAAAGTGTGTTATAAGATATGCTGCTGTTATTGAATAAGTAAAAATAAAAAGCTAGACAGTTATGTCACAGCAAAGGTATTTTAGATAAATTCGAATAGAAAAATATTTGGAGTATGGAGACTGTGTGGGCTTTAATTGGAGGTTTGACTTCCTCTTAAGAACTGATCCTAATTCTGGGTGAATTCTTTGAAGGTATGCCAAATATTAGCATTGAAGAAAGACAGTATGACTTTATAAGTGACTGTAATAGAAAATTAATTCTTCTTAATAAGAATGTGTGTGTGTGTTCACTCTGATCTCTTAAATTCTAGATTTTATTTCACACTGCCCATAGTCATTCTATATGACAAACCAAGCTGATCAAGGTAGTTATATAAATTGATAACTATCTGCTTTAGGGCACTAGGGACCCTAATCTAGTGTTGTAGCTTTCTGCTGTGCTTGCGGATTCTTTTGCTAATTATGCTTTAATATTTAAGATGTAAAATTATCTCCTTCTAATAGGTACGACTCAGAAATCCGCTGCTTATTAGGTAACAATAATAGACTGTTGGAAGCATAGGTCATGCATAGGTGAAGGTGCAGATGGAAGATTCAGAGATTGTGCAATGATGGGCTGATGCACACAGGACAGCTAGTGAAATGTGTCCGTGCACACGCAGGTAAACGCACAACGACTATGATAATGGTGAAGAAAGATAGAGATAGAGGCCAGAGAGATGAGATACAGATATAGAGAGATGGACATAGACAGAGGGTACATTGATACCTAGGCACAGAGGCAGAGAGATGGAGACAGACAGCACAGTGGACAGCTGTGATTCTGTATGGACGCTGACCATCTCCGACCTGTAAGAAGGAATGATGCCACTGCACTGCACACACACATCACACTGAAACGTAAAATACATTTTATAAGATAATAATTGGCACTGGTCTCATTTATCATATTACTATAATGCTGAGCATTTATGCTCATACCAGAAAAAATGTAAATGTCACAGAATGACTTTATGAATTCTCTGGACATGTCCTCCTTGCATGTAGTACTGGTCTTAAAAAATTAAAATTTATTCAATGATAGGAATTCACCAGAGTAAGCTTGTGAAAAGCAGCTCGTGAAATAGAGAAAACTCACAATATTAGGTCACATGGTTTAAATAGCATAGCAGTAAATAAAGAAAAGAGAAAAATAAACAGCATTTACAGGGACGTTTTTGGTGCTGTGTTCTGAGCTTTATATTTAAGTAGCAAATATTCTCAGAGTTCTGTGAATCAGTTAATAATTTGGGTTCTGGTGTTACCTATAGAAACTGATGATCTCCCACACCCACACAAAAATCAAACATTGAACACAGCATTTAACAAGAAATCATGTCCTCTTAACCATGCAGTTATTTTTAAAAGGTTGCAATTAAAGGTTTAGATTTTAATTTATCTTGAAAGGAGTTTCAATCAACAATGCACTATTGGTCCTTTCTCCAATACATTCTTTATATTTTTTGATTATGTAGTATTAAAAATGAAAAGTATTCTAACTGAATTTTATTTGAAGTCCTGAAATATAATTGAAATTTGTTGGTCAACAGAGAATACCAGTAATAACAAATATTACCTCACTGATTACATTAAACTTATTGATTTTAAATTTTACAGTTGTTTTGGAGATTTTTTGAATTTTAAATTATCCCCCATTTAAAAAGCACTACTGTATGCCCTAGAGGAGAGTATGCAATTGAATACTAGAAACTTCTGTTTTCAGTTTTCTTATACGCACTTTTTAAAAACCTGCAAAACTATGCCATGACATTTCAAGGGTAGGTTGTCAACATTACGTGTTATGTCCGAGTGCTCTTAAGTTTGAGGGATTCAAAAAAATATATATAAAGGATAGTAATTTTTAATTTTCATTTTTTTGGCCATTTAGCTCTCTTTTGTTCATCGTTAAGATTTATTGTGCAAAGAGGAAAAAAATATTTAGTCCAAATCCATAAAATACTGACCAAGGAGGAGTTCAGAAAAAAACTGGCTCATCAAAAAAAGTCTAGAATTACCAAAATCTGGGAATTCTTTAGCAGGGGTAACTAGGACATTGTTTCTCAAGAAAAGATTGATTTTGCATAATATTGCTACATTTAGGACAATATTTAGCCAGATGGCTCTGGACCTCATGTGTGTAAATTATACTTAAAACTATGGACAAAGCAAATGTGAAAGGAAGTGATTATTTTTAAAATTTAAGTCACTTATCATTCTATTATAAGAGTCACTAAAATTACTTGTCAAACCAGACATAATATGTATGGACTTAAGAATTTAAAAAATTCATCAACATCCATCTTACTCATTGTAATCATATCCCTTGAAAACACCTAAACAGTGAATAGAATTTTGTGTTCATAGAAGATGAAGATCTGGCATTTTTCATCACGGTAAGTTTAGTAAGATTTGGGAGGCTCATCCTGGGTTAGTAACAGGTTATCCAGCTTGCTCCTTAAGAATACTGGAAGTTACTTTTTAGAATTTTGGTTTATTATATCCACTACCATCTGTGAGCAGGTATGAGTGTGTGTGTGTGTGTGTGTGTGTGTGTGTGTGTGTGTGTGTGCACGCACACACACACACACACACACACTTCTGTAAGTATGCGTTTGCTTTTATAAACCGCTGAATTCTTACCCCAAAATAATTCCCAAAGCTGGGTCCAAGGAGATGCCTTCAGTGTCGTAGACGTGTGTACATTAATGTGTGTGGAGTGGTTTGTTTTCCTGCATTCTTCACATCCTTCTAATTCTTCTGGACAAGATAATCCTTCCTGAATCTAATTTAAGCATAAAAGAAATTTTTCTATACCTTTTGTATTTAGTTATTCTGAATCTCAGTTTCTTTAACTACGAAATTAAGATAAAAATACAACTTTATCCATAGGGTAAATACCAAGCAAGGGATACATGAAAATTCATATGAAAGTACTTAAGCATATAAGTGTCATTTTAAAGAGAGCAAAAGAGATTATGAATACACAAGAAAATGAGAGAAATTCAAGTCAAATATAACATGGAATTAAAAGGATGGTTGCCACAAATTCTGTTCTAAATGTTTCTTTTGGTCAGATAGCTTCAAAATTGGCAAACCTAGTAATCATGAGTGAGAAATATAAAAATAGTGCCCAAGTGTCTTTTCTCAGTGACAGATAATGCTTTATCTTTACAAAACTACAGAGAAATGAAGATGAACCTCAAAGTGAATGCCACCTAGTGTTTCACAGATGCTGTAAGTCAAAATCATCACCAGGCCTAACCTTCATCATTCTCCCAATTTTCTTTCATTTTAATTAAACAAAATTCCTCATTTATGTTCATTATGTAGTTCTAAATACGAATAAGAGGTAAAATACCACTTCGTGTTTGAAGTTATAGGAGTTATCTCAACAAATTAAGAAAAATACTGTTAAAGAATAATGTCTGCTTAACCATATTAATGAAAATGACAAAGGTTTATAAAACTGACTCCTAACAGCTCTGTTGGACAGTGAGAAATTCTCCAGTGAAGAGAGCTTTCATCCATAATCTCCAGAATGAACCACCACGGGTCCTTGTGGAAAGGTGTGTGTGACACTTCTGTGACTTCGTGGCTCCATCACCACTCCTGTAGAAGGATTTATCTAAAATTTTATCTAAGAGCCCAGTTCATAGAGTTTGTAAGGACTAATCCTTGCTCTGGAAAGCAATTGCACAGGGTGAGGTAGGATGTTTCAGCGGATCTGAACTGGGAAAGTTTGCCTTCTCCAGGGCATTGGGCGGAGGTTAGAGACCTGTGCATCGTGCTCCTTGAGGTGCAGGGGAAGGGGAGGATCCTGTAGTTTACCAGTAGGCTTAGGGTGGGGTGCTGCTGAGCATCTTCCAATGATATAACTTCACTCAACGAACAAATCTTCCTATTCAAAGAGCCAGTGATGCTGAGACTGGGGATTTTAGGCCTCTAAAAAGACCAAAAGAATCATTCTCCAATATGTCACATATCCAGAAGGCAGAAACTAATAATTTCTGGGGGGTTTTGGGGTTGTTGTTCGTTTGTTTGTTTCTTGTGAAATGGCCATTTTGAGTCAATCTGATGAAGCTTTTCATTCTGACGTTATAAACCAAACAGTGACCATAGATACATGTGTTCTGTGTGCTGATTCAGCAGTTTCATTCAAGTCAAATAACCCTTAAAATGAAAACAGTGTAACAGTCACTACGCATTTACTTTAGTATGACACTTGCAAAAAATAAATGAGTGAAAATCTTGAATATTGTTTATTAAATATTGTAAAATTTTGTCATTTTGTCTTAAAGTATACCATCTCTCAAGTTACAAATAGGCAGGCAAGTGTACTAGGATTCAAATTACCACTGTGTGATTTAGAGTTGCCTGGAGGTGATCAGAAGATTCCTGAATATGTAAGATACAAGTGACTTATACACACATGAGAAATATCCTCTGGGTTCTGTTATATTACTTTAGAAGTTTAACTTAAATTTTGAATTCTTTACTGTTGTTAAATATTAAAAGTCTAAAAGGTATTTAGGTATACTTTTTATACGAAGAAATTTTCATTTATGTTGATTATGTGTTTGTATTGAATTATTTTTGTATATAAAGCCTAAATATTCACCTAAACTTGTTTTAGTCGTGATCAATTGCATTTATCCTAACTTCTAGGAGACGTGGTCTACTGAGGAACACATTTAAGTATGAGAAACTCCTACATCCTACCGTCACTGAAAAGCACTCATCCTGTCTATACCCTGTATCTCAGCTATATTAATTTATGATCCTTACAAAATCCTAATTAGTCTCACAATCTCGATGTAAAACTCAAATTATCAAAAACTATCCAACGTTTGACAAAAATTTTAGTGATTACATGCAAGTACTAGAGCAATATGTCGATCATGACGTCTTATTTGGTAATAGGACACTTTTGATTCATGTATCAGGAATAAAATCATCGAACGTGTATTTTTAAGTTATGATGATCATGCGAACAGATGGACAGCGATGTTCCTGTTGCATCAGTGTTCAAAATACAAATATCAGACGTAAAGTTTAAAAACACTTGGGAAATATAATTGCTAATAACATATTTTTGTGAGCATGATTTAAAATTTTTAGGTCGGAGCCAATTTTTAGCTCCAACTTCTTACAACGACACAAGTGGTTCCAAAGCCAAACAAAAATGCAGGAAGTCGCCCATTTCTCGAAACCCATTTCTTGGAGTTTAAACAGTATTTTTGAAACTGATATAGTGAAAAGTGTTTTTTTTTTTTTCTCATCTCATCTAATATTGGACCAAGTTTTGAAGAGACAGCAGCAGAAGAGGAGGACTCTGGGGTAGGATTTGAAACCTGGGGCTGAGGACACCGTCTCAGAGCTGATCTTGTCTTTATTTAATCAGGGTCACTTCTGCCTCTGCTGCTACTATCAGCCCTGCTCCTGTGCAGGAATGTGACATCCCATCCTCCTTGTCCCACCGGTGTTGACAACTGCCTCGAAATCCTCCAACTTTTCTTTGATGGTGCCGTCTCCCAATATAGTAACATCAAAAACTTTGTTATGCAGTTCTTCAGTAAACTGGTAAGTATATCTTTTGGCCTTTTCTCAAAAGGAGTATCTCTATCAACAACTGAGCTACAAGACAATAGAAATCGGTAGATTTTGTCGACCAAATTTCAAATCCCTGTTTTACTCAGTTTGATGTAATGAAGATCTCAGCTGGAAGAGTTGAATGAGTACGGAAAATTGCATAAAATCTTTTTTAAAGAATATGTTTTCTAAAATTGTTCCTGGTGTCCTCTCTTTTTCTTTTCTTTTCTTTCTTTCTTTCTTTTTTGTTGTTGCTTTAGAAAAGTGATCTTACCCTTGTGTATAGGACCCAACCATGGGCATTTTCACTGGGCCCCTAAGCAGCCTCAGCAAAGCAAACTGAACTGCATAAGTTCAGTGAATTGAATTCATGTCAAAGAAAACAAATAGAAGAGAAACACTAATAGATTTTCAGAATTTCTAAAATTCAAATTATGATTGTTGTCAGATTTGCAGTATATGACTTTAAACTTGCAACACAGAGGCTAGTATAAAATTACAAACATGTTTCTCTTACACAGGGATTTTGAAATTTGAGTGTCCTCTCTTCTAAGTCATGAAGGAACCGTAGACTGCTTATCTTTTAATAAAACACCAGGGCACCATGTAATAGGTTTTCTATCATTCCGTGTATTCAATTGGCTGTTTCTTATCTCCTAAATATCCCTGATAATCACTTAAAGATTCACAAGTCTTGCTAAATATTAACTTTAAATAATAAATACTAGTCTAAGTATCTCTTTTCTGTCTTCAAACTCAACAACTGCTTAATATTTCCTGAGTGTTTTATTCTGCTTTATGACTTATATTACACAATCAAAATATTATAGTTGGAAATAATCTTGAACTTAGGAAGATGCATCTGTTACTTTTAAGATGTAATTGAAAGAATTGTTATAATTTAAAATATATATTTAAGGAAAAACAGTCAGTTCTGGAAACAGAGCAGGAATAAAGGAGATTAAGCATATGCATTATGGCACTTTATGCAAATACTAGATAAAAGCTATACATATTTAAAGTTTTGCGATTTTGACATTGTTAGCATTTGTGTCCATATCATAACTTTTTGAAATTTGAAAAAAGAGGTGACAAAATAAGAGGATAGCAAATAAAAAGGGGATTCGGTGGTAAAAAAAAATAAGTAAAATATTAATTTTGAAGCCTTTTTTAAAATCTAGTCAAAATGTTATATTCTTCATTTATTATCTTAAATTTCAGAGAAGCAATCTTTTCTTAAATGTGAATATTTTTCAGAGTTGTTACTTTGGCCAATAATTCATTCTTTTCAATTCCCAATCCCAAATAATTGATTTTTTCATTGTTTCCAGAATGAACGCTTTCCTATTCCACCATGGTACTTTGCAGATAACATCAGACCATGCCACACTGCATCCGTTAATGTGCCAAAGTCCTGGGAAGAGGCTAAGAAGCTGCCGGTGAGTCTCAGCTCAGGCTTCCCCAGAACAACTGAGGCAGGCACTGACAGTGCCATATGGCCAGCTGCAGAGGACCTGAGATAGAGAGCAGGAGTCCCGGGGCCAGAGAAGGGTGGAAATAAATACGAAAAGACTAAAATATGTAGTTGATAAACTGTACATAATACCAAGTGCTGATTAAAGATTCTATCAGATCCAATGGTTGTCTGAGTAAATGATATTATTTTAGGCAATGCCTTTTACCTAAGGATCTATTATACTATACGAAAATTGCAACAGAACTGAGCTTCCGATCCAAGGGTAAAGGCAGGCACACGTGTCTAGGTAAATAAATGAAAACATAGATTCACTGTTTGTAGGTCACTAACCACTCCTCATGGACGGCCTTGGACACTACTGACCTGTGCACAGTGGAATCGTTCCTTTCAGACCTGCAGTCTTCCCTGGGTTCTATTCCTGCTTCTCTCTTACCTACTTCATTCTTTGCCCACTCCTCCGCCTTCTCCTGTGTCTTGATTGAAAGTCCTCACACCGTGCATGTCCACTGGGATATTGTATGTCATGAACATAATGCTGAAAGAAGTCTCTATTCAAGCTTATACATCCACGCTCCATCTTCTCTTTCACTGCCACACATGCGACAATACTATGGTAAATCAGCAGAATTCCAGAGCAAAATCATAAAATTTATGCATTCTAACTCTAATTGAAAAAGAATTCATTAAGATACTGGATTTTTTGTTCATTTTATCGAATTTCAGACCTGAGAAATAAGTTCTACATTTCTGCAAATTCCATCATCCACAGAAATATTTTATATAAACAAAGGAATCACAAACAACTATTATATTTCAGGGTCTCAGCATAACTAACATGTCGTGTCTCCTTAACTTTAATGTAAAGTAATCATTTCATCTTCCATTCAGTCCTTAGAGCTTTTCTCACTGTCACAGCTCCTCCTGCACTCTTGGATGGACACTTTGATCTACGTCACCTGGCAAAGTCAAAGCTCTACAGATAAGTATGACACATCGATCAAACTCCAGTTACAGAGCAAGCAGCTCCTAATAGGCACGGATGGCCTAGCCCACTTGGTGAGCAGACTCCTGGTAGTTGTTTCGTTACTTACTGAAGTTGTCACCTTTGGTGTGGGAAGGGTTTGGAAAACCCTAATTGCCCTGTTCTTTATACGGCTCCTCAGAGAGGAGCCACAGTCACACACAGCAGGCCATTCTCTCAGAAGTTAAAGTAGGATTCTACCTGGGTGACATAGACATGTTCCCCACCTAGTCCCACATCAGTAAATCAATTATCACCTCCAGGAGATGGGTGGAAATATATATTTTCAGGAAATGAAACTCAGAGACATCAACTATAAGGAAAGAGTTTCCTGCAGACTTTATTAGAATGCAAGCAATAAAACTCTGGCCAGGATTTTCTCTTACCTCCCTAACAATGAGTGTTAAATGTGGAAAGAATGTATGAAAATCCAACTGGGCAGCTCTGCCATCCCACCCACTCTGAGAAGATGAGGATCCTAAGGGTTCCACACAGTCTCACAGCATGAGGCGTTAGAGGGATGCAAAGATGAAGTGACTATAGCCTTTTGAAGTTTTCTGAAATAATGTGTCATCTGGGGAAAAATACATGCTCATAGAAATAATAACAGGTAAATTTTATTTCACTATTTATGTCCTAATTACATATTATCCTGTGTCACTTTGCTCATTGTCATGAAAAAAGACTCTCCAGTCAAAAAAGTACAGAATATATTAACTTAGAAAAATAGGAAATAAACACCATAGTTTTCAAGTTATTTTCTTTATTATTTTCAACTGCATTTCTAAGGTCACTTAGGTTTTTTAATGATGTGTTGTTTTTTCTTTTGAGTACTTGTTTTTTATTTCTCATTATGTCACTGTATCCCAAGTTCTGAAACACAGATCAGATTTAAGGCCCGAACATTACCACCAAAAATTAAAAAACAGAAACAAGTTGACAAGCAGATACCATAAAGACACACAAACACACACACAACATGCAGGTGGCACGCACACATAAAAATATGCATACATAATAGGTCTTTAAAGTTCCAACAATAATTATAGATTTTAAAATTTCTAAGTTCACCAGATCAGTGTCCACAGTTTTCGTAGATTTGCGCCCGGTAGCTCTCAAGTCCACTGATACCTTCAGGTTTATGCAGGCGGTTAGTAGTGCCCATGTGCTTCAGGACTGCCATCCTCAACAGCTGACAGAGTGTAGAGGTGCCTGTTGCTCCCTTTTACAATGGGCAGAACTTTTCTGGATCACAGACTTTCCCCTAACCTACCACCCCACGATTTCTTTCTCATAGATATTTTGCCATAAACACCCACAGAGAAAACTGCAAAGAAAACAAGAAATGCTTAATAAAATTTGAAAAGTGCTTTACCTGTGGGATATGAAAGGCTCATAGCACTCTGGGCCACCCTTCCTAGTCAGTCCCGTGCTTTTTCTCTGCATCTTCTATCACCTACAGCCAGCTTCATCTTTTGCAAGTGTATGAACACTATATAGAAAATGACTCAGTTGAAAGAAACATGTAGGTAAAATGTGAGCAATCAGAAGAAACAAAACACAAAAAGCCCTTCAGAGACAATTTTTCATAATGTGAACATTTCTTTACTGAGAACAGAGAGTAGCTTCTCCAGTGTCTCCTAGTCAAACCTATGTCTACATTCATGTAGAAATATTCTGGTTCACCACCTGTGTACTCCTCCAAGAGCATTCTTGAATGTCAGAAATGATATACCAAGGTTCTGCTGCTACCTTAAACATGACAAATAGATTCATGGAAGCTGTGCCAGTTTTATAAAAATCCACACCTTTCGATAAACTTCATTCCTATCACTTCCTTATATCCTAATTGAGCACATAAAAGAAACAAGTGTATACAAATAGTAACGACACAAACAATAAATGACTGTCTTTTGTGATTAGGTTGATCCTTCCATCAAGAAAAACAAGGACTATGTTCTCTGGTTGGAACTCCCATTCCTGCAGTTAACGAGAGCAGCGACTAATGATACAGTTTCGTATTACTTGGCCCGCTGCATGACCAAGGATTCAGAAAAGATTTTAAATTACATGCGCATACTTCAGTGCCCATATTCTTACTCTGACAACTGTGAGCCCAGGCCCATACCATGATTTCTCGAAATTCTCCCTAATGATCCACCCTTTGGGAACGTTCCATTACTTATATAGCACATGAACGCATCCTTGGTGTAAGGCAAGGATTCCTAATCCTCATGCCATAAACAAGTCATGGCCCTTTAGGAGCCAAATCGCACAGTAGATGGTCAGCAGCCTAAAAGAAAGGAGATCTCATCGATATTTTCAGGGGATTCCCAACTCTCATTTTCATCTAGCTCCTCCTCCCGTCACAACAACCATGGTGTTACAATACACAGAAGCAGAAGTAATGCCCTCCCATGAATTGTGCCTGAGATAAACCAGGTTACCTGCTCTTTATGTGATCGTAAAGGCTTTGGTTTGAGGTGGAACTTAGGTAGTAATGCTGGTTTCAACTTAGTCTCCTCTCTCTTCATTGACAAAGATTATCTTCTATGATATTGAGCCCTGAGGTCAAAATTGTTGGAAAGTGCTTCTTCAAGATGTCTCGTTATAAAAAATAAACATATACACATTAGAAAAAAATTTTAAAAATTGTCAGTTTCTTTTCTTCATTTACTAGAACGCAGAGAAAATCTATAAATACTAGTGGAAAATAAAATCAAAATTTTCCAAAATGTAAAAAGTAGCATCAGAAAAAAAAAAATGGATTCAAGAGCCATTTTGATCAAGGTGGATCTCCTAATGAGAATCAAGGAGCTGGATCTCAAGGAATCATCCTAAGCTACACAGAAGAAGGAAGCCTCAGAACTCTTTAAGAAGTCAGCATCCACCTACTCCCTCTTTGTTCATGTTTATTTATATATTTATTCTCATATTTTGAGATAAGTAATTACGCTATAGTCAAAGCTGATCCAGAACTCACTATGCAGTCTAAGATGGTATGGAACTCACAGCTATCCTGCCTCAGCTTGCCAGTGCTGTGATTACAACCACCTTCCACCACACTCAGCTACTGTTTGTATGATGTTATAGACTGGAACCCTGTGTTTGATATATCCCTGGCAGTCACTCTAGTCACTGAGATTTACCTGGAATCCAAGAGCCAGCCTTCTAAGAAATATCACAAAATTTAACAGATAATATGAATCTTACTGTAACTGCGAGGCCATAAATGACTTTGGGTTTGTTGAAGTATGTAAAACTTCTCAGAAATCAGGCTAAATCAGAAATTTATTGATTGCCTAGATAAAAAAAAATCACATGCATGGGCACTGAAGTATCTCAGAGAAAGGGACAAAATATATGTTTTACCCAACTTTGCTCTTAAATATGATGCCTGGAGGGTCACATCCATGAGCAGATCATCATGATTATCTAGCAGAGAAAGGTCACCAATCAGTGATTATGCATCAATTTTCAAAGTGAATCAAAATAAATTTAAGAGACACATGTATTTGAGAACAAAAAGATTTCGAAAGCTTTTGAAAATATGGATGGGCAAAAACAGGAAGACATCTTGAATAACAATTATCCTTGACTCACTATAATATAGGCATATTTTCCCTCTTAACCTCACGGAACTGTTGATACTGTATATGGTATTCTATAAATGAAGATTAGTATTAAATTTTGACAACCATAAAGATCATTTCTTTTGTGATGTATTTAAAGTCTTTCACTATAAGGTATACATATTGCTGTAGGGTAATAACGGGAAAATCAAAAAAGTATTTTTATTTTATCATTGTGAAGGATCATTTGCATAATTTGGAATGATTGCACTAAGAGTATACAACAATGAATGAACAGCATTTGAGTGCTAGTGTTATGCCTAGAATTAAAAATAAATATTGATCAAGTTTAGTTGCTGAAGTGTTAGCAGAAAAAAAGAAGTGTAAAAACGTGTTATTGTCATCTTCTTAAATACAACCAACAATGGCCTTGCCAACAGGTACACGTCAAAAGTCTTAATCATACAAAAAGTTCAATCAGTCTTGATTCTGCAGTGGGTGAGACAGTACGAACACAAGGAGCAGGAATTTGAGACTAGATGAGTTACAACTGATGGGAATGTTCATGAGAGAGGGAATGCGATAAAATGACTTCAGATCCAAATGCATGTGAACATTATAATGTTGATTTTCATTGGATTTGTGAAATATGACCAAAAATATTAAGTTATTTAAGGAAATCAAAAATGCAAAAAATAGCTTGCACTGCTTGCAAAATGTACATCACTTGTTTCATGCTATACTTGTGTAAGACTTATATATAAATCATAGTGGAAAAATGAAAAAGGAAAATTATCCAGTATTTCACTCACTAATCACTAAACAGTTAGGTAAGTGGTTCAATCCTTTATGTCAAAAAAATCTTCGAGTAACATAAGAACTGCATTTTTATAGCATGAGTTTACTGACCACCATGATGTTCACAATATTCCTCCAAAGTAAAATGTGGTGTCACAGTCTTAAAACAACCAAGTGTAAATTATATGAAGCAAAGAGACCAAAAGAAGCCTTTCTTTGTGTGGACTGAGTATCTCAGGGCCTTGTCAAAGTGATGGAAAGCCAACACAGCTATCATTTGACTCCACCTCTGGCAACTGTGCCACCCCCTCTACCAGTGGTCAATTATACTGTCCCATTACCTCCACCAATTGTCAATTATACACTGATTAAAGGCCTAATTGTGCACTTCTCCTTGTTCAATAACATTGCTGCATAGAGAATCCTGAAAGGAAAATTAATTTTGTCTTTACAAGGTAAAATGTTAATAGCAGAATAACTCTGCCCCTGAAACACTTTGAAATGCCCTGAGGTGACCAGGGACTCTGCTGCTGCTTAGAACTCTTTTTCCCTGGTCATCACCTCCTTTAGTATAGAAAATAAGAAAGACAAATGAAACATGAAAGATATGGTGAAGGGAAGCCATGAATAAACAGAAAAGTTTACCTATGCTTTGAAAATAGTGTCACTGTTTTGTGGCCAGTGGATGTGAAGGGCTTCAAGTGCCTTCATCAATGGCTTCCCCAGTTGGTTCTGTGTGACTTTGTGATCAGTCTAACTTTACTCAACTGATTATAAAGGATTTTTTGAATCTAAGACCCAGAACCACTCATCTCTTTTGATTGTAGTTAAACAAACAAAAATATTTTGGACAATGAAATCTTACCAATGCAGATTTTAGTGAAGGTATGTTCTAACAGCATCTGAGGTCTGAAGATGCATCTCAAATGCAATTTATGCCTACGTTGCATAAGAGAAGAGAAGCATATTCCACTTGTCCTCTTGCTCAATGCTGAAAGTAGCAAGAGGCAACTCCCCGAGTTCTCTGCCTGAGGGTAAAACAATATGAGTTTGCTGGGGAACCTGAGCACCTGAAAAGCAGTACTGTGCCTGAAGGAACAGTGTAGGGAAGGTCTAGCAATTTCCAAGTCTGGTAATCAGAGTGCATTCAGGGTTGGCACATAAATTGCCTGATGAACCAAAGCTACCTTAAAATGGACAAGTCACAAGGCAAGGCAGGCAGAATTATCAAAACTTACGGATGGAGAGGCGAACTCTCTTTTCAGTGAAGAGACATCTTTTCTTTATCCCTAAGTGTCTACAAAGAAAGGTAGGTAGATTTGTCTCATACCAGGATTCACAAAAGCTCAAGGGTAGACTGAGATGTCACAGTCTTGAAACAGAAGATAAACGTGACAGACTGCAATCTGAAATGCCCAATGGTAGCAAGAAGCAACAAGTATAAAACTTAAACAAGTAAAGACCAGCTGTGATGTGAATAATAAAATCAACCCAATGCAGAGCTTCCTGAAAAGAGTCTTGAAGTAGTCATCATAAAAGAACACTCCACGACATACTGTACATATTTGTAAAAAAAAAAGAAAAAGAAAAAAATCTAACTGAAAAAGTATAATGCATTTTCCCCATTTTATTGATATGTATCAGTGCAAAATTTAAGGTTTACAATGAAGTTGAGCACTTTGTGCACATAGATATCTTGTCAAGGTGACAAGGACTTTCCCACTCTCCTTTTGCCCCTCCCCCTACCCACCTAGTTCACTTTGTTTTTCATTTTAAGTTCCATGAGATAGTTGTGATCTGGGTTTCTCTTATCAGAGAGACCATTTGATATTTTATCTTCAGCTTCTGACTCACTTCACTGAGCATGATGGTCTCAAGTTTCCTCCATTTGCCTACAAAACCCTCCACGCTGTTGGACTTTATAGATGCATAGTATTCCATTGGGTATAAATACCACAGTTTGTTTATCCATTGGTCTGTTGATGGGTATTTTGGTGACTTCCATATTTTAGCTATTGTTAGTTGTGCTGCTATGAACATGGGTATACAAATATCACTGTTGTGTGTTGTTATGACCTCTTTTGGAAATATTCCTAGGAGGGGTGTCGCTGGATCAAAGGGGATATTTATTTCTAGTCTTTTGAGAGATCTCCATACTGCTTTCCACAGTGGTTGTACAAATTTACATTCCCACCAGCAGTGCAGGAGGGTTCCTTTCTCCCCACAACCTCACCAGCACTGATTACTATTTGACTTCGTGATATAGGCCATTCTCTCTGGAGTGAGATGGTATCTTAGCATTGTTGCAAAGCCTTAAACATTGCCATTTGAGAGTAGGTTGTCAGTGTCACATGGGGAAGCTTACTAATAAATCACAAGATTGAGGAAAAGAAGGGGAATATAGGACAGAATTAATGTCTTTATCATCCAGCTCTGCTTTCTTAATGATTCAGGTTTCTTGTCCCAAGAGGGGAATAAAGCAAGTTTTTAGTACGAGGCTATAGAATCAGCAGAGCCTGTGACTCACCACACTTACTGTGTAGACCCACTAAAACCCAGGCTTGCTGGAGCTGAGGCAATTAGGAGAGTCTTTCTCAGAGAAGTTAGTTTTCCTTAAGAGTTCTACATCTATGAGCACATTTCATCAGATGTTACCTGAACACACACGTGTAAATTGTACTAAAACTATGGACAAAGCAAATGCCAAAAGAATCGATTATTTTTTTAAATTACATCTCCTGTTTCTGTTTTATCAAACCCAGTAACTTTGAAATTATTAGGCACATGACGCTTCAGACACATGGACTTACAAATTTAAGAAAATCATCAACATCAATCCTACTTATCGCAATCATGGAAACTTGCAGACTTCTAAAAAGTAAATAGAATTTTGAGGCCATAAAAGAAGACCGCCTGGCATTTTTCATCATCGTTACTTGAGATCCGAGAAAGAAGACTGATCGTAATTTAGTAACAGATTATCCAGCTTCACCCTTGACAGTAACAGAAATACTTACTTAGAATTTTAGTTGATTTCATCTCCTACAGGGTGAGTATGAATGTGAGTTTCCGTGTGTGTGAATATGAGCGAGTATGCATTTGGCTTTCCAAAACTATAACGTTGCTTCCCCAAAATAACACACCATCGCAGGTCCATGCTTTGAACCTCTGAGATGTGGGTATATATTAACATGAGTTAGGTGGTTTCTACCTCATCTTCTTCACATAATCCTCATTCTTCTCTAGGTAATAATCTTTCCTGAATCTAACATGACTGTAGAAAAAGTACTTTGATACTGTTTCTATTTAGTTTGCCCCAGTCTCTGTCTTATCCACAAACTGTGGTTAACAATATAACAACCTATAGAATAACTAATAAAAAACAATAAAAACACCAAAATGCACACATTAGAATAGTAATAACATAAACGTCATTATAAAGAGGACAAAATAAAATGTATAAAAACGAGGAAAATTTTCAGACTGAACCCAAGTATAACAGAGAATAAAAAAATACTATTTTTACAATCTCTGTTCTACATATTCTGGTATTTTGTTCACACATCTTGAAACTTTAGCACAACTAGTACTTGTAAATAAGAAATACTATAATTAATAAACTTGGGATTATTTTCTAAGTAATGTGTAGTGCTCTATCTTCACAAAATTACAGAGAAACAAAGGTAAGTCTTAGAGTTAATGAAATCTGTAGCTTTATAGATCCTTTAACTCTCAATGGTCACTAGGTCTCACCTTCATCATTCTCCTTATATTCTTTTATTCCAGTTAAACAATATTCTTCATTTCTGTCCATTACATTTTCCTGAAAATGAAGAAGAGCTAAAATGTCATCGATGGCTACCGTTTTGGGAGTAATCTTAATAAAAGAAATTCAGGGCTTTGGAAACAAAAAAAAAAGTAAAATAAAATCTAATCACTTATATTAACGGAAATGCCCAAGATTTACTAGAGCTGGCCTCTAACAGCAAGGTTGGACAGTCAGGCCGTCTCCAGTGAAAACAGCTTTCCTCCACAATCACTAGTATGGACCACAGGGGTCTTCATGGAAAGGCTGTGCTACAGCTCTACAAATTTTTGGCTCTGGCAGCATGCCTGTGGATGGGTTTATCTAAAGTTTTAACTAATAGCAACAAACGTTATTTTCATAGAGTTTGGAAGAACTAATCCTTGCTCTGAACGGCGATTGCACAGGATGAAGCAGAATGAATCAGTGGTCTTCAGTTGGGAAAGTCTTCTTCCCCTGGGCACGGGGTGTTGGCTGGAGGTCTGTGCATTCCTTGATGCGGGGCATGGAGAGGATTCTGTAGGTGTCACGTGGGTAAAGAAGAGAGTGCTGCCGGGCATCGTCCAGTGACAAAACTTCATCCACTGGAGAAACTTTCCAGTTCAAAATGCCAGTGATGCTGAGGATGGGGAACTTCGATCTCAAATAAGACCAAAAGAATCAAAGTTTCCAATAAGTTACAACTCCAGAAGACGGAACCAATGTTTGCTGATTTTCTTATGTGAATGGGCCATCCTAAATCAACCACATGAAATTTTGATTCCAAGTCATAGTACAACATTGATAATAGAAGCATATGGCCTATTGGTTTGGCAATATCATTCAAGTAAAGTGATATTTCAAATCAAGAACAGTCAAGTACTCGCTAGTCGCTTTGACTTCTGATACTTGCAAGAGAAATATATTAATAGAAACCATCAATTTGGTTTATAAAATAAAAAAAAAACTATTTGTATATGTGGGCTGGGGATCTACAACAATAGTCTGAGTGCTGGCCTACCAAACACAAGGCCCTGTGTTTGAATCCCCAGCATAACAAAAGCTGGCCATGTTAGTGAAAGCCTGTAATCCCAGCACTCTAGTGATGAACACAAGACAATTATCATGAGTACCAGGCCTGCCAGGGCTCCAGAGTGAGTTTAGGACCAGCCTGTACTATCAAGCAGGACTACCTCAAGAAAAGAAAATGTGTATTATATTTTAAAATATGAAAATCTCTCAGATTGTGAATATATAACCTAATGTACTAAGAGTTAAATAACAACTATGCCATTCTGAATTCCTTTGAGCTCTTTGGCTGGTTTCTTAATTTGTAAAGTACATGTATGTAACTTATACACAGACATGAAATATCTTTTCTGTTCCATTAGATCATTATAATGTAGATAAAGTAAATTTTGGATCATCAAATTTTAAAACAATAAGTCTACAATATGAATATATCAAACAGCTGAAAGGTATTTAGTTACATTCCCCATACTGAAAACTTTACAGATATTTTTATGTATTTTGTTAAGATAGTTTTCATACCTAAAACTTAAATGTTTCCTAGATTTCTCTTAGGTATTGTATTGATCAAAATTTCATTGAGATTTAGTCTTCAAAGGAACACATTTGAATATGAGTAATCCTGTAGTTGTGTCACTGAAAATCACTTGCCCTCTTTAAAATGGTTGATCTGAAAGAAGGTGAAGTTTAGACAAGAGAAGGTGTCATGAGGAGAGAAGCTGTAAATACATATGAAGTTTCTTTGTTTGCTAGTTGTTTACCAAACGCTCTGCAGCCAGGTTCCCACAGGGAACCTGAATCTTTTCACCAGCCAACTGCAGAGATGGAAGTCCCGATGAGGTAGGGTAGTCTTTATATTCTCTGATTTTAGGATTAAACTAATTTCCAAAAGATAATAGACTTATTATTCATATTATTGATATTTGTTTAACCTTGCTCATGTTAGCTGTTTAATTAAGACTTGGCCAAGAGATAGGAGTGAACTCGAGCCAAAGGCCTGCACTTTTATGGGTTCTGGCAGGCTCAAAAACCCATTTATCACCTGAGGGCTGCAGCAGAACACAGGTAGAACTTTTAGGACATGTGTGTGTGATCCAAGGTGAAGTGACAATGCTGTAGGAGCAAAAGAAGCTGGACAGCTGGGACGTTGCCACTTGACTAAGACATGATTTTCCAATGGATGATGGAGAAACTAGTTTCCTTTTGCCTGAAAAGTGATCTTCTAATATCATTTCTATTACATTCAATTAAATTTCTTGGCTCCTTGCTTGCTGTGAACTGAATTTATTCTCCATAGAGAGTCTGTACCCCAAAACTGTAGAAATGATGAGAATAACATTTCTTGACATAAGGTGAAGAAAGACAAGTCGTGACTGACTAGGAAGGTTCACTGCAGGGTTCGAGATCTTTCCTTCCATCCAGAGAAAACACTTTCTAAAGTGCAATGAGAAGCAGCAACTGATTTCTGTGCAGCTACCTGGGATGGTCCATAAAAGCACCTAGGAGAAGGAGGGTGCTGGCTGCAGCCCTTTGTGGGGAAGGCTGTGTGGGGAGGTTCAGGGTGAGGAGTTAATTCAGAAAAATGCCATCCAGTGTAAGAGGGGTCGGCCTCTGCAGCTGAGAATCCCCAGAATACTTAGAGACCAGTGGTCATCTCTGTACCTCTGCAGGTATCAGCTAATTTGGAGAGTTACTACATGTGACTCTGGAATATTATAGATCTTGATCTGTTAAACTTGATAATGAAGTCTTAAAATTTGGAATTCCACACTGGAATTTGAAATGTGCGCTCATGTGTGTGCACGTGACATGTTTGTTACCTTGCTTCTGCTTATTTATTATTTATATGGGTTGTGGTGTTTCATTCTAAGACAAAATTTATAATGCAAGATACAATGATATAAGCAGGAATAAAAGAATAAGTATATAAAAAAGGAGCAGAGAGTGAGACATTATGGAACACATTTATAACCTCGGAAACGCGCTTTACAGAAATGAAAGAAATACCTTGAAAATTAAGGTGCTTACTTTCGAAGTTGCTGGGTTATTATGCGTTGTTTTGTGTTTATGTTAGTAAAAGATTTCTCCTGTGAAAATGGCAAAAATGACACAAGATAACATGAACGTATGACACCAAGGGAAACAAATAAAATGGCCTCATTGGTTATTTCTATGATCACACATTTTTGTAGATAATGCATTTATTTCTAAGAACTTCAGGAATCTGCTTAGCTGTATTACTGGTGGTGTTCGAATTATTCTATCTGAATGGAGATGCATGATAAAAATGCTGTTTCAATCTGAGCATGACAAGTTATTTGGAGAGATTAAACACAATTCTATGAGTTTCATTGTGGCAGCCCCGAGATACATAAAATTTAGGATGAGGTAAATGTCTATAAACTATAAAATAAGGAATATTCTGGAAAGAATACACCACTTGTTTTGGGTTTGTTGGAGATTATTGAAGTGATGAACTCCTTAGTGTCTGTCCTCTGGCTGGCATGGGGTGGCATGGGGGACCATCCAAACTTATTTTGTGTTTTCTCTTTCCACGTTCTATTCTAATTCTCCTGTATGAGGAGACCAGGGAAAGAATCTGGCTAGAATTATGGGTGTTCTGAGATACTAGGAAGGAAATTGTTTTCTTCCACATTCTGTTATCTGTTTTTCTTTCCCTGAAAATATGTATCTACCCATCCCCAGGAAGTGACAAATACTTGGCTGATGTACGGCAGAATGGGGAAGGTGGCACCTACCTTCATAGTAGAATCCTAGACACACAATGGTGTTGAAATACCCGACTGTGCATGGCCAGGGCTTTTGCTCTGTTGAATGGAATTCTAGAAGATAGATGTCCAGGCTCAGTTTTGTTCTTAAACAACGAGAGATCAGAAAACACTTCACACTACAGAGGTTACTCCATTAATGAGAAAGCCAACCAAGCATCAGGAGGCTACTTATCTGGATGGCTGTGCTCTCAGGGGCCCTTGCTCAAGTTGGCTGCTGGACTCTGATATCTGGGCATGATACTCTGGCAGTGTTGGAAGGCTACAATTTTCCTCAAAAAGGTTGTTCACTGGGTGTGAACAGAAGTGCAGTCACAGGGAGAAAAGCCCTGTAGGCTGAATTAGGGGTCTCCAGTCCCCGGCCCAGGGTCTCATAGGACCTGGACCAAACGGTGTGAAGTATGCAACTGTGAGGGGGCAAGGCTCCAGGTTGCCTCCTGACCTCCACTTCCTGTCAGATCAACAGACAAGTTTCTGCTATCCAAACAGTTGGTAATCACTGTAGTACGTAGTACATCAGAGTAATCCCATTAAAATTCACGAGATACAGCCAGGCTGATCACATGTGATTTTTGCCGTGAGAGGCTGGCTGCGTGCAGTCCTTTTCAGTGTTGCGCCTGTGAGAAATCTGACATAATGTCCTACAGCGCACACACGGAGGGAGGCTTCCTATTAAAACACAAGACAAGAGAGAGTGCATGAAGGATGAAGAGGGCACTGAAGAAGCAGGAGTAGAACCAGAACAGAGGCTGGATAGTCTAGTAGAGACGATTCAAATTGTGCAAAGGATGAGCAGTGTCAAAGGCTGCCGGTGAGGAACAACTAGTAACCTGAAACAAACAAAACTCTGCATGTGTTTTCCTTACATAAATACATGCACGTGTGTCTTTATGACTTTTTTGTTATTGTTGCCGAGACAGAAAAACTCAATATTTACAACTTAAGAAAGAAGAGGTTTATCTTAGCTCGCAGTTTCAGAAGGTCACAATGTTGGAAGCACAAGGCGGAAGCATAACCTGAGGAATCTGCTCATGGCCTGGCAGACAGACACCGAGTAAGGGAGGAGATTAGAGCTTGTTAAGCAATCTCAGGGAGAAGGCACTGCTTACAGTAATATCGTCTACATGGACAATCGCCAGGTCTGATAGAATTCATATATAATGTAAAATTTAGCTTGTTGATTCTTCCACTTTTTTTGAGATAGGGTCTCACTCTGCCGCTTAGACTGGTCCTAAACTCACTATGGACCCCAGAGGCTTGCCCAGGACTCACAGAAATCCTTCTGTCTCAGCCTCCCGAGTGCTGAGATTACAGGTGGACACCACCATGCCCAGCTTATGTGGTACTGGGGAATTGAACTTGGGTACTTAGCATTTGACTCAAACACTTTCTAGGCAAGTGCTTTAACCATTGAGACATTCCTTTACCCCCTGATTCTTCTACTGTGTATTGCACATGGGCTACAGCTGTCTATTAGAGAGACTCTCTCCCCAGCCAGGTGGCACTGCCAATGCCTGCCTCAGTTGGTCGGAGGAAGCCTGGGCTCAGAGTCACCTCCATCTTTTGGCCTTTAGCTTGGTGTAAAGAGGGGCAGAGTCCCAGAGCACAACTCCTAAGGAACTTAAAATAAAAAACAGAGTGAAACAGGGAGGTTGGGTAGGGGAGGAAGGAGGGAGGAGAAGGTAGGGGGAGGGACAAAAGGAGAGTGGGAAAGCCCTTGTCACCTTGACAAGATACGTGTGTGCACAAAATGCTCAACTCCGTTGTAAACCTTAAATTTTGCACGTATACATATCAATAAAATGGGGGAAATAAAAGAGTGGCAATGCACACCGTGTGGTATGTGTCACTGTTGCCCATAAAGCACCATGGAGCCCGTGTATCCAGAATAATTTGGATCCTGGAAACAGAAGAAAATTAAGTGATTTGAGGTTAGGGAATTGAAAAGTTAAATCTATTATCAAAATAGTAACACAGTTTATGGACATATAATTATTTTTTAATGAGAGCTATATAAAAGGTGAAATGAATGAAGAAACTAACCCTTTAACTACATTCATTTCTAAAATTAGCTCCATAATCCTGTGTTTTTCAAATAACTATTTTTACCTCCCAAACAATTTCCTTCTTTGCTATTCCCTGGTTGTCTTCCCTTTCCTTTAACCCTTCTTACAAAATACTATATGGACACAGGCACTAAAAATAGAAAAACTCCAAAATTAAAAATGTGTTGAGTATCTTTCTTCTGTAGTATTTAAGCTAAATGCCATGGTACACACATATCGTGGTTAGTCTTTCAGTCTATTTTTTTTTTTCTGTAAGTCCAAACTGGTATTCTTTTCAGAAATAGATATTATATATTTCATCCTTTCTTTCAATTACATCTTAATGCACACATCTGTATCTGTACTTAGTTCAACATAAATTCATATTACATACTGCTTGAATATGATAAAATAAATTATGAGAATGGGACAAAACATAGGAATGTTAGGTAATCAATTGCAATAGAAAACAGAAGAGACTAACGCTTTATATTAAAAACTTATATTGAACTAATTGTGAAGCTTCAAGTGATTGCCATGAGGATATAGAAGATAAAAGCAGACAGGTAGATATGGGGAATGACAGAAAGTATAGTTAATAAAAATAACTATATGCGTACAAATACACACCAACATTGGCCCACATTCTCTCTGGTGGCCTTTTGCTGTCCCAAGAACAACCAATCAGCAGCTCTTCCATTAACTATAAAACCTGCAATTTTCTTCCCTGGAAGACATAACTTGCTCCTCACCTAAGCTATCCCCACCCTCCGTTGCAATAATAAACTCATAAGCTACAAACTCTCAGAACAATGACTGAGGATTTTAGAGTTCCTGAAACGTTCTTAGCTTTGTTTTTACTTCTCCTCTGGTATGAATTCAGTTCCACTGACCTCTTTCCAATCCGCTCACCTCACCGCAATGCAGTTCTCAATGTGAGAGCTCTGTGTTCAGGGGTCAGAAAACAATGTTCTTCCACAGCTGCTCTAGCAAGAACGTATGTCAGGTCTTTTCGTTTCTGAAGTAATGTTTTAAAGATAAGGTGAATTAAGCAACGTTTCAGAAATTATTACATTCTTTCAAAATCTGGGACTCTATTTCTTTTTGTCTGTTTTATTCTTCATGAGAAATGCACTCTTTAATCCACTAAGGCATTTTATTTGAAATTTAGTTGGAGAGATGTTGTTGTTTAAATTATCATGCAGCCCAATGGTCCTTTCAGAAGATCCAAAAAGTAAGGTGATTACTAACTTCAGGGACATTTTTGAGGAAGCTATATATGATTCTTTTTAACTCAACGTCTGATTTTGCCTTTTGTACAACACCACAGTTTATCTTCATAGTTGATAAGAATATACATGTGATTACTTCATTATTATTACTAAGCATGAGGTGAGTCCTATAAAAATAATGCTATGGCCAATATCTGCTCCTCCACCACAATAACCCACTATATTTATTGAACAAATTCTTTAGATTTTTTTTCTAAATTAAGCTTTGCAGTAGCCCTATGAGATAGACTCAGCCTTTGTACATATTATCAAATTATAGTAATGAATCACAAGGCTTAGAGAGGTTAAGTGATTTTCTCCAGTTGTACTATAGGCGGTGGGTCAAAGGAGGAGCCCAGTAGAACCAGAAATCAGCCAGAAACAAGAGAATTTGAAGTAAAGCTTACTGCCCCCATGACGCTATGCCTGTCTAGCAGGCTCAGATGTAGGTCCAAGTGTGAGGCATAGGGATAAAAGGATAGGTAAAAAGTATAAAAGGGGAGTCAAGGGGATAAAAGAATGGGTCAAAGCCTTAATATGGGGATGAACGGAGCTTTTATGCATTGTGGGTAAATTAGACAGTCCGAGTGTCAAGGATTGAGCTCTTTAACTGGTGGGTTAGTCAGGGCAAGGGTGCAAAAGAGGACAAAACAGAATTGCCTGATAGGTGTGAGAACAGGCAGGTGGATGATAGGCTAAGAGAGACAGATTTTTCTCTGGTGGTCAAGGTCGTTATTCTCAATCAGCCTTCAGTCAGGTCTTGCAAAATTGTTATGCAGGGCTGCAGCATTCAGATTGCTGTGGCTGGGAAAGAATGAGGGAGTAGCTATCTTCAAGCCAAGGTCATACACAGAGAGCCAAGATCTGAAGTCACAGCACAGGAACACCACAGTTATCAGGCAGAGGAGGCAAAACTCAATGTTGTCGTCTTTGTTTATGGCCATGTCACATTGTGCACACCTGTAGGTTCCCACTCTACATCTGTGCACCAAGAACTATACCCAAGGACATGAGATATAGTCTTTGCACAGATTGTCAACATTTCTAACATTTTTTTTCTCTTTTTCTCAGGGTTTCACTGTATGGTTCAGGCTGGTTCTGAACTCATCATATAGCCCAAGTTGGCCTTGAACTCACCACAATCTGCCTGCCTCAATCTCTGAGTGCTGAGATTACAGGCATAAGCTACCATGCTCAGGCATTATGTGATGTGGGGGTATCAAAGCTGAGGCCTTATAATTCCTAGACAAGCTCTCAAATCACTGACCTATGCAACCACATCATTATTTCTTATAAAGAACAAACTTTGTACTCAACTATAACATAATAGAGAATCTCAGAATCTTAGTGTTCATTATTTTCCATGATCTATAAAACCCCACTTTAAAAACCTTTGAAATGATCTCAAGTGGTTTCATCAATTTGTTATTTTAGTAAATAGATAGATACAGACCTCTAGGCTATCAATAATTTATACTCTCAAAAGGAAAGAAATAACATATAGAAACCAAATCAAAATCAATTTTAACTCCATAACAATACTATGAAAGATTACTCATATTAGAAGACTAAATCTCTTAGGACTTTTGATAAGTGCCACTGATAATCTCCAAAACAAAACCATATAAATATTAAAAAATAGATATGAAAAACATCTCAATGATAATAACCAAACATTCCTGAAATTTTTCTTAGTATAGTTATAGAATATAACAAAGTAACTTTTAGTTGTTTGATATAATTTATATTATAGACTTAATTTTTCAAGTATGTAATAACTCCAAATTCACTTTTTGCACACTATAGTAATATAATGGAAACAAATGGATATTTTATTAATATGTATGAGTTAAATGTCCTTTTCAGGTAGTGAAATTGAGACAGCAGCTCTAAAATATTCAGAATTAGACAGCTGTTTTCTGAGTGTGTTTTTCTGCATATTAGTCATCCAAGAGATTTTCATACTCTAATACAAAATGATAAAATCATTTTATTGTTTATTTCACAATGGATTTTAGAGTTGTGATTGACTATAATTTTTAAAAATATCACATGGAAAGTAAAGGTGATTAATTAGTGCCCACCTGTTTTATCTTCAAAAGTAATTTAGCTTGAGCTACATTGACAAAACAAATTAGGGTACATCAATCATTTTCTAGATTGCAGCTTCAGTACTGTGATTTTTTTTAGTTTGATTCGAGTTTGCCAATTCCCAAAGAGAACTGAGAACCAGAAAATGTTTGTTTTTGCCTTCTGCAGTCATGACTCATTGGACCTTTTAATTCTTATGGCTTTATTCTATTTCAGAGTTCCCCAATCTCAGCATCAGAGTGTTTTTGAGCTGGGTGATTCCTCTAGAAGGTGGTATTCTGTCATTGGAAGACACACAGGCAGCACCCTCTACTCTACCTACTACACCACAGAAGCACCCTCTCTGTGCTTTCAGCAGGTTGGTAAATATAACACACAAGATCCCCAGGCATTACTGAAGTCTGGGAGAGGGAAGACTCGTTCATTGTAGAACCACTAATACATTTTATTGTGCTCTATACATTGCCTTCAAGATCAATGATTAGATAATTCTTCTAACTCCATTAACCAAAAACACTTGTTATTGGCTTATAGTTCACATTAATCTTCACACCAGATGTTGATGACTTGGCTTCTCTTTTGCAATGTTGTGAGGAGCTGCCTCCACCTCTGCCTCCATCATGTGCTTTCATGGTTGCCATCCACCCATGGCAACCATGACTGTAACCTCCTGAAACTGTGAGATAGAATAAACTTTCCTCTCCTCAATTGTACATATCAGGTATTGAGTGAAAACTTTGAAAAAGCAGCTAAGAAAAGGAGGTAAACATGTGTCTTTGGGGATCCAGGGGTGGAATGTAGTGGTATGGATCTGAAGTGTCCTCCAAAAACCTCACATGTAACTGCCTATGGACATTGTGCCCTGTTGGGAGGTAGGGCCTCGCCGGAAGGGGCGGATGCTTGGGCCTGGATCTGGAGAGGGTGTATGCTGGTTCTACCCTTCCTCTTAGACTTCATTCTGTTCTGTCATGCCATGAAGATCTCTATCTCTGGCTCTGAACTTGGCTCTGGACCCAGCCTCAGCCTTTCAGGTAATTCTATCTTTTGTTGGCTTCCCGCCTAAGAATGGACTGTAACCTTCTGTAACTAAGTTTAAGCTGAAGTAAATATTTCTTTTCTAAAGTTGTGCATTTGGCTACTCTGTCCCAGGAAGAAAAAAGTAACTAAGACAACCACTAAACTTGACTGATATTTTCATTTTTCAATTTCAGATATAATACTCTTTCGTACTGAAATGTTGCAATTTTATTGCCTCTCAAAATTACAGCACTCTTTCCAAATCAAACAAATCATTCTCCACAGTGCAAAACTAAACCTTACCAGGGTTTTCCCTGTTATCACCCCACTATAATAAGTATACCTAATAACGAAAGCTTTAAAGACCTGCCAAATGAATATTCCTTATCTTCAATAATTTCTGTTTTTCCTATTATGCTGCATATGCAAGCATCTCAGTTACTTGACTGCAAGATATAGGATATTCCTATCTTAAAAAGTAACTCTGGGTTGATAGGCAGGTAAGATGGCTTCCTATTTTCATTGATCCCCATTTTATCGAGCTTTTGAGTCATTACCACAGTGCTACCATAATTGTGCCAACCTGATGCTTTGTATTCAGACATCCATCTATTTCTTTGATTATTCTTGTTTCACTTTGATATTTTGCTTACAATCACTAATTGTTAGCTTTTCTCTATCTGGAAAAGAGTTATTTGTATATTGGTGTGATCCTCTCAAATGATATGAGAAACTTCTGGAAAACAGATTTTCCCCCTTTCTTTGAATTCTTGTAGTGATCATGCATGTGATTTTCTAATCCATCAGATCAAAGATTTTATAGGTTTTGTTTCTGTTCGAAGAATTTTAGAGAGTTCAATAAACCTAATGCCATTTATGGGCTTTGCATTTACAGCAGGATTTGTATTGCTTGTTAAACTCTTGTGAAAGTCAGTTCTTAGAGGGATAGTTTTGGGGCTCAGGGTATAGCTCCATGATTTCACTGGTTGCCAGACATATGTTGTGCATGGGGTTTAATTTCCAGGCACCACATGAAAGGTATCTGGGTGTGGTGGTGTATGGCTGTATTTCTAGCACTGTGAGAGTTCAAAAAGATTGTTATGAGTTCCAGACCATCTTAGACTACATAGTGAGTTCAGAACCAGCCTGGACTACAGAATAATTACCCTATCTCAAACCATAAATAAATAGAAGGAGCAGAATAGAGAGAAGGATGGCTTTCATAAAGAGTTCTGAGGATCTGGAGTTCAGGACGATTCATACAGACTCAGCTCTTTGATTCTCATTAGAAGATTCACATTAACTTACTGTGGTTCTTTAATTGGTTACTACTTCTGAGGCTAGTTTTTGATATTTTAAAAATGTTTGATTTGATCTTCTAATAGGGTTGGTTGATTTTCTTTTGGGGTTCTGTGAAAAAAATGACTTTTTAAAAATATTTGGCATTTCTAATGAGTATGTATAATCTTTTTTAAAAAAAAAAAAAGAGACACCTGTTACAAATGGTCTTTAACAATTTTGGTTTCAAGACCCAATTTTATAGAAGACTTTTTTTTTCCAAAAAAAAGAGTAAGGAGACAGGGTTGATACCATTATTACTGCCTAGGTTCTACCTCATATCAGAGCTATTGGAATCACATAAAACATACGGAGCATAAACCCCAGATCATTTCAGGCAAAATTCACAGTTGGGGTCCTGGTTCTCTGGATTCTAATGTCCTGGCTGTTCTGACAGAAGGAGGACCCAGATGATAAACTGAGAGATGGAAACACCTGGAAAGATAGAGTTCACCTGCTTGCTAGCTGCTCACCTTCTACTGTGTGGTTAGGATGCTAAAGGGTCATGAACATGTCCTGGTCCATAGCCCAGAGGTTAGGAATTCCTGACTTGCCCTCAAGGACATATCTCTGTGTTATAAAAGTAAGGGCGTCTTTTCACAGGACAGATCATTAAGAATATCAGGAAATCGTGGCATGGGCACAGACTTAGCACTTATCAGTGAAGATAAGTTGGCACTTTAGGAAGACTACATAATTAAAAAATCTTTTCTGAACTTTCACAACGTGTTAGCTCAGGTTATAAGAAATTAAGCAGTAAGTTTTTCCATTAATTGACCTCAGGGATGGAAGTTCTAGCTAGGCAACATAGTCCTTACGATTTTTTGCGGAAGGGATCAAGCTAATCACGAAAAAGGCAGTTATTTATGATTCATGTTAATATTTGTATAACCTTTTTGAATTGACCAATTAAGAATTTAGGAAAAACAGGACTGAAGTTTATCCAAAGGCTTATAATTTTATGACTCAGGCCAAGATGCTATGAATCTGTTAATCATCTTAAAGGTAGTAGCAGAACACAGGTCGAACTTTTCTGGCATTCAAGAGATCTCAAGTGCAATAATGTTCTTGCTAGATGACACAGGTAGAGAACCAGGAAGTTGCAACATGAGTAGAGACGTGGATTTGAAAAGGAATCAATAGAGAAGCCAATCTCTCTCCTTACTTAGGAAATACTTTTATATCCAAAAATTGTACCTGAAGTGCCTTTTGCATTTTATTTTCTCCTACAGTTCACTTTTTCTCTTCTTGTTGCTTTGAACTGAAAGTTTTTTCATTTGGTGTCTGCACCCAAAACCTTAGAAACGAGGATGGCGCTAGGTAATGTAAAGAGCAGAGTGTCAGGTCACTACTGGCAGGAAGGCCAGCCAGAAGGGTTAGCTACTCTTTCTTTCACTTAGGTACAATATTTCCAAGTTTCAGTAAGCAGTTTCTTTCTTTGGAGTTTTTTTTTTTTTTTTTTTTTTTTTTTTTTTTTTTTTTTTTTTTTTTGAAAAGCACCCATGAGAAGGAAGGTCTCGGTAGGTTTGGGATGGGAGGGTTGGGGGTGAAACTGAATCAGAAAAATCCTGCCTAATGTAAGAGGGAGAAGTGTGCACCTCTGGTCGCTGCCAGCTGCTGGGTCTCAGAGTCTCAGGAGAACGTGGAGACCAACAACCACCTCCAGAGAAAGAATTGCATCGGTGGCTTTGGGGAGTTACTAGGAACAAATCTGGGTAAATTGGGGATTCTGACCTGGTAAACTCAGTCACAAAAATTTAAAATCTGGATTCTGGCTGGCATTTGAAATGTTCGTGATGTGCACATGCATGTATGTTTATGCTATGTAATTATTACTTTGCTTCTGGACTTCATCCATTCATTCATTTATTTGCTTTTTAAGACAGAATCTTGCTCTGTAGCTTAGACTGGTCCTAAACTCACTATGTAGCCCAGGCTAGTCTTGAGATCACTGCAATCCTCTTGCCTCAGCCTCTCAAGTACTAGGATTATAGGCATGCAGCACCATATCTGGCTTTATGTGGTACACGGTAATTGAATTCTGGGCCTGTGCCTGCTAACCAGCACTTTAATTGCTGTGCAGTTCCTCCAGTCCCTGAATTTTATTTTGTAGATGTGATGCTTACATCTTAAAACCAAATTCACAATGCAAGGTACAATAGTATAAATAGGACTAAAAATAAGTAGTCTAAAAAAAGAAGCAGTGTTGCATTAAAGCAACTTAGTGACCTCCGAAATCCAGTTCATAGTAATCAAGAAAATTCCTTGAAAATCAGGGTGCTTATTTTCTGTGTTCCTAGGCTCATAAATAATTTATGTTTGCATTGAAAAGAGTTTTCCCATGAAAATGACAAAAATAACACCTGACAACATAGAATTAGGACATAAAAAGTAAAAAAAAAAGTTATTTGAGTTATTACTTCTGTGATCATATATTTTTCTCTAGATGACACATTATTTCTGAGAGCTTCTAAAGGCTGCTTAGCCACATTCTCGCTAATGTCAAAGCTGTCCTACATGAATGGAGATGTGTGTTCTAAATACGTGTATGGTCCAGACCTGACAGAACTTGGGGAGATTAAATGTAATATATATTCCCCAAGCAAAACAACATGTACAATGAAATAACTTTGCGAGGTATAAAAATCAACATTTTTTTGTTCTAGAAATCAGACACTTCCTCTTCATATCCCTGAAATACCTCGTGCTGTGAGACAGTATTGAACCTTGGCCTCCTTGTCTCCTCAAAGTGGAGTGGGATGGCAGGACCATCCAGTCTTTTTTTTCCACCTTTACTGCTCATTTTATAAGGAGCTAAGGGTGAGAATCTGGCCAGAACTTCTTTGCTTAGGCCCTAAGACAGTCTGAGGGAAGCCCTTTCCTTGTTGGTGATGTTCTCTTATTTTCCTTCCCTGAAAAATATGTTTCCACCTATTCCCAGGAAATGACAAATCCTTGGCTGACGTGCGGATTAGGTGAAGAGGGCAGCACCTATCCCCACCATAGAATCCTATTTTCTTTGATGCTGGAATGCCCCACTGTGTATGGCTGGAGCTCCTGCTCTGTGGAACAGCAGACAGGAAGATATAGCATGCAGCCTATCTTTTGTCATTGTGCAGGGAGGGATGTCTAACACTTTCCACCACAGAGGTTACCTCTTCCATGAGAAAATCAAGCAAGCATTATGAGGTGGCTCAGGCAGCGGACTATTCCATTCATGGCCTTTAGAAATTTCTAGGGTCGGCTAACATCAGGCAGAGCCGCTTCGGAGGAGGCTGGTAGGAATCACGGACATCTCCCCTGCCACCCCTTGCCACAGGGGCCTGCGGGGGAACCTGGGCTCCGCTGGCTGGACCAATTCGGAATAGACTGGTAGGAGTTAGGAATGGAAAAAAGCAGTTGTCAACACCATTGGGACAGAGAAGAGGGAGGTCATATTGTTGCAGAGGAACAGGGTGACAATAGCAGCAGTGGTAGGTGAGAGTCTGATTAAATGGGAGAGAGAGAGAGAGAGAGAGAGAGAGAGAGACAGAGAGAGAGACAGAGAGAGAGAGAGAAGTTCTGAAGTGGTGTGTTCAGCCTCAGGCTTCAAAAGCTGCACACCTAAGGGGAGATTCCTACCCCTCTGCTGCTGTCCCTGCAAATTTTTTTTTCCATTCCTAGAGCAAAATTTCGTCCAGTAACAGCTGACATGAAAAAAAGAATCGGCACTTCCACTATGTCAATATCAAAAATACAGTTACAATTGCCAAGTTATACACTAAGAGAAATAGGTGACTTCCTGTATTTTTGTTTGGCTTCGGAAGTGCCTCTGTTCATTGCAAACATACGGATCTGAAAATTATTTCTGATAAAAGGTGCTTAAGTCATGCTCCTAAAACAGTTTCACACCTTGGAGATTTCTGGAGATTTTTCAGTATTCAGGTTCCCCAAAACTTTTAAACTTATTAGTGCCTAATATTTGTATTTTGGGCACCAATGGACAGGAATATCAGGGTTCTTCTGTTTGTTTTAACACCGTTGTAATTATCTGATTGCTAATGCTTGAATGCAAAGAGAATCCTGTCACCAAAAAATGATGTCATGACCTAAATATGCTAATATACCATAGTAATCCCAAGTATTTACTAAAAAATTTCTAAAATTTTAGATTTTTTTTAAAATTAAGCTTTACATTAACCTGATGAAATACATTTTAATTCTGTAAATGTCATGGAATAATAAGAAATAAATATCCCCTTTGATCCAGTGACACCCCTCCTGGGAATATATCCAAAAGAGACCAAAACAACATATAACAGAAATGTATGTATACCCATGTTCATAGCAGCACAACTAACAATAGCAAAAATATGGAAGGCACCAAAATACCCATCAACAGACCAATGGATACACAAAAATGTGGCATTTATACACAATGGAATACTATGCATCAATAAAGTCCAATAGCGTGGAGGCTTTTGCAGGCAAATGGAAGAAACTAGAGAACATCATGCTTAGTGAAGTGAGTCAGAAACAAAATCATTTTATAATGAGGGAATAGCCTGCATTTTGATCTCAAGATACTGAGACAGAAATATATATATAGTATCATACAAGTAATAATTAATAAAATATAAACTAACTATAAGAAAATGTTATTTTAATAGATATTTAACATATTTCATTATCAAACCCACACATATTATGGCAGGATGATATTGCAGAAAACCCTGGCACAGGTTTGTTTTTTTTTTTTTTTTTTTTTTTGCACTGTAGGAAATAATTTTGTGTGAATTTGGAAAGTTTGCACTAATTCTATGAAACGACAAGAATTAAAACTTTTAAAATATATTATGTCTAGAATTGGAAAATAGAAATATAAATTTAGCAGATTATGGAGCTGTTAGAAGGAGAAAAGTCCAAAAACATGCCAAACTATTATTATAATCCTTTTAAAGAGAACTAACAGGGGCTCTTTCAAGAGAAAGGAAGCAGAAGACTTGATCATATAGGAAGACTCACTGATACCTTGGCTCTCAGGAGGTGGTAAAGCTGAAAGATGTGTCAGAGAGCAGAAAGTTGAGACCCAGAGACTAGATCAATAATGAGAAAGCCCCTAGAAAAGACAATGTGGTAAAATGAGTTCTGTCCAAAATCAGATGAACTTTGCTTTATTTCATTAATTTTTGATACAAATCACCAAAATTTAAGTTATTTAAGCCAATCAGAGAAATAAATACATTTGAGAATCTTTCCTAGCCTTCATTAGTTTCAAGGAGGTACATCCTCAGTCCATTTTTCATTGTAAACTTGAGACAGCATCATGCTAAGGTGTTCAATAAGCCATTCTTAGCTCAAAATTGCAGACTTCCTGCCCCGGGCTCTCGGTGTTGGTTATACAGGTCTTTATCACCAGGCCCAACTGGTGACTGATGTTGACTGGTTCCAGGAGGTGCCACAAGTACCAAAAATTACAAGTACCCAATTCTTTTGTATGTTTGCTCTTTTGAATGGTTATCAAGTCACCCAGCAATGGATGCCATCATATGAAAATTCCAAATTGTGAGTCAAGTACCAAGCAAGGACAAGTACCGAGGTATATAATGTTACCAAAATGTGTTGATTACAAAATCTGATGCATTTCCAAGCAGTAGAGTACTGAAGGATGACTGCATAACCTGAACAGGAGAGCAAATTGGTGAAAAATTGAAGGAGAGAGCTCAAATATGAACTTGTCCTGGTGCTGCTTAATGCAGACATCAAGAGAGAGACCTTGTGTAAAGCTGTCCAAGTTATTCAGGGGTTGAAAATTCAGAAAGTGCAAGTGGAAGCTAGCTTAATGTTTGCTGATTATATTGGACCACTTCCATCGTGGAAGGGGCATTGCTAGGTCCGATGGGAATACACTGTTAATTTGGGTGTGGATTTGCCTCTCCTGCATATGTCACTTCTGCCAAAACTAACATCTGTGGACTTACAGGATTCTACATATATCACTGTCAATGTAGTGAACACAAAACAGCTTCTGATGAAGGAATGCATTTCACAGCTAAGAAGTGTGGCCGTGTGCTCATGCTCATGGAATTCCCTGCTCTTACCAAGTTCTCGACATCCAGAAATTAGATTGATAGAACCGTGGAGAGGCTTTTGCTGCTGCTGTGTGGCAGTACCTTACAGGGCTAGGCAGGGTTCTCCAGAAGGCTGCATTTGCTCTGAATATGTTCCATACAAGGTACCAGTTCTCTTGTAGACAGGATTTATAGGTCCCAAATCAAGAACTTGAAACTAGAAGTGACCCAAAAGTAAACATTTTGCTCTCTGTTCTCATGACCTTATGTTTTGCTGACCTAGAGGTCTGTGGTCCAAAGAAAGAGTTCAAGTAACAGGAGCAACAATAATTTCATTGAACAAGAATTTGACTTCCACCCAACCATTTTGAGTTCCTCATGTGTCTGAGTTCACAGGCTAAAGAGGAAGTCATATTTTGGTTGGGACTATTGATCTAGATTACCAAGTGTAAACTGGATTGTTATTTCATAATGGAGATAAAAGTGTAATTTTGGAAAGCTGAAGAGTTCTTCAGGATATCTCCAAGTACTGCCATAGGTTTTTAGCATGATCAATGGAAGATTACAGCAACTCAATCCAAGAGGAGGACAAACAGTCCAATTGCTATTGGAATCAAGATGTTGTTCATCCCTCCAGGTATAAAATAAAAGTCTTCTGAAGGGTTTACTGAGGACAAAAACTAGAGAATAGGAATCAGAAAAAGGTAATTAAAAATAACAGCTATGCCATGACCAGTTAAAGAGGACTATAACTGTTAAGAGTATTTATTTTAATCTCCTGTATAAGCACGCACATATATAAAAAGTATTAAGCAGATAGTATTGGTGTCTATATTTTTGCTAATTCATTATGCAACATAGCACTGGTTGGTGTAATATCAGTACGTACTAAATTTGACTAAATGTATTGTCAGGATAAGAGTAGATACTGCTCAAAGAAAATTTTCTTCTTGTTTTGGAGAAAGAATTTGTATGTTTCCAGGTCTCTTGAGGGTAATTGTTTTATACTAGGTAGAATTATGGATGTGCTTTTGTCTTATTAAGACATGAAGTATGGCTTAAGGATAGTTGTATTGCTGTCAAGGTGGAAAAAGAGAGGTTGTGATAACTAACTCTAGTATTTTAACTAGACTCGCTTAAGAAATGTCTAGCAGATTAGTAAGGCATACTTCTGAATATGACTGCGGGAGATTTTCAGATATGATTCATATGTGGTATGCAGTCTGTCAATGCAAAGGTGGAAGAACTACACCAAATGTGATGGGTGGCGCCGTCCAATGGGTCTGTATCCCAGAAAGGATACAAAGGAGACCAAAGAGGCCCGTTGTATTCTCCAGAGGCTCTTGTTATCAACCTTCCAGCACCCACTCACAGCAACAACTCCACAAGACGCTTCAGCCTTTCAATCTCAGATTGGAGTTGTTTCCTTAATTGCCTGGATCTTGGCTTCCAACCTCTTATGCCAAGCACTGTGGATTTTCCAGCCTCTGATTCTGTAGGTCTACCTAGTAAATTACTTTTATAATTACGTACATGTATTTTAAATCAGTTGCTCTAGAAAATATTAACCAATACGTTTCTAATTAGAATTTTGGATCATCACTCATTAAAACTCTTTTTTTCTTGTTGTAAGAGTTAACGTGACTATAGAGTTGATAATCAGCTATAAACCGTGAAGAATCAACATGATCTTACTTCACCTTTGAGCACAGCAATGATATTTTAGACAAATTATATTTTTATGAAAAAGTCAAAGTAGAAAATAGGTAGAATAGGTCTTTATTTAGAAACAAAAGACAAAAAGATAAAAGGCCCCACTGCCCTGGAGTGGGTTCTAAGTGAGGTTGCCCCTAGACAAATTCTAAAACAGAAATTAATTGGAAGATGAAGAGCATGCAGTCTTGGATTAGAGGTGACTTTGTTTAAGCCTTATAAGTATTCATTTTATTCTAGTCAGGAATAGCTAAAATTCCGAGAACTGCCTTAGCTTAGCAGCCTTACTCACTGCCTTAAGACATCTTTTACTCTCTCCACGCTGTTATTTCTATAATAAAATGTTTTGGGGAAAAGGAAGTATTGGCTTCCATCAGAGGTAGCATTTCCACTGAAGAGCTTGCTCCACTTCTTGATCTTAATTTCTGAACGTTTGTCAAAAATTAGCAAAAGGGGGAGACAAGGTCATTACTTTGTCAGTACATAAAAAGACATTATAGGGCTGGAGGAATGGCTCAGAGGTTAAAAGTGCTTGCCTAGCAAATGCTAAGTACCCGAGTTCAATTCCCCAGCACTACATAAACCGGGCGTGGTGGCACACACCTGTAATCCCAGCACTCGGGAGGCTGGAACAGGAGGGTTGCCCTGAGTCCAAGGCCAGCTTGGGTTCCAAAGTGGGTTCAGGACCAGCCTGGACCAAAGAATGAGACCCTGTCTCAAAAATAAATAAATAAATATGAAAAGACATTATAAGCTGGTACACATCAAACTAGTTCTCTGTAAGAATCAGCACACATGTTCACTCTGATCTTCTACATATTCTACTTCCGCTAGTCCAGCCAAACTCCTCCCCATGACTCAACCATGCTTGTCAAAAAGGAGAAATTAAAAAACAAATCTCTCTCAGTTCTGGAGACCCCATGACCCTAATCTACTGCTTCATTTTTTGGTTTGTTTGGTGGTACCTATGTGAAATATTCTTTTAATGTTTAAAATCTAATGTCATCTTCTACAAGTAGGCATGTTCAAAGTCACACTGCCTATTTGTAATCGAGATAGAGTGAGACAGATGCTAGATGGATGGGTGGACGGATGAATAGGTACAGAGGCTGTGACCAGTGGATTGATGGATCAATGGGGAAAGAGTAACCGATACATACAGACACATGGGAGTGCACACACAGGATAGATATGGTGGCAATGAAGATAAATGCATGTGTATTGGTGACAGCTGATGGAGATATAATAGAAAGGTAGCCAGATAGACCGAGATAAATGGATAAGATAAATTTGGTTGATTTAACCCTGTAGTCGATATAAATAAGATTCAATTTCCACTAGGAGGAATTGCACAAGTGCACGCATGTCATACTGAAGTGTAAAGTATATTTTACATGGAAAAATTGACTGCCTCATTTTTCATTAAAATACCGTTAAATAGGTGACATCCTTACTTGAGAAAAGAAACACCACAGTGTAAGTCTTCCTTACATCTGGTCATGGTTTCAGGTATCGCGTTAACATTTGTTTGAAGATAGATCAGATAAAGACTGCGAGGAGAAACTCAAGAAACATGGAAAATTATAGAGATGACCTTGAAATTAGATCAAATGACATGAATAGCATAGGAGTATTTTTTTAAATGGATAAAAAAATCAACCAAGAATTACAGTAGACTTTCCAGATGCTACACCTGGAGCTTTGTTACTTAAGGAGAGAATGCCCTCAAAGCTTTGCCGATAAAGAACTTCAGTCCTGGAGTCACTTACAGAAAGTTGTGCTGGAGAAAATCAAAAGGCCTAGAAGAAAATCAAGCATGGAACAGGAGCACGTAGGAGAAGAATTTTCTCTTAACACAAATTCAGTCAATTTAATAAATAGAATATAATTAAATCATTACATTTTTGTAACAGCAAAAAGAATTTCACTATCAATCCTTTCTCCAATGTGACCATTATATTTTCTGATCATATTATATAAAAAATAACATATTGTATTTGAATATGATTCAAGGTATTACAAAATTATCTTTTGAAATTTTTAGTCCATAAACATATACCTACAATTATTTACAAATTTCACTTACTAAAAATAATTCACTATATAAATTAAACTATCCTCCTGATACTCTATTTTGGTGATTTCTTTTGAATTTTTAATTTCTTTCACTCTTGAACAACTAACACTATATAGTAGAGTGGATACTTTTCAAGGTAAGAATTGGTTTTTATTTGTGTGTTGTGTCATAAAAAAGAATTTTTTTTAAATCATTCCAACTTTAAGTAAATACAAAAGGTATAAATAAAATACAATTTTTTCACAGGTAGAAATAAATACAACATAGAATTTATCTAATATTAAAAACCAGAGAGTTTGTTAAAAGTAGGCAAAATGGTTTTTATGTTTATTTAGTAAAAATAACGTGAGAACTTTACTATCACTTGAGCTATTTATTCAGCTAGTTGATATAAATAGATGAGTCATCAGCTCAGAGTTTAATCAAAAGCCAACAGAACAAAAATTTTAAAAAAATGCTTTCTCAATAAAAGTGGACACTTGTATTCTTAATGAATCTATCCTATTCTTGGTGAACTTTTTAATTGTTCTAAATTAGGGGAACATTTTGATAAAGAGAAAGATCTGCAAAACACTGCATACAAATATTAAAGTGAAAGTGGTACCACATATAGTAAAAAAAAAAAAAAAGTAGCCCAACTGTGACATTTTGCTCACAATAGGCCTTGTGTATCATCTACATATTGCAATATCCCGCTCGTAGGAAGTGTGGGGCTATGAACCAGCAAGAAAGCATTCAATCAATTTTACTGAGAAATGGACCTCTCTGCCCTCCCACAAATCAATTGGCCTCCGTTGCATGAACACAAATCAGGTTTCCTTAGATTACTATTATCCTGGCTGCATACAAAACCTGCAACACATTTAAATTTTAAAAGTGAGTCGTTAATGTCAGTTCTTATGACAGGCTTATTTTTATTCTTAATATTCTGGGAAAGGATACTTAGGGACAGCATTAATTTCTTCTCCAAGGAGCTCTGCTTTCTAAATAATTCAGCCTCACTGGCCAGAGACGAAAGCCTCTATCTGCTACAAGGCTGTAGGAAGAATCCTGACCTAGATGTAAAATGACAGAGCCCATGAATCACCATTCTTAATGTTTGATTCAAAAATCTAGCGTTGCTTAAACTGAGGCAGTTAGAAGATTGTTAAAGATGTAAATTTTGCTCCAGATTTCTAGGTCTATGTTAGAGCATTTAGTCCAATTATGAGTAAACACATATGCACCGATAGCTCTAACCACAGACAAAAGAAATGCCAGAAGTGACGAGTTTTAAAGTTACCTCATCTGCTCATCTTCTATCAATGTCAGCAACATAGAAGTCACAGGCTGTTCTGGATACGTGGCCTGCAGAGTTGGAAAAAGGCATCAGTATCATTCCTATTCGCTGTAATCACATCCGTTAGGAGACCTCGAAAAGCAGAATGGAATTTTGAGCTCATGCAAGATGAATTCTGTCTCTTTTTACCAAAGAGATATTAGTTGGCAAAAGACAGACCAATTCTAAGTTAGTAACAATTTATCTACATCTATCCTTGAAAATGATGGAAATAATTGCTTAGAATTGTGGTTTATGACGTCCAGCACAAAGTATAAATGAATGCACATTTTACTTTGTGTACCTGTGTGTGTGTGTGTGTGTGTGTGTGTGTGTGTGTGTGTGTGTGTCCATTCGCCTCCTAAAACCACTGCATTGCTTTCCCAAAATAAATCCCCTGTAGACTGGAGACACCTTGGACCTCTCAGACATGGGTGTACATGGACATGTGATAAATGGTTTACTTCTCTGTTTTTTTTCTTTTATTTTTCTTTTCTTGTGTTTTCTTTTCTTTTCTTTTTTTGAGACAGGGTCTTGCTCTGTAGCTCAGGACGGTCACTATGTAGCCTAGAGCAGCCTTCAACTCACAGCAATCATCTTGCCTCAGCCTCCAGAGTGCTAGAATTACAGGCATGTGCCACCACACCCTACTTCCCTGTTTTTTTTCTTCTGATTCTTCTGTAAGTAAATAATCATTTCTGAATCTAATTTGTCTCTACAAGAAATACGTCTACACCCTTTTACTTAGTTTGCCTAAGCTTTTGTCTCATAATCTAGAAACTGGGGATAATAGCATAGCTGTCCATGTGATGAATAAATAATAGGCAATAAACAGGTGCAAATTAATGTGATATAGCAAAGGAATGTACAGGCATGTCACTGTAAAGAGGACAGAATAGAATGTGTTACAGGAGGGAAAAATGGGAGAAATTCAATCAGAGTATAACAAGGATTGAAAATCCTACTTTTTAAATTTCATTCTACATATCATGGTATTTTATGTACAAATCTTGAAACGTTTAATTAACCTAGTGCCTTAATTACTCTTTCATTGCTGGGAAACAATACTCAAGACCTAGCACTTGAGAGAGAAAAAGTTTATTTTAGCTCACAGTTGCAGAAGACCTCAGTCCATTCCCAGATGGCCAGCAATAGTAGAAGCACATGGCCAATGTCTCGCTAAAGGAAACAGTTCCCAGCATCATGACAGGAGGGGAAGTGAAGGAAGAAGGATAGAGCCAGACTATAACCTTCCTTGTCAAGCCTCCATGACACGGCCCTTCGGAGTTAAGCCCCAGGCCTCCATCCCTTACAGGACAGCCTCAAGTACCCAGTCCTTCAAGCCAGGCTCCTTGTCTTAAGAGCACATGGAAGGCACATCATACAAATACTTTGCAGGGACATTCAAGATCCAAAAAATAGTAATCATGAATAAGAAATATTATACTTAAATAATAACAGACTGATTTGAAGTGGCATGTAACTCTCTATCATTAGGATACTGCAGAGAAATAAGGGCGAATTCTAAATTCAGTGATTTCTACAGTTATAAGATCTTTTAACCAAACTGGTCTCCAGATCTAACCTTTATAACGTCCTAAGTTACTTTTTTTTTAATTAAACAAAATTCTCTATTTATGACCAGTTTGTTTTCCTGAATATGAATATGTGATAAAATGCCATATAAATTTCAGTTATGAGGTAAACTCAATGAAAGAAGCAAACAGCTGAAACAACACAAAAGAATACCTGATTACCTGTATGGGTAAAATGTCAATGGTGTATAAAGCCAGATGCTGATATTGTGTTGGGACAGCCAGGCCTTCTAGGACCATGATCACCAGTATGAACAACGAGGGGTTTTCATGCAAAGGCAGGTGCGACAGCTCTGACTTATTGGCTACATAAACACACTTGTAGGAGGATTCATCTGTAATTTTAGCTAATGAAAGGGAGGGAGCTTGATGTTCATTAAGTTTGTAAGAACTAACCTTTGCTCTGGAAAATAATTGAATATGGTGCAATAGATCAGATCAGTAGCCCTCAAATGGGAGTCTTCTTTCTGTAGACATTTGGCAAAGGCTGGAGACCTGTGCTGTTAGTTCCTTGAGATGATGAGGTATACAGGGAGCGCTGATGCTGCCTAGCAGTTAGAGGACAGAGTGCTGCCAAACATCCTTCAGAAGCAGGACATCGTCCAGGCAGAGTTCTCATTGAGCTCTAAAAACAGTGATGCTGAAATTGGAAAATCCTGGCACTAGAAAACAAAGAGAAGAAGCAGTGTCCAATTTGACATAAGGCAGAGAGGAACATTTCCTGGTTCTCTGCTCTCTGATGTGAATTACGCAACTTGAATCAACTCGACACAATTTTTGATTCCAATATCAATATCATGGTCACAGAGGTGTGCCACATACTGATTTGGTGGTTATGTTCAAGTGAAATGACTTTAGAAAAGAAAAAAACAGGCCACACAGGGCTCACACTTGCAAGAAAAAGAGTCAAAAACATAAAGTGTGCTTACAATGTAAAAAAATAAAAATGTGCATATTTGTCTTAAAATACAAAAATGTCTTGGATCACAAATGTGTAGCCAAATAACAACTATGTAGTCCTGAATTTTCTTGGCTTCTCTTTCAATTTCTTTAACTACAATGCACATGTAACTTATATGTATAAATATAATATCTGGTTCATTCTACTATATTACAGTAATAATGAAATAAAATTTGAAAATGTTACTTTTTTAAAAATAAAATTACATAACATGAATATATCAAACAGTTGAAAATTATTTACTTACATTTCCTATACAAAGAAGTTTTACAAGTGCTTTCAAATAATTTATGCGTTTTTGTTGAGAAACTTCACATATAAAGCTCAATTGTTTAATTAGATTTATCTTGAACATTATCAATTTAATTTATCAAAGATTTTTGGGGGGCTCAGTCTTACAAAAGTCACATTAGAAAATGAGTTATTTTATAGTACTGTCGACAAAAAATCATTCAACTTTCTGAGCCCTGATTTTCATATATTTTACCACATGGTAAAGAGGCCCAGTTGATGTCACAGGGTTAATGTAAAGTTCAAATTTAGGGGAAAAAAATCTAATGTTTCAGCAAAACTTTTGGTAAATAAATGAGATTTAATGGTGAATTAGCTGATGCAGGCTGTGGCATCATTTTTAATGATAAGATCCTCTCTTCTGACTCATGTTAGCAATTGAGGACATGTGTGTATGCTTATCAAGCAAGAAGATAAAGAGATAAACTGTGCTGGTCCTGTCATGTCTGTGTCCAAAATGGAAATTATAGGCATTGAGTTAAAAATTTACAAACCTTGGAGAATTTGACTGCTAAAATTTCCAGAAATTCCCAAGGGATTAAACTATTGTAAGCGCATGACTTAATCACCGTGATCAGAGCTAATTTAAGCATCAACTGTTTGCAAAGTATAGAAATACTTCTGGGAGCCAAACAAAAGTGCAGTAAGTCAACCATTTCTCAAAGGGCATATCTGAACAAATGTAATTATAGTTTTTAAATTTACATAGTGGAAAGTATTGATTCTATTCCACCTGAGCCAGTACTGAACCAAATCCTATGGGGACAGCAGCAGGGACGATGAGACCGCCCAGGGCTGGGTGGCTTTTCATAACGGGACAACGGGACCAGGTATACCATTTCACAGCGGCTCCTGTTTGTTGTTTCAGCGGGGTCATTCTCAACATCCTGGGTCCTGTCTACCCTACTCCTGACCAAGAAGGTGACCTCCCATCCCCTCTCTCCCAAAGGGGCTGAGAAGTGCTGAAATCATTCCTAAACCTTTATGAGAATGCAGTTTTTCACCTTGCCAAGCAAAGTCAGAACCTGGCAGAGACCATCATCCAGCTAGAGAAAGAAAGAGAGGAAATTGTAAGGGGCATGGAGATCATAGCCAGCCAGGTGAGCATCCTCAGGACCCTTCTTTGGTTTTCTCACTGAGGAAGTATGCTCTGTGGTGAGAAGTGTTTGGAAATTCCTCACTGCGCAAGGACAAAAGAAACGCTGGATGTTTTATTTTCTCAACAGCTGTTCTAACAGAGCACAGGCTTGAGGGAAGATTCTAATAACAGTGAGTCTAGGATTCCACTGTGTGGACATGTTCCACCTTCCCTCTCTGTCCACATGTCAGCCAGAGACTTGTCCCTTCTGGGGAAGGGATAGATGTATATTTTATAGGGAAAGAAAATTATAGAACAGCACCTGCAAAGGAAGAGTTCCCCTCAGAACATCTCATGACACATGCAATGAAATTTTGGCCAGATTCTTTCTCTTGATTCCTCATAAAAGTAATGGTAAAAGTAAAGATAAAATATGAAATTCAGACTAGATGGTCCCGCCACCTTGCCCTACCCTGAGGAGACTCGGGGTGCCAAAGCTTCAATACCATCTCACAAGTACAAGGTGCTGGAGAATAAGAAATAAGAGGTGTATTCTAAATTTTGTTTTACTCAGAGCTTCTTTATCTAAATTAACACGGTTACAGCTAATTTCCCCAAACAATTTGTCACACCCAGATAAAATGTACATTTTGAGTACAAGTCTTCATTCAGGTAGGACATTTTCACAATTAACAAGATCCAGCTAAGCAGTTTTCTGAAGTTCTCATAAATAATGGATCATGTAAAGAAAAATATGTAATCATAGAAAGAACAACAGAAGCAAAATTTTACGTTTCTCTTTTTGTATCACAGTACATGCTATGTGTCACTTTGTCATGATCATGAGAGAAATATGTCACCAACACAAATACAAAGGACATATTAATCCAGGAACGCAAAAAATGAGCATCTTAAATTTCAAGTTATTTTCTTCATTTCAGTAAACAAAACTTCTACAGGGCATCAGTTTGTTCTGTAATGCCTCGTCATTCCTTTTTTTCAGCACTTATTCTTTCATTCCTATTTGCATCATGGTGTCTTGCAGTATAAATTTTGTTTTATGGATCAATGGAAAAATTTAAAAGGAATGGAAAACTAAAAAAGCAGAAACAAATTGTCAAATGGATAGCATAAATATACAAGCCACACACACACACACACACACACACACACACACACACACACACAAACTTTAGATTCCCATAGGCAATCCCAGATTTCTAAGAATTCTAAGTTCTCCAAAACAGAAACAAGAATTTTCTCGGATTTTCCCCTAGCAGCTCCTCAAGTTAGTGGGCATTCCTCTACACACTGAAGTGGTTATTGGCCTCTGTGTGCTCCAGGGACTCCCAGCTCTGGGGGCTGACAGAATACAGAGGCTCCCGCTGCTCCCTCTTACATTGGGCAGCATTTTCTTTGGATCAGTCTCCTTACCAGCCCACCGCTGTAAATCTTTCTTTTCATAGGTGTTTAACCCAGCACTACTACCCCAGGGGACACCAAAGGAAGTAGGTGGTCATTGGAAGTTGAAAGGTCCTTCCCCTGGATGAAAGGATAGTCTCTGACCCCTTTTGGCAGAGCTGCCTATCAGCCGCGACTTGAGCTCTGTGCCTTATGCCATCCAGTGTCATCCACCCTTTCCATCGCTATTGTTCTATGGCTATACAGAGAGCTTTTGTGTTCGAAGCAAAAAAAAAAAAGGGCAAAATGTACTATCAGAAGAAATAAAGTGCAATGTCACTTCAGGGACAATCTTTAGGAAATGTAAACATTTCTTAAGTGAGAACAGAACCAGTAGTTTCCTTATTGTCTCTTGGCCAAGTCTATGTTTTTCTTGAAGCAGTCACTTTCTGGTTCTCCACCTGTTTTCTTCTGCAATGCATTACTTTACCTAGATCTCTGGCATGTCAGAAAAGTTACACCTGTTTTTCTATGGCTACCCTTATGAGGAGTGATAAATTTATGGTACTTTGGCCTAATTCTTACAAATCCATGCTGTTAACTAAAGTTCATTCTCATCTTTTCCTAAAATCTTAATTGAACAATTAAATGGAAAAAGGTTAAGTAAATACTAATAATACAAATAAGTGATTATTCTTTTAGGTTGATCCTTTGCTTAAAGAAAATAGGACTATATCCTCTGATCAGGACTTCCACACCTGCTGTCAACTAATGAAAGACTTTTAGCTTCTTATAACCCAGTCCACTACATGAAGAATGATTCAAGATTTTTTTCTGTTATACAATCAGCCTAAAGCATTGATTGACCTCTGCTGGTGACTGCTAAAACCAGGTGTATGCCAAGTATTTCTGAGATTCTGCCTAATTATCCACTCTGGGAAAGCTTTATTTAGTTTTATAGTTTAGTAGTGCACGCTTAGGTAAAATGCAGGAGTCGTCAAGTGCACATCAGTCCACAAACCAACACCAATCCATGGTCATTTAGGAATACAGCCGCATAATAGGTAGGTGGCCCCTGGCATGCAAGGAAAGATCATGTGTATTTTCAAGCGATCTATCACTCTCATTACCATCTGAGTTCCAGTTCCTGTCACACTAGCCATGGGACTAGAACCTCACAGAAACAGAGCCCCAACTATGAGTTGTGCCTGAGAGTGATATAGGTTCAATGCTCAGTATGAGAATGTAATGGCTAGCGACCTGAGACAGAACTTACACAGTGGGGCCAGCACCAACCAAGTCTTTCCACTCTTGTTGTTGAAAAAAATCATCTTTTATGAACTTAGATCTTGGTGCAAAAAATATTCAAGATCACTTGCTGTTGTCTCTTCCTAAAAAAATAAATATAGACTTAATAGGAATGTCAAAGTCTAAATAGGCAATTCATCAAAGTTTCTTTTCTTCATTTCATAAAAAATAAAATGAAAATCTATTAACACTATTGAAAAGTTCCAATCAAGATATGTCTAAATAATAGAAACCAGTCTCCCAAATAGTAATTACCAACTTACTTCAGAACTATAGTGAGTTAAGGTAGGTCCTATGGAAAACCAAAAATTTGGTTGCCTGTGAATCGTTCAACGCTACACAGAAGAATCCTCAGAACTCTGTATAAAAGCCAGACACATTCTAGGACAGAATTTTTAAAAGACCTTAGCAGACAATACAATTCCTCTTGTCACCCATGACCAAAACACCTGAACTTCTGTTCACTGAGCCTGGTGCATGCAGGGAGCTCAGTTGCCTCTAAGGGACTCCAATGAGGCACATAAGGCACATCCCAGCATTTGGTGTCTTTACAAGGGAAAGAGATCACTTTTGCGTGCAGCGGTTAAGAGTTTCACAGGAGTCTAGGGACAATAGATATGGAGACACTTTCAATCTCGCGTCCTAATGTGAAAATAGAGAAGGATTGGAAGAAATAGAAAGGGGGAAAACAAAGGAACAAGGAAGGAAGGCAGTACACGGGGAAGGAAAACAAGTGAAGGAAGTTTATAAGGAGATGGTGTTGGAATGCCACAGTCATTACAAAGCTAGATCTACCCTCACTTTTAAATGCTCAATCAAATAACAGCCCGGTTTCTACTTTACTTTCTCTTTCCTCTTCTCTCATTCTTGTCTGGTATTTTTATTTTTCTCGGCCATGGACATGGCCCTTTACCGTTTTAGTTTCTGTAGCACTAGAAATATGCAGAGCTCGGCACCTCTGCAAGGCGGAGGTCAAAGCCACATTCTACCTTTATTAGAACCTAAAAAATAAAATAAAATAAAAACGAATGCCAGTGGCCCAGGTCTGTAATCCAAGTATTCCTGAAGGCTGAGGCATGAGGATCAAATTTCAGCCCAGCCTGGACAATTTAGCAACTTTGTGAGCCCCTGTTTCAAAATCAAACCTAAAAACAAGCCTTGGAATGTAAGTTGGTGGAAAGTCCCTGAGCTTCATCTGCAATACCAAAACAAAAACAAAAACAAAAAACAAAACAACAACAACAACAACAAAACCCTGAAACCTACAGGATTCTTACAGAGTTTTTTTATATTTTACAAAACCAGTATTTTCCCTTATAGCCAAGGCCAATCCCTCTTCTCATGACCAAATATATGGAAAATGTCGGCCCTCTCCCGCTTTTTAGCCTTTTCTGTAGAAAAGGCAAGAAGTATGAGGAAACTGGTATAGTCCTTAGTATAATGCTGTTTGCTTATTGTTGCACCTTTTAATTCTTAGGGTCTCCCACTTAACTTCTTCCTTATCAATGTCTAGATGGTCCCAACAGAGTGACTGGTATTTATTAAGGGTAAAATTCATTAACAGGTAGCAGCACAACTGTGTAAAATATAAATTCACTGTTAGGTCATCTGTGAATTTGATATTTCTCCTTTACAAACTGTTTATTCCAACACAAACTTAATGTTTCTGTTTAACCACTAGGGATGTGACAGTAAAAAGCCTCTTCTTGACTCTACCATATAAGCTGAACACTGCTATTTTGCGACATGATTGAGAAAGACCATGGGTGTTCTATAGAGTTAGCAAGGGATACAGGGCAAAAGAATATTTAAGAAAATTCCGTCACTTTCTTTCATTACTATGATTTTACTCTTCTGTATATTTCCTGATAAGATTACATTTTAACAAATGACCCAATGAGAGTATTTGTGGTGTCAAAACAGAAATTAACAAACAGTAGAAATTCATTGATTTCATAGATCATTGAATCATACTCATGAGCATTACAAGACCTCAAAGAGAAAGGAGAAATATGTTTCCTAAAGCCAGTCCTGGAGTTGTGAGAGAAAGAAGTCACATCAAAATGCAATTTATTACTCTTACCTGGTAAAGGAATGCAATTCACAGCCCAAAAACTGTGGCACTGGGGTCGTGCTTATGGAATTCTGAGGTCTTACCCTGTTCCTTCCATCAGAAAGTCGTTGAATTGATTGTACAGCCAAAAGGCATTTTGAAGATGAAATTACACTGCTTCTCTGTGGCAATACTTCATAGGACTGAAGCAAGGTTTTCCAGAATGTTTTATGTGCTCTGAGTCAGTCATTAATATATGACACTTTTTCTCCTATAGCCAGGATTCTGAAGTTTTGAATCAAGAAGTTGATGTGACCACTACATTTGGTAACCTACAAACAACATTTTTGTCTTTTGTTTCTATGGCCTTATGTTCTGCTATTCTAGAAGTATTACTGCAGAGAAGGGAACATGTTTAGCAGGAGAAGAAACAAAGATTCCATTGAAAGGAAAGTAAGCTTCCACTTGGCCATTTTGAGTTCCTCATGCCTCTGAGTTGATAGCCTAAAAAAGAACTTAAGTTGCTGTTTGGTGTAATTGTTCAAAAGGAAACTGGACAATTATTCCACATCAGAGATTTTTAAAAAGACAACTGGACATCTCAAAGTATTGTCATACCCTCAAAATATGATCAATGCAACTCAAACCAGAAAGGATGATAAATGTTTCATACTATGAGGGACTGAAGACATTGGGTGTCCCTCCTGATGTAGAATAAAGATCTACTGAAGGGTTTTCTAAGTACCAAAGGAACACAGATTATATATTAGAAGTAGTTAAGTATAAATACCAGCTATGCTATGAAGAGTTATAGAGAAATTAATGTAATTGCCAAGAGTATTTTTCTAATCTAGTTTACAAGCAGGTGCATATATACAAATGCGTTAAGCAGATACCATTGGTTTCTGTCTTTCTGTTCTATCATCATTTCATATAACATTGATTGATATAATGCCAGTACTTACTAAATCTGAATTATAAATGGTCTGATGTTAGCCAAAGGCAACTTTGCCTCTTATTCTGGGGTATTACTTTCTGTATTCTGGGGTATTAGTTTCTATGTAGGCTAGTTGAATCATATTAAATGAATTTATGAACACACTACTGTTTTATTAGGAGATCAAGCATGGTTTAAGGAAGTATATCTAATTGTTCAGTTAGAGGGAGATTTTGACCAATAACCATGATATTTCTAAGTGTGCTAAATTAAAGAATATCTAGCAGAGTAGTAAAACACACTTCTGGATGCGACTGTGGGGCATTTTCAGATGTGATCGGTATGTAATCCAGCAAACCTAGTACAAAAGACCTACAACAAATATAGGTGGCACTGTGCACGGGTCCTTTGCCTGGGAAGAAATGGTTCTATTACATTTCAGTTTTCAGCCTTCTAGCACAGACTTGCACAAGAAACTTTTCAAGGAGGTCTCAGCCTCTTGCTTTTAGAGCAATTTTTCTTCCTTAATTCCTGTTTTACTGGCTTCCAGTTCCTTGAATCAAGCAGCTGCTAGGTCTTCAGATTCTGCAGCCCAAAGACAGACATTGTGGATTTTCCTGCCTCTGATCCTGTAAGTCTAATATATCAGTTGTATAATTGAATGCGCATATATGTACACACATACATTTATGTATACATACATATGTATCAATAAATAGATAAATTTTTCAAATAAGTTCTTCTAGAGAGCATTAATCAACACAATTTTAATTACAAGTTTTTATCAGTCATATAAATTTTTTACAAAAATAAGCTTGACTATATTGATACCAGATATGAACCATGAAGAATTAGCATGATCACATTTATTTGTACTTTTGATCGCAATAACGATATTTTAGACAAATCATAAAAGATGAATGTAATGGAAGAGGAAGGGTACATAATTACAGGTAGGAAGTTATTATTTTATTTTATTTTATTTATTTATATTGAGACAGGTTCTCACTCTTTCGCTCAGGCTGCTCCCAGGCTGGTGCTACTCACTATGGCACACAGGCTAGCCTTGGACTCCTGACAATTCTCCTGCCTCAGGCTCCAGAGTGCTGTTATTAGGTATGCGTGCCACCCCGCCCAGTTTCTTTGGTTGTGGGAATTGAAAGCAGGGCTTTGCACTTGCTAAGCAAGTACTTTCACCAATTTACCATTCCTCTCTCCCTTTCTTTTGCTTAAAACTTAATAGCCATTCATTTTAATTAATCAGGAAAAGCCAAAATTCTGTGACCTGTCTTAACTCCGAAGTCTTCTCCATTCTCAATTGCCTTAATTTTTTTTCTTTCTCATATCACTTCAAGGACATCATTAGACATTTTAATTGCTCTTGCCAACAGATCTTTCCATCGTGAAATTCATTCTCATTATGTGTCCACATTTTCCTTCAGTATTAACCCATAATGATAAAGAACTTTATCAGACAATTATCATTTCGGTTAATCACTAAGTACAAAATGTGCATTGCACTGAGAAGACATGTTGCAATCAATGAACAAGTAAGGTGAAAAGAAAAACTATGTTGTTAGATCACAGCAAGGAATTTTAGACAAATTTAAATAGACAGAGCTTTGGAGGATGAAGATGCTGTGAGCCTGAGTTGGAGGTGGCTTTTCCTTTGAATGGCTTGCCCAATGTTTTTCTTTTTTTTTTTTTTTTTTAGTTCTTTTGTTTCAATGCATGCTACAATTGCAAAATTTGTTCAAAGATACGGATCAACCAGAAGAAGCCTGTGAGAAGATGGTTGTGAAACAGGGAGAACTCATGAAACTAAATCATGTGACACAAAAAGGCCAGCAGTAAATAAGGAAAGAGAAAAACAAAGAGGACATCTCCAAGTGCTGCAACTAGGGCCTTCTTATTTAGCAAATGCCCCCAAAGCTCTGCCAACGGATGAAGAACATGGATCCTCAGGTCACCTACTGAAAGACAAAGTGACAATCTCCAAAGTCCCAGCAAAAAGCAAGCGTTAAACAGGAGGACATAGCCACAAAACCGTGCCCTAATACACATGCAGTAAATTTAAATACCAGGACGTATTTAAAACTATTTCAAAATTCAAATAAATACCAAAAACATAAGTAGATTGCAAGTTCTATTAACATACAGAAATGAAAATACAAATTTGATGTTGCCTAAAATTAAAAACCAGATACCCTGGCAAACTTGGCTCTATTGTTCATTAGCTTGTCTTTAATAGAAATGACATGAAAAAATTTAACATTATCATTTGATGTATTTATTCAGCTAATTGACAGAAATCAGTCATCAGCCCACAGTTTTATCACAAACAGAAGAAAATTTTTTAAAAATGGAGATTTCTGGGTAAAGGCACACACCTTCATTCTTAGTGAGTTTCTTCTATCCTTAGAAAAATGCTTCATACTTCTAAATTCAGAGCACAGTTTGATTTGGAGAATCTAAAAAGAAGCTCATGCAAGTGTTAAGGTGAAATTAATAACATGCTACAGTAGAAAAAATACGGCAACTACGGGATTTTGCGTACAATATGTCTCATGCGTTATTTGCATGTTACAATATCTCATTCACAGGAAGTGTGAGGCTGCAAACCAGCAAAGAAGCCAACAATTAATTTTACCGAGGAAGGTACCTCTTTGCTGTCCCATGAATAAATTGCCCTCCGTTGAATAAACACAAATTGCATTTCCTTAGATTGCTCTTATCCTGGCTACATACAAAACCTGCAACACCTTTAAACACCAAAAATAAGTTGTAAAGGTCAGCTTTTTATTGCAGATTTGTTTAATCTTAAGATTCTGAGAGGAGGGGACTGCAGAACATCATTGATTGCTTTACCATTCTGTTCTGCTTTTGTAACGATTCAAGTTCATAGTCCAGGGCCAAAAAACAGATCCCTTGTTCAAGACCATAAAATACAGAACCAGCAATAGATTGAGAGAGGCTATGAGTCACCACAATTGAAGGTTACATTCAAAATCTATTATTGTTTTAAGCTGAGGTAATTAGGAAATTGTTTATTGGAAATGTAGCTTTCCTTAAGATTTCTGGGTCTATTCAAGATCATTTAGACAAATCATAGATGAATACAAATGTGTTAATTGTATTAACAACTGTGTAAAATTCAAAGTCATTATTTTTTGAAATTATCTCATCTGCTCACCTACTATAGAAATTAGAAACATTGACATTATGGGTCACAATCTGCTTTAGATTCATGGACTCAATAATCAGAAAAAAGTCAACAATATTGTTCCCACTCGTTATAATTATATCACTTAGAAAACCCCTAAAATGCACATAAGATTTAGAGTTTATGAAAGATGAATGTTTATTACTTTTAACAACAGTGAGTTGAAGTCACAGAAGGTAAAATGATCCTATGCTGATAAAGGTTTATCATCAATCTACATTCTTGACTTATTATATCCACTGCAAGACACAAGGCATGTGAGTCTCTTTGGGTGTGTCTATGTTTGTGCTCAAAAATCACTTTATGTCCTCCCTCCTAAACCACACAGAGGTCTACAGAATTATCTTGACCATCTTCGACTTGGGAGTATGCACGTCAGTATGTGTTTCCTAGTTTATTTTTTGGCCTTGTTCATGTCCTCCTATTTCTTCTGAAAATAATAGATCTTCCTGAATCTAACTTGACTATAGAAGTAATACTTCTATATTCTTTTATTCACTTTGTGCAAGCTTCTAAACTGAGAATTATAATACAACCTATATGACAAACAAAATGCAATTCACAGATGGAATTGTATGTTATAAAGCAAGGTACAGAATGATCATTTTTAAAAAGAATCAAACAGAAGATATAAAAACAAGTGGGAAAAAAAGAGCAAGATTCAACCAGAGTACGGCATGAAACGGGAAATGCGACTCAATCTTTATTTATATATCCTGGTATTTTTTGTGCACACATGTTAACCCACTCAATTCATTTGCAATTGTGTATAAGAAATAATGTAATTAAAAATACCAGAGAGTATGTGAGTGTTTCCTTGTGAAAAGTAATGGTCCGTCTTCAGAAAACGTCAGAGAAAGAAAGGAAGAATTTTGAAGTAAACGACTTGCATAGTTTTGCAGATCCTCCAACCCGTCTGGTCTAGAGGTACAGCCTTCATTGGCTCCCCATTTTCCTTTTGCTCCATGTATACAAAATTATTCACTTCTAGTCAGTACTTTTTCTATGAGTAAGAGTTGAAGATACTATTTGTTTTATGAAATTATAGGCATAATCTCAATTACAGAAACAAAGGACTAGGGAAAAAGAATGCATAACGAAGTATATTTCTTAACATGTCAAAGGTTTGTAAAGCCATCTCTGACTGTGTGTGGTGGGGACACCAGCCTTGTCGAGTGAAGAGTGTACCCCATGATGATCACTTCTATGGATGGCAAGGGATCTTCTTGGGAAGGTTTGTGAAACAGATTTATTGGCTACATAAACACACATGTTAAGGGATTAACCTGAAATTTTAGCTAATAACAAGAGGCCCGGTGTTCATAGAATTTAAAAGAACGAATCATTGCTTTCAAAACCAATTGCACAGAGCACTAATGAATGATTCTGTGCTCCTCAAATTGGAAATTCTTCCCTGTCTAGATATTGGGCAATGCCTGGAGACCTGTGCATCACATTGCTTGAGGTGCAGGGGCACTGGGAGGCTGCTGCAGTTGTCTAATGTGTAGACAATGGGGGACTGCTGACCACCCTTCAGTGACAGGGCACCAACCACAAAGAAATCATCCAGCTCAAAAAACCAGTGGTGCTGAGATTGGGAAATTCAGGGCTAGAATAAGATTTTAAGAACCAAAGGGCCCAATTTGTCATAACCCCACAAGTCAGAAACAGAAACTTTCTGCATCTCCAATTTCTTAAGGGAATTAGCCAACTTGAACCAACCTGATGAAACCGTCAATGCTGAGGTCATAACCTGAAAAGGACGGCACATATTTATCAAACACTGAGTCAACCAGTTCACTCGAATCAAATGACTTTTCAAAACAATAAAACAGGCTGGGACTAACTAATTACCACTACTTTCTTAAGACATATGCAAGAAAAATAAATTAGTCAAGGGGCTAGAAGTGTAGTTCAGTGGTTAAGAGCACTTGCGTGGCAAGCTCTGGACCCTGAGTTTGATTGCCCAGCATCACATAGGCTGGGTTCAGTGGCATGCATCACACCTGTAAAAAATAAATGAGCAAATGAAAAATTTAGGCCTACACATTGGGCCTGGCTCAAAAATACTGTCTATAAAATGAAACAAAAAGTATTTGTGTATTTTAAGTGTGAAAATCTCTCTCAGACTGCAAATGTATAGCCAAATATGTTCAGATTTGAGTAACAAGTATCCTCTCTGTCAAGTTTTCTTTTTCCCCATATTATAATATATCTATATAGAAATACAGATATAAAATTCATTATGTTTGTATTGAACTTGAGTATTTTGTCTACATATATATCACATCAAAATTGCGATATCTTCCCCTCATCTTGACCCTCCCACAACCCCCTGTTCCTAATTCCGACTATCACCCCATTTTTGTTTTATTAACATATCATCTCTCTCTCTCCTTCCCATCCTCCCATTCCACCTTTCCTTTTCCCTCTCTATGAAATCCATCTTTTTATTTTCTCCCATGCTTCTTACTTTTTTTGATTTGGTTTTCTCATATTAGAGAAAACATATAATATTCAACTTTCACTGAGAATCATTGCCTCAAGGTGCATCCATTTTATTAAAAGTGACTCAAATGTGTCATTGTTGATGGCAGAGTACTACTCCATTGTGTATATATAACACATCTTGTTTATCCAATCATCTGTACTCATGCCTATTGACTTCTTCCACAATTTGGTTATTACCAATGGTGCTGCTATACAAAAGACAAATTATCATTACATCAATCAGATTTCATGGGCTAAACTTATGACAAAGATCAAATGAATGAATCACTACATTAAATGAACTTCAGTCTATATCTCCAAAGTATATCACGCACAAAACAATAGATATAATGGCATACTTAGTTATTTCAGAATTTTTTCAGAGTTTTTTTCCAAAGAAGAGCAGAAAGAAACAAGTAAGATCATTATTACAAATTTAGTTACAGAGCATGAAATTGAGACACAAAATTCAAGAGTCACAGGCTGAACTGATAACCAACTGAGTCAATAAACTAAGGCTTCCGGAAAGATCCCAAGAAATACTTATTTATCAACTCTTATCATTCTTAGAACTAATAATATCTCAAGTCAAAATCACTGCTTCTGCCCTTTTGGCTCCAGCCAAATATCTATACACATCATACACATCAAAAAAGTTTCACAGATTAAGATTTTTATATCAATTTCTTATGTTGATTATAATCATTATGTTTTTGCAAACCAGTGTACTAATAAAAATAATAATTATGGGAGGAAGTTTCACAGATTTTCCGAGAAAGCTGGTACTATTTTAGTGGGATACCAATCTAATGATAGAAAACTATTTTTGTTACACTTTCTTTGTAGATGTTTCTTCTCCTCCATGTTCTTTGGTCTTGCTCTCAAAGATTTATTCAAGTATTTTCTCCAATGATGGGCTACTGGTCACATACATCTTTAGGAATTCTTGATCATAAAAATTTTTACTTCCCCTTCAATTTTCAGGGATAATTTTGCTGGATACGACTACCTGGGTTGAAATGTTAAAATCATAATGAAAAAAGCCTATGCCATGAATATGTCAGACCACTAAAGCAGCTAAAAGTTATACAGTTATATTTTATATGCTAAGAAACTTTACAAGTGTTTTTGATTATCTTATATATTTTTGTTAAGAACATTTTCATATGTAACTTCAGTACTTACCTAGATTTATCTTGCACATAATCAACTGCATTTTTAAAAGTTTATATAGGAATATGAATAATATGTCTGTAGTAGTGTCACTGAAAATTACTTAACTTCTTTAAGCTCGCATTTCATCTATATAATTTCATAATTATGGAGGCCCAGTCATTGTCATAGGTTTCCATAAAGTTCAAATTTAGGAAAAAAAATCTAATGCTTGGTAATATTTTTAGAAAACAGAACAGGTTTTCATGGTGAGTGATCAGATCTGGGCTGTGGCATCATTTTTCTGATTGGATTCTCTTCTCATCGGGATCACCTGTAAACCTTCATCAAGCACAAGCAGAAAACAGATAAGATATAGTGTTCCTGTCCTGTAAGTGTCCAAAATGCAAATATCAGCTTTAGAAAATCACAAATGCTTGGAGAATCTGACTTCTGATATTGTCCAGAAGTAGAAATCCCCAAGGTGCTAGGCTACATGAGGAATATGACTTAAAAATGAGGAATTAGAATGAACTAAGCTTGACACGTTTGCAAAGTATAAAACACTTCTCAAGCCATAGAAAATGTAGGAAGTCACTCATTTCTCAAAACGTGTATTTGAGCAAATGTAATTATATTTTAAAACGTACACAGTGGAAGGTATTGATTCTTTCCATTTGACTCTTACTGTACCAGTGCTGCAGGGGTGACAGGGGGTGCGAATGAGGCTTTCCTTGGCTGAGTGGCTTTGGAAGACTGCACTGAGGAGACCATATCATATCAGAATGACCCAGTGTTTATTTTGTTTTTTACTCAGGGTCACTTCTACCTCTGCTGCTCCTATAAACCCCGCTCCTGTGCAAGAATGTGGCCTCTCATCCCAGTTCTCTAAAGGGTATGGGCATGTGCATGAAAACATCTCTATTTTGACAGGCTTCCAATCTCTATGCATCACTACCATGTCCTCATTTTTGGTCAGGAAATTTTTAAATACCTCGCATTTTGTCTCCTAGTAAAAACACATGCTCATCGATGATTGTGCTGCATGAAACTATGGACAAGGAGATTCCATCAGCCACACTGCCTGGACTTTGCAGAGCGAGGACAAAGGGGCATTGCCAGACATCTTTAATTGTAGAAGAATGTAATGGTTTCTAAAAATATCTCTACATTTATTTATATTTTAAAAATATCTCTATACTTATTTATTTTTTAAGATATTTAAGATATGTAAACTCTTACACAAGACTGGTTTACATGAGGCTGATGACAAATGTTGCTCTCTTGTCCTTGGGCATGAGGCCTGTCTTGGGAATCCTCACTGGGACAACAGCAGAGACCTCAACATGGGGAACTTCATTACTGTGATCTGGGTGGACTGAAGAAAATTACACTAAATTAATGTCAGAATGAGCAAAACAAAATTAATAGCTTCTCATTAACTCCAAATTGCTAAAAATCATTGTTCTGAGATTTGCAGCATATGAGTTTTAATTTACAAAAGAAGTGTTTGCTCATAATTTGAAACAGGTCTTGTCTTCCTGACAAAAGGACTTCGAGGGTTAAATGTTCTCTTTTATGTCATCAAGAAGCAGATGACATATTAGGGCACAGGACAATAAAGGGCCCCCATGAAAATGAGGTCCAGCATTTGTAATAAAAACATAGCCATAGAGGGCTGGAGGAGGAGCCTAGCAGTTAAAGCACTTAACTGGCAAGATCAAGGCCCCAGGTTTGACCACCCTGCACCACACTGCAGGGTGTAGGGACTGCAATCCCAACATTTGGAAGGCTGAGGTAGAAGCATTACCATGAGTTTGTTAGTTCGAGCCAGCTTGGGCTACACAGTGAGTTAAGTGCCAGCCTGGACTACAGAGTGAGACCCTGCCTCAAATATTACATATTTTTTCGTTTGCAAGGCTTTTATTTCATTATGCATTTTTAACTGGAAGTCAATTATCTTCTAAAACTTCATATGAATCACTTCAATCTTCACAAATCATGCTAATGTTAATCTTAAAATAAAAATATTTGTCTCTATATCCCTTTTTCTATTATCAGTCTTAACAAATACTTTTTAAGAGTATTTTTCCCTGTTTTCAATGACATATTTTGCCTCATCAAAGAATTTGTGGGGTTAGAGTAATAGCAAAACTGTTAAATACTTGCCTAACAAGCATACAGCCCCAGCTCAATTCCCTAGGACCACATAAAATCCTGTCTTAAAGAGAGAGAGAGAGAGAGAGAGAGAGAGAGAGAGAGAGAGAGAGAGAGAGAGAGAATTTGTAGTTGGAAGTGTTAGAATTTATGTTCAATCTGGAAAGATACAGATGTATTTCTAAAAATGTAAATGAAAGGAAACTTGTAATTTAAATCTATTTAAGAAAAGAATACCAGTTTTGAACTATAGAGAAATAAAGAGATTAAATATATAAAGAAAGATACATATGCAGCTTAACACTTAACTCACATACTAGAGAAGAATGTTGTTTAACCCATTAGAATTTTGCAGCGCTGGTATGGGTAGTGTCGGCGTCCATATAGTAACTTGTAGAAGGAGCAAAGAAAGGGAGAGAGCGAGTGAATAGCAAAGAAGAAAAGAGATCAGGAGATTTTAAAAATTAGATGAAAAAATGAGATTATGTAGCTAATTTAAAAAACTAAGATATTATTTTGTTCATTCATTAGTTTGAACCTTTATATAACTGTCATTTTAAAAAATATACATGTATCCAATGTTTTATTATTTTGGTAATGGATTTGTTATTTTGATCCTAAAGCCATATATCCAGGAGGAAACTGACTGTCAGCATTCATGGAACATTAAGCATCACAGCATGCCGTGCCATACCCATTCCTGTGCCAGGCACCAAGGTGGAGACCTTTAGGACACATATGAGTCTGAGCCCTGGCTTCCTCAGAACAACTGAGGCAGGCACTGGCAGTGCCCTGTGGCCAGTTCTAAAGGTCCTGTGATAGATCACAGGCATCGCATGTGCAAAAAAGAAAAAAAAAAGTGAAAGAGTCCATAAGCAAAACAAACTGCATTCTGTATTCAAAAACCTATACATAATGTCAGATGCTAAATGAAGATTCTATCGGGTCCAACAATTGTGTGAGTAGATGCTGATACTTTAAGCCAGGTACCTACCTGAGATTGCTTATACTGTGCTGTACAGAACTTCGAGCTGAACTGAGCATCTGTGACTAAACACCTGCACAAGTATCTAGGTAAGGAAGCGCAGACACAGGTTTAGTTACTGCAGGTCACTTTGTAAGACTCCCCCATTTCCGGTTGTACTACTGCTTGTCTAAAACTACTGGATCCTTCACTCACTCCTCTTTCTTCTTCTGTGCTTAACTTGAAAATCCCCTGCCACATGTGTCTTGTAGAATATTACAGCACTTTTCACCTTACCAAAGATACAATTCTTGACACAGTCTACACTTAAGCCCTATTTATCCCAGCTCCATCTTTTTAATGTTTGTAGTCTCTCTCTCTTTGTATCCTGGCGTAAATACATCATACGCTATGTTAATGGAACAGATAGAATCTCACAGCAAAAAGTAGAACTAAATGGATCTATTACAATTCTGATTACAAAAAGAGATTTTAATAAGCCAGATTGTTCATTTTACTACAGTGTACTATAGACCGGAGACATAAAGTTGAAATTCCTACAACTAGTATCATACACAGAAAAATTTTCAGAGTCAAAAGAAATATTTTCATTCAACCTCTCCGGATAAAGTGACATGAAGTTAACCAAACCGTCATACCTTAATATGCTTATGAACAAAATGGTGTTGGTGGCAGGGATGGAGGTCATGCATGGAATCGGTAACACAGACTTCTACTTTCCAGGATGACCTGGATATAGACATTGCTGAGGCCCCAATGTGCCAGCCGTGAGTCCCTGATACAATACGATTACCAATGGGGAGCAGCATGCAACTGGTTGTACAATGATCATATTAGAACTCTTGCATAATGGAAGGCACATTACTAAGTTCCTTGGAAATTGACACCCTCAGAGGAAATTTTCCTTCCCTGTATATAATACTCCTGCCAAAAATAATTTCCATCTTTACAGGTGCTTAAGCACAGCCATATTATCACACACAGCACTGCTCATGACAAAAGAATGCGCTCACATCCCAAGAAGCTAGCAATGGATTCATGAAATCTCTGCTTTACTAATCAGGTTTTCACTACTTAAATTTCATGGAATAGTGGAAAGGCCTTTTGAGGACGTGATCACAGTATGCTAGGAGATAATACCTTCCTAGGCTGGAGCAAGCTTCTCCAGAATGTTGGATGCACTATTCAATATGTGGTCGGTTTTTTTTTTTTCCTATAGCTGAAATTTGTGAGTCCTGAATCAAGGAGTTGAAATAAAAATGGTACCACTAACTTGCTTTTTTATCAACCCACTAGCAAAAGTTTCGGTCTCTGGTTCCATGACCTTGCATTCTGCCAGCCTACAAGTCTTAGTTCTAGAGAAGAGATTTCAAGTAGGAGACGCAACAATGACTCCGTTGAAAAGGCATCTAACTTCTTCTTGGCCATTTTGAGTTCCTCATGCCTCTGAAGTGACAAGTTCGGCAGTTAGTTTACGTTGCTGGTGGGGACTATTGACCCAGACTTCCACGTGGAAGCTAGACGTTTACTTCACAATGGAGATTAAATAGAAAGGAGTAAACTTGGACAACAGAAGATCCCTCAGGATATTTCCACGTATTGCCGTCTCTTGTTTATGATTAATGAGAAATTACAACAACACATTGCAGCTGAGTGACAAATGGCCCACGTTGTGTAAGAGGGAAGATAATGTTTATTCCTGCACGTACAGAATGAAGATCACTCAGAGGGCTGCCAAGAACCGAAAAAGCATAGAATACGCAACATAGGAAAAACATTTAGGGGCTGGAGGAATGGCTCGGTGGTTAAAGTGCTTGAGCAAGCGCTAAGCCAAGTGCTAAGTACCCGAGTTCGATTCCCCAGCACCACAAAAGCTGGGCGTGCTGGAACACGCCTGTAATCCCAGCACTCGGGAGGCTGAGACAGGAGGATTGCCATGAGTCCAAGGCCAGCCTGGGCTCTGAAGTGAATTCAGGACCAGCCTGGACCACAGAGAGAGACCCTGTCTCAAAGAGAAAAAAAAAGAAAAGAAAAACATTTATGAATACCAGCTACACCATGACCAGTCATAGGAAAAAAAAGAGTTGTAATTGTCAAGACTATTTACTTTTTCCTAATTAATAAACTTGTGAATAGATAAAAATTATTAAATAGATATCGTTTTGTCTTTTTATTCCTTCATCATGACATACTCCAGATTGACATAATATCATTACTTACTAAGTCTAGATTATGAATCACATAGTATCAGAAGAATAAGAATAAGCATCATCCAAATGAAACTTTGAGTCTTATTCTTATTCTGGGGAAGAAATCAGTGCTTTCATTTTGAGTGAGGTCGTTGTATTGTGATAGGTGGAATTGCTAACATTCTATTGTCTTATTAGGAGATTAAATATGGTTTGAGGAGATATGTCTGATTGTCAAATTAGAAAGGAGGAGTTTGTGACCATTAATCATGATATTTTAAATGGCCTGGATTAAGAAATGACTCGCAGATACGTAAGGCACATTTCTGGCTGTGCCAGTGGGGTGTTATCAGGCAAAATTTGTATGGAGTCCAGCAAAGCAAAGGCAGAAGACTTACACCAAATGCGGGTGGCACCATCTGATGGGCTTGTAGCCCAGCAAAAATATTTTAGACAAAATATAAAAAGAAATTTAGTGAAGGATAAAGAGGAGATGATCCTGAATTGGAGGTAGCTTTTAAAAAGGCCTATTAAGTATTCACTTTATTAGTATCAGGAATAACCAAAATTCTGTGATCTGTCTTACCTTAGAAGCCTTCCTCGTTGACATAGAATTTGGAAATTTGAGAAAGTCAGGCTAAACATTCCTACTAATTGTAATAATATTACTTAAGAAACCTCTAAAAAGTGAATAGAATTTTGAATTCATGAAATTTGAATGTTTGCTACCTTCCACCATGGTGTCTTGAAGTCACAGAAAGCAGACTGCTCCTAAGTTATTAGCAGCTGATTCACATCTATCTTTGAGAATGGTGGCAGTAATTAATTAGAGTTTAGGTTTATTACAGTCACTACACAAAAAAAGATGAATGTATACTAATGTGTGCTCTCAGAACTCACTGTTTTTTCTCTTTCAAATAACCGCTAAGGTCCATGGAGATGCCTTGGACATCTTAGACATGGGTTACATCAATCTGCACTAAATGATTTCCCTACCTCATTCACAGTTTCCTATTTCTATTGGTGGTAATAATCCTTCCCAAATATAACTTGATTTAGAAGTGATTCTATATATTTGTTTCTTAAATCTACAATCAGAGGATAAAAACATAATTTTATCTCATAAAAAATAAAGAAATAATATGTGTGTCATAAGGCAAAGTTACACACAGAACTATCATTATAGGGACAAAATAGAATATTTAAAGGCAAGAAAAAGGATAGAGATTCAAACTCAGAAGCCTAAATGGCACGTGGTTTCCCTAATATGAGAAACCTGGAACACAAATGAGCTTGATAGTGGGAGTCGGGGCAGCTGGGGGGTGAAGAGGGATCAAGAGGGCCAAAAAGGGGGAGAGGAAGGGGGCTTTAATGTTGATACCATCTACCTATCTATCTACCTAATAAAAATAAAATACTCAAGCTCAGTGTAACCATTGTGTAATATAAATTGTGCTGGCAATTTTTTTCAAGTCAAATGAATTTAAAAGAATAAATGGACTAACACTACTCACCTTTACTCTCTTTTGACACTTGCAGAAAAAATAAATCAGTCAAAGCCATAAAATTTGCTTATTAAATAAGAATGTGTATTTTATCTAAGCTGTGAAAATCTCTTACATGACAAAAACACGGTTAAATATACTCAGACATACACAAACACTCTAGTTCTGAATATTCTTGAGCCACTCTGCTAATTTCTCTCTCTGCAAAGCACATGCAACTTACACACACAAGTAAAATATCCATTGGGTTCCATTATATTACTGTAACACATACAAAATAAAATGGGATCATTATATATTTGGTAAAATAAAATCTAGAGTATGAATATATTAAACAGCTGAAGAATAATTTCATTAGATTCATATTCTAAGAAAGTGTAGTATTCTATCCAACTATACCTAGAACTACCAACCCAAATACACAATATGCATGAGAAAGCAAGATAACAAGATGCACTCAAAAATTCATAACTGGGTTATAATAATAATAGAAAGGCTTTTTGAAGATGCCCTTTTGATGCTACTAGTTAGTCGTAACTGATAGGGCTCGGGTCAGGTTCTTCACAAAGCTGTATTTGCTGTGCATCCGTGAGCAATATATGGTACTCTTTTTCCTATAACCATCATGGTTATGTCCAGGGTTCAAAGGATGAAAATGTGAATGACACCATAACCATTACTATTTGTGACTCACTCGCAATGTATTTTCTCTCTGTTTCCATGAGATCACGATCTTATGACATAGACGTCTTAGTTTTAGTAGAGGGAAGGTTTCTATCAAGAGACACAATAATTACAGCATTTAACTGCAGACACAGACTTCCCCTCGGCTGCCTGGACTTCTTCGTGCATCTGAGTCCACAGAGTAATAAGGAAGTTATGAGAGGGGATAATCGATCAATAGTACAAACAGAAACTGGAGCACTACTCAGCAATGAAGGTTAACGAAGTTTGGAGCAAAGAAGATCCCTTAGGACAACTCCTAAAATGACTGTGTCATGGTGTTAAGGTCAATGGGAAACAACAACACAATCCACGAAGGGTGACAAAGGACTCAGACCCTTCAGGAGCAAAGATATGAGTCATAGCTCCATCCACGTAAACGGTAAGGAAAGTGCTGAGCTCTCATTAAGGATCAAAACACATCTAAAATTATGGGTATTATTGAGATGTAGTAGTGCTAGCTGTGCTATGACCAGTTACCGAAAGAATTATAATTTTTACAAGTATTTCTTTTCTATGTAGTTAATATGCTTGTGCATGTATATGTGATATATTTATTTTTGTAGCCCTTACATTGTAACATAATGTTAATTGACACATCACTACTTTATAGTTTTAAATTATAAATTTTGCACTATCAGGAGAAGAGTAGAAAACACCCAAAAAGTTTTTCCTACTAGGCTGTGAAAAAAATGCATGTGACAAGATATTATGCATGCTAGCTGTGCTACGTTAAGTGGACTTATGAAATTGTCCATGTCTTTATTTGATGAATCAGTAGAGTTGAAGAAGATGCATCTGTCAAATATGAAAAAGGTGGGTTGTGACTGTTAATTGTGATATGTCAACTTGACTGTATTCAGAAATATCTAGCAGTTTAATAAAAGCATACTTATGCATACGCCTGCTGAATGTTTTCAGTTATGACTGGTATGTAATCCAGCAAAAAAGCCAAAAAAAACCCCAGATCAAATGTGACTAGGACCATCCGAGGAATATGCAACCCAGAAGAAATAAAGAGAAAAGGACCTGTCCCATTTTTAGAAACTGCACACTCCTCGGCTCACCCATGCGGACTCATACCAACAACTCCTTGGGGAGCTTCCACGCTTGGACACCTGTGGCTTCTGCTGGACTCTGTGCATCGCTCGCCAGAAGACAATCTAGATTATCTTCAACATGCACACATGCTCTCTCTCTCTCGCTCTCTCGCTCTCTCTCTTTCTCCTTCTCTCTCTCTTCACTGCCTCTAGAGAACCCTATTAAATACAATTTTATCTGAATTTTTCTTCACTTAGTGAAAATACCTTTTAAAAAAAAAATCAGCTGGGCTACATTGACTGACTCCAAGACACAAACCATAAACGATTAACCCTGTGACACTCACTTCCACCTTTGATTAGAGCAAAAATATTTTAGACAAATCCTAAAAGAGCAATGCATTGACACTTGGAGAAGTAGGATTAAATGAAGGTTGCTTCTTTTTAAAGCCTAATAAGGATCCATTTTATTAGAATTAGGATGAGCCAAAATTTTACTGTCTGCCTTACCTTATCTCACTGTCTGGAGATTTCCGTTCCATTTGTCAATTTAATGGCATCATTAAATATTTTAATTGCTCTGGATCAATGAATTGTTCTATTAAGGAATTAATTCATATTATATGTGCATTTTCTCCTGCAATATAAGCCTTAAGTGATGAGGAACATTGATAAATAATTCCACTTTAACATAATTCCTGAATATAGAAAGTATTACACTAATAAGACACATTGCATTTAATGAATCCATATGGAAACTGTCATAGAAATATTTTAAACAAATTCTCAGGGTAACACCAAGATATGTAGGACTGAATTGGACGTAGCGTTTTCTCTAGAGAACTTGCCTGACCTATTTCTTGACCTGAATATCTTTGCTGGATGCCAAAAACTAGCAGTAGGGTGTATATAGGTCCATGGGTATATCTTGAAGATCCTAGGAAAAGGGGCATACCAACGTGGGGTTTTTTATTTGGGGAGTGTGTGTGTGTGTGTGTGTGTGTGTGTGTGTGTGTGTGTGTGTGTGTTGTTGTTGTTGTTGTTGTTGTTGTTGTTGTTGTTGTTGTTATGTTTTTGAATTCAGGACCTTCACCCAGAGCTACAACCGTACAACGTTTGGCCACTTTGTATTGTTAATTTGAGACAAGTTCTCACTAAATTATTAAGTTGCACAGACTTGGAAACTTGCATTTTTCCTGCTTCAGCCTCCCAGACTGCTAGAATTTCAGACTGGGCCAGTGACTTAGCTCTAAAGTGTGTTAAATGGATTATTTCTCCACCTTCCTCACATCCCACCAAATTTCTCTTGCAGCAATAATCCTTGCACCAGCAAGACTACAGACATACTTCTGTATCCTTTGTGTGTAGTTTCTCCAAGCCTCTGTTTCTTAATCCGTAAGCTTGGGAATAAGGGATAACAATACATCTTTACTTATGTGTTAATTTATGAGCAGTAAAGAGATGAAAATGCTTTATTAATTATTGTACAGCAAACCAATATATAAATATATCATTTAAAGAAGCAAAATTCAGCGTGTAAAACTGTATCGTCTGTCCAATTAAAACAGAGCATAAGAGGGAATGAAAGCTACTCCTTTTTCTATTCTCATTCTGCATATTCTCATATTTGCTGAATAAATTTTTACATTTTAATTTCAATGATGATATTGAATTAGAAATATTATACTTAGTACTAGTACATCAGACTACCTTTCGAGGTGAAATACAATGCTATAATCAGGTAACTGCCAACAAATAAAGTCAAATAAGTATCTTCTGCAGGTTTATAGCTCCTCTAAAGCAAACTGGTCTCCAGACCTCACCATCATTTTCTCTTTCCTTTTGTTCTAATGAATTAAAGCCCTTCCTTTCCAGCCAGAGTGTTTTTCTGAGTAAGAATAAAAAATCAAATACTATTCGATGTGCGAAGTTATGGAAGTAAAGTCAATGAAAGAAAGAGGATTGGGAGGGGGGGAATAACACTCAATTAAATATAGTGATGAAAATGTGTAAGTTTTACAAAGCCAGCCTCTGACCAAGAGCATGGTGATTCGGCCTAGCCTTGTTGGTCCTGAGTGCCTCCTACCATGATCACTGATGTGGGTGGCAAAAGTACATGCAGCCACTCGGTGACTCGTTGGCATTGTCGGCACTCTGAAGGATAATGTGAACTTGTAGCTGACTACAAGAGACTTCCGGTGCTTAGAGTTTAGAAGAGCTATGTAACCATTGCCATGGAAAATAGTGACATAGGGACAGTAAAAGGAATCAGTGGTCATTAAGCTCCCTAGAATCTTGAAGTCCCAGAAGCTGAGAAGGTGCAGAGGTGGACACTGCTTCCTCTCCTACACTCAGCAGTGTTTTTCTGAATCAACATCTACCCACAAAGCCACCACACAGCCTTGATCACAGAAAGCTTCATTCATATTCTCTTACTCATAGGTGTTTTTTATAGCAAGTGTCAACCCACGGAATTACAAGGAATGCAATAACTTTTTATTGAAAAAAATTGGGGGACAGCATTTTGCTCTATAGCCAAAGCTGGTTCTGAACTCACTATGCAGCCCAGGCTGGCCTTGGACTCATGGCAATCCGCCATGCCTGGATTTCTGTGGTGCTGAGGATTTGAACTGAGAGCTTTGTACTTGCTACCAAAATTCAGAAGGTACTTTTTTCCCCAGAAAGACTTCTTACACTTTCAGCAGATTCCTTAGTCAGTAATGACTTGACTCTCTACAACATAAAACATCTAGTACTGTCCTTGTCTTTCCTGTGGCTTTGGCATAGACCCCAAATGGAGACTATGTCTACTTCAAAGCAACAGGAAGTTAAAAAAAAAGTCAGTCATCAGAAGAAATAGAACACAAAGAGAACATCAAGAAGTTCAAGGAAATGTAAAAATTTATTCAATGAGAGATCAGATGTCAGTCTCTCTCTTGTCCCTTCATCAAATAAATCCATAGATGTTCAGGAGTAAGCTTCCTACTCCGCCACCTGTCTACTCTTTACCAAAGATAGGATTACATCTTTGTCAAAAAAAATTATACTGTGTCCTGCTTCTACCTTTTGGGTGATTACTGGGCTCAGGATACTGCAATCCGATTCATAAAACTCCCTGCTTTTGGGTAAAGTTCATCTGTATCTTTTGTCCAAATTTCAATAGAACAATTAAAAGAAATGAGGTTAGACAAATACTAAACATATGAATAAGAAAAGAGGAAATACTAACCATATGAATCAGTGACTATCCTTTTAGTGATTACCTTGATTCTACAATTGAAGAAATAAAAATTAGCCTGCATGATCAAAACTTCCATCACGGCAGTTGGCTCATGAAAATACTCATGTTTTGTGTTTTATATCCTACTTTGCTCTATGAGCTTCAATTGGAATCACCTTTCCAACTACACAACCACCTCATCATGCCAATTTACCTTTGATGACAACTTCTAAGCCCATGTCCATGCTGACTATTTCAGAGATTGATCTCAAGGATCCATCCTTTGAAAAGCTTCCTTGAGATTTGTAGGTTTTTTACTGCATTGTAGGTTGTGAATGCATCTCTGATTTCCAGACCATGGATCTATATGGTCCATGGCCCACTAAGAATAGGGCTGCAGAGCAGGTGGTGAGCAGCTGACAACCAAGAACATTTCATCTCATCCGTATATGCAGCCCCTCATGTGACTCACATTACCACCTGAGCTCAGCCTTTCTGCAGAGCAGCAGCAGCATTAGAATCTGAATCTCACATGAGCAGCAATCAACTGTGAACTGCACATTAGAGCAATCTTGGCCATGTTTCCTTATGAGAATCTAACACCTGAATACATTATGTGGAGGTGAGGTGGTAATATCAGAACCAGCTTTGTCTCTCCACCCTACTTTGTGGAAAATTTGTTTTCCATTAAAAATACCCTCATGCCAAAAATCTGGATGTTGCTGGTATACAGTAACTCTTCCTAAGCAATAAACATAGGCATTTTAGGAATGTAAAAGTCTAAAAGCTAAATTGTCAAGGTTTTATTTTTCTTCATTTCAAAAAATAAAATCTATCACCATCATGGAGGATTTTCTATTTTCTCCGTGGAATAGAAACTAGCTTTGCAGTAAGTAAGAGCCTACTAAACAGTGAATAAAGCGGTCTACTTACGAGAATCAAAGAGCTGGCCCTTGACGAACCATCTTAGATGTGCTCCACAGAGAAAGGAGTCCTCAGAACTCTGTGAAGGTTGAACTTTTACAAGGCTTTGACAGAGAGTGCAAGAAGTACTATTGTATCCCCAAGGGCCAGAACACCTAATCTTCTACTCATCGAATCTGGAGAGAGTGGATGGATGTCTCAGGGAGTCAGCTGCCTCTGAAGGACTCAGCTGAAGCACACCTAAGTCCCTGATCTCTCTGCAAGGAGATCGTCAGCAGTGTTAGGATTTCACATGACTCTCTGGACAGTGCACACTGATATACATCTCATTCCACATCCTGACAGGAATGAAACAATATAAGAGCAAATTGGGAAAAGGAAAAGGGAAGAAAACAAATGACTGAAAAAAGAAGTAAATTCACATAAAAAGGAATGAAAGAAAAATTTTGAAGACTATACTATGCAAAGCTAGATCTACATTCATTTTTAAACTCTAGCATCAAATGCTATCCCAGGCTGTTTTTCTTCTCTCTTTTATCCTCTCTCAATCTTTCCTGAAATTTTCATTTGCATTATCTATGTGCTTGGTCCTTTATCATTAACACTCCTAGAGACCCAGAAATGAGGAGAACTTGGCACGTTCTTCAGATCAGATTTCAAAGCAACATTATAGTTTAAAAAAAAAAAAAAAACAAACAAAAAGTCTTTCTGACACTTAGAGGAAAATGTCCTAGAAAAGCCAATCTCTTTTCTCCTAGCTAAGGGTGTGGTCACTGCATTTTGCCCTGTCTTCAACTGTAATGACCCCAACCTTTGGGTACACAACAGAATCTTCTGACCCAAACTAAGCGATCAACCCTTATTCTTTCTCCAGAATAACTGGAAAATGTCAGCCCTTTCTCAGTTTTTGCCTTTTGTATGTATGTAAAAGGTAAAGGAGTTTATTGCAAAGTTACTTATTGTTGAAACATATAATTTTGTTATGTTTCCCCCTCAATTTATTCTTCATCAATTTCTAGCATTTCCAACACAGAGGATGTTATTTAGGAGGGTTGAAATTTGGTTACAAATAAGAATGTAATTGTATGAAATATAAGTGCAGCATTAGCCCTCCTGTGAATTCATGCATTTCTCTTTTTTTAAAGTTTCTATTCCAAAGACCATCTTAGGATCTGTAGTTAACCAATAAGAGAGTGATGGTAGAAAGCCTCTGCTTGACTCTGCTCTGTAAACTCTGTGCTGCCATTTTCAAACAGGATTGAGAGGAGCCACAGGTATTCTGCAGAGTCAGAAAGGCAAACCAGGCCAGAGGATATTTGAAAACAATTGAACACATATTTCTTACTTGCTTATTCTCTGGTGGGTTTCCAGGCAAGGTTACATTTGAATTCATGCCACAACACATTTGTGATGTCAAAACAGGAATAAACAAACCCTAGGAATTCATTGGTCTCATAGATTAGAAAAGTATATGTGCATGGGATATGACATCTCAAAGAGAGGGTAGAAAAATTTGGTTTTCACAGGCTTGTTACGAAGGTTGGAGAAAGACAATGTCATAAAAACATGCAAATCATTATACACATCTGACAGATAAAGGTCAGGATAATACGCGATGGCAAGTAAAACACCAAATGTAATGGGAGGACAAGTAGGAGACACACGAATGTGAGAAGATTTTCCAGGATGGTACAGTGTGATGGCTTCATTATGGACATCTGAAAACTTGATGGAACACTGATGATGAAAATCTGAAAGCAACATATCTGTGGAATAATCTAGAATCATCTAATGATGTAGAAATATTCCAGGTTTTGATAAAAAGAAACTGAAATGTTCACACATAGAGCATTGTTAAATAGCAACAATTAATTACATTTGGACTAAATATAAGATCATTATAAGCAGACACTGATATTGAGTTATACATAACCACTACAAGGTAACAATGGGAGAAACCATGTCCAGGAATATTTTTGTATTATGGAGAATGATTTGTATCAGTTTTGAAAGTTTCCACCAAGTCTAGAAGACCACAAAAAGGTAATACCAGAGATCACTATACCTAGAATTGAAAAATAGAGATACTAAGCTTATTTAGTAAGTTGAAGGGTTAAAGAAAAAATTAACTCCAAAAGCATGTTGAAATATCAGTAGGAGAGAATCAGCAAGGGCTCTCCAAGAGCCCGTGGTCATACCGGCAGAGCAACTATTCTTGACTCTCAGGAGGAAGTGAGGTGAGCTAGGAACCAGAAACCAGGAAAGTGAGGTTAGATGATTAGGTAAGTGACCGGGAAGTTCACCAGAAAAGTCGTCGTGACAAGTTAAGACCTTGTCCAAATGCAGGTGAACTTTGTTCTTTTGATTTTTATTGAAATTGTAGCACAAGTCATCAAAAATGTTAACTTGCTTACGCAGGTCAGAGAAATGAACACATTCAAGAGACCTGGCTAGCATTTCTAACCTTCACACTGAGCTACATCCCAAAGCGCTTTGCTTTTCGCTTTTGAGTCATGCTAAGCCACTAAGTTGGCCACGTTACGCTTGAAATTGCAATCCTCCTGTCTCAGCCTCCCAGAGGGCTGGGATTATATGCCTGCACCACTGACCCCAGCTGATGTTTGTGCTTAGTTGGTTCCATCAGTACCAAAAATGACACGTACCTAAGATATTGCTTTGGCTTGAATGGGTAGCAACTTATCAGGCAACCAAGAGAAATAAGCTCTAAAATATCAAGTACCAGACAAGGATAGGTACTGGGATAAGTAGTCCTGTCGGCATAAGTTAAGTAACAGACTTGATCAGTTTCAAAGCAGACTGTACCAAGGTGTGACTGCAAAACCCAGAAAGGATGACAAACAGGCCAATGACAGAAGGGAGGGGGCCAAATGAAGTACCAGCTATCTTTCTGCTGTTCCGGGGTCACACAGGTACTTAATGCATTTTGTAAAACCCTTCAAGATCTCCAGAGATAAACCCGTTGATGCTCACCCTGGCCACAATCAATTACAGTGCAGGCAGGTCCCATAGATATTTCTGTTGTGCTGGGGACCTGGACCTTTAGATGTTGCCTGGATCCTGCTTGGTCACTGTGGGGACCAGGAGTTAGAGTCAACTACAGAGGACTTGGTTGGAGCCAGAAGTCACCATCATCCACCCACACAACCCAGGCTGGTGCTTGTGTCTCCAGGGCACAGGGCATAGAAACACTTCTGACCTCAAGGGACTGAGGGGAGGGGGGAAATGGAGAAAACTGAGGGTGAAAGAAGAAATCGTCGTGGTCTCAAATCAAGTTTGGGCTGTCTCCCTTCCTCTCCCTCAGAGCTTGGCTACAGCGGAATGCCAGCTAGGCCAGCCATGAAATGGGGACATTAGAGCCAAGCTCCAGCCCCTTCCAAAGCTCCTTACAACATAAGGGATCCTGATAAAGTGATCTGCATGAGTAATAACTGCCTTGGGGGTAAAACAATGAAACAGGATCTCCCTTTTTTAATTTTTTGATAGGTTAGCGGGGTCATGTTTTCTTTTTTAAATATCATGCTCTCTTTTTTAGTTTTTTTTCTTTTTGTTAACTATTTGCATTTTGTTGAATATAAATAGGTATATATGTATTATGCGTGTATATATGCATATATATACTATGTATTTTTATAGTTACATTGGTGTCCCACTTTAGTGATATAACACTCTAGGCTGCTTAATCATGCATTCCAATACCATAAGTAGCTGCTTAACAATATTTAGCTTTGAACAAATGGCTGCTCTGTCCTTATCTCTGACCTAAACTCCTAGTTATATTCCTTCACTTGTCCATTTTTTGACATTCCTGCACATACGGTCCATCTCTTAGTATTCCTCATGTTTCTTTTTTTATTTTCTCTGTTTTTTGCATCTTTTTCTGTTCCTCTCAATATACAATATTGACACTAATCTGAACATCACTGATTTTTAGTTTTTCTGTAGCTTACTATTTTACCTCTGTCTTTGACTTACCCAGGAATTTGCTAAGAATACATAGGTTTCTAAGCAATGTCTCTGATATCTAGTAACATGTGGTTAGCTTCTCAATGTGGATTCTCTTATCTTCCTTCTTCTTTTCCACCTCCATATATAACATGGCAAGGTTCTTGTACATCTCCCTTTATTTCTGGGAAGAAAAGTCTCATCATTTCTGTTTCTATATTAATTTTGTGTTTCTCTGATGTTTTTCTTATTTTTTGTTTCTTCATCAAATTTCCAGCCTCTTCATGATAATTATTATTCCATCGTCTTATCTGGCTATATAAAACTGTTGAAAACTATTTAAGTGTTGACATTATTTGTCAACATGTGAATGGCTCTTTGAATTAGAACATTTCCAGTAATCGTTCTCTGCTTTCAGTGCAGTCTCAGGAGCAGATCTTAGCTCTCTGAATGGCATGAGTAGGTAGCAGCACAGTGAATCATTCCTGTAGGGAGTGGTCCCCCTAGTCGTGACAGCTCTGAGACAGTGGAAGGACTTTCTGTCCCACTGAAGCTATAACTGTCAATACGAAAGCACAATTACTCTTGAGAAAACAAGAAAACAAGGTACTTCAAAAACTTATAACTCTGCCAAAACATTTCTCAGACACTAAAGAAAACGAATTTCCAGAATAAATACTCAAAATTAAACACCAAAATTATTGACAAGATCCAAGAGTAAACAAGCAGCTGACTAATCCACTTACAGAGATAATTAACCTGTGGAAGTAAGAGGTGAGTGGAAAGCTGAGTCGGCATTTCGGAGGAAGCTGAGCAGTTTTCAGAAACGCAGCAACCAGCTGATGAGTGAAGGTAGCCCATTCAGAGCCTAAATGAGAAGAGAAATGAGATCTCGAAGGACCAAGATATTTTGTGCACATGTAGATGTGTACTAATTTTCTAAAACAAATGCAAATGTTTTGTAGCATAAATATAAACCAATAAAAAAGAGAAAAATAGAAAAATGTCCTTCTTTTCTCATTTGGACTCAAGTCCAAATGGCATAAGCATCAAGCAACCTCTCTCTTCACTCACCCCACCATTGCCCAGAAGGCTCATGAACGAAGTGGCCATGGTCACAGGGATGGAAGTTATACATGAAGTCAGCAACACAGGCTTCTACTCTCCACAGCTGTGCTGGCTATAGACGTGGATGACATTGATGAGTTCCTCATGACAGCAGGAAGATGGCATCTGAGTCCCCAGAATGACACTATTGCCAAGGGTGACTAACATGAAATCTAGGAGTCCACTAATTATATTAAACCATTTTTATCATGGAAGGAACATAGCCATGTGACTTGCATTAGGCATGTAATGTAGGCATGGATTTGTCTTCTGTACATATAATAATCCTGCCCAAACTAACATCAGTAAGTTTACAGAATGCTTTGCACACTGTCATGGTATTGCTCACGCATGGTGTTTAAGGAAAGAATGTATTTCACAGTGTAACAGTGATCTTATATTCAGGTAATCTTTGCCCCTACTGTGCTCCCATCATCCAGAAACACTGAAATTCATGGATCATGATGGAAAGGCCTTTTGAGGATGGAGTTAAGCTGCAAGTTGCCAGAACCTTTCAGGGCCAGAGCAAGATTCTCCAGAAAGTAGAATAAGCTCTGAATCAATGAACACAATATGATATTATTTCTTCTATAGACAGGATTTATGACTCCTGAATCAACAAGTTGAAATGGGAATGATACCACTAACAAAAAGAAAGTTAAATTGTCCTTTGGGATTTTATTAATCCAGAATACCAAGGGGTAAGTGGATTGTTGCTGCACAATAAAGATATAAAGAGTACTTTTGGAGGGCAGAAGATCCCTCGGGGCATCTCCAAGTATGGTCGTACTGTGTTTCCAAGATCAATGGGAAAGTACCACAACCCAATCTGGGCAGGATGACAAATAGTCCAAACCGTGCAGAAACGCAGGTATTGTTCACTGCCCCAGGTGCAGAACAAAGACCTTCAGAGAGCCAACAATGTACCCAATGTGTATTAGAAAAATACAGTTATAATTGCCAATGATGCCAAGACCAGTTACAGAAAAGAGGAATATAATGCCAAGTGGGTTTTTCCCACTTATTTAATAAGTGTGTGCATATATAAAAGTATATCAGGCAGATACATTGTTCTCTGTCTTTTTCTTCCTTCATCATGTAACATAGCACTGACTGACATGAAATCAGCACTTAATCTAAATTATAAATCATACAATACCAGGATAGGGTCAAGTGACACCCAAAGAAAACTTTGATTTTATTCTGATAAAGAAACTCATATATTTCTTGTTCTATTCAGAGAAGTTGAGTTATGGTAGATAGAATTATGAATATGTTACTGTCTTATTATGAGAATAACCAGATTTAAAATTGGTATCTCTTGTTGTAAAGTTAGAAAGGGATGGATTGTGACCATTAGTTATGATCTTTTAACTAGACTGGATAACAAATGTTTAGTAGATCAGTAAAGCACATCCCTGAAAGTACCTTTGAGGTGTTTTCAGCTGTGATTGGTACGTCATTCAGCAAACAGTGGAGAGAAACTTACACCAAATATGGACGGCACCACCCAATGGGTCAGCCACCCAGACCTAACAAAAAGAGAAGAGCTCTGCTTCACTGGGTTAAAGTTCCAACAGTTCTTCAAGGATCTGTTGGCCTTTGAATCTTAGACCAGTGCTGTTTCCTTAATTCCTCTGTTTCTGTGGCTTCTAGCCACTTGGTCTGAGAAATTACTAGATGGTGTGCTTCTCCACCCCAAAGATGGGCATTGGAAATTTTCCTGCCTCTGATTCTGTAAGTCTACCTAATGTATCACTTTTATAATTGCATCTATATGTGTTTTTAATCAGCTTCTCTAAAAAATATTAACTAATACTTTTTAATTCAAAATTGAATTCACCCCTTGAAACTTTTTTCATTCTCTAAGATTCACAGTGACAATATTGATTGGCACCCAGACATAAACCATGAACAATTAACATAATCATGCTAACTTTCACTTCTTATCACAGCAAACATTTTAGACAAATGCTAAAGGATAGTGTATTGGAAACTGACAGGTACATGGGCTCGAACTGAAGGTAGGGTTATTGTTTGTTTTTTGGTTTGTTTTGGCCAGTAACTATTCATTTTATTAGAATTAGAAATAGCATAATTCTGTGATCTATCTTTGCTCAGAAGACTTCTCAATGCCTTAAGACTTTCCTTTCTCTTGTTCCTTAAAGGGCATTATGTTATATTTCAATTGCTCTTGTCCAAAGACCACCCCTACAAAGAAATTAATTCTTATTCTATGTGCATTTCTTTTCCAATATTAACTCCAAATGGCAAAGGGTTTTGCTGAACTATTAACACTTTAATTAATCCCTGAATATGAATGTATATATTACACTAAGCAGACATATTGCATTTAATGAGTAAATAAGAGAAAGATGGTTATGTCACAGTAAATATATTTTACACAAATTGCAATTTTAAAAAAATTTAAAAGGTGTAGAGGGTTAAGAGCGCTATGTCTGTTGGGTAGATAGATGGAGGGAGAGATGAGTGAATGCCCGGATAAGTGGATGTACAAAAGGAAAGGCTGATGGATCGATCAATGGATTGATGAGTCCAGGGCTGGGAAGTTAAGATGGATACATGTGGATACACATACTAGCACAGAGACAAGGTGATGTGATGATGACGGAGCTATAAAGGACAAATAGATAGATAGATAGATAGATAGATAGATAGATAGATAGATAGATAGATAGCGATATAGAAATAGATGAGAGATTGTAGACACATAGCTGATAGAATCAACTGATTTACCTCTGCAGTGGCCATAGACAAGACCTACTACTCATTAGAAAATGTTGCACAGTGACACACACATGCCCTTCTGAAATGTCAAGTACATTTTCCAGTAAAAAGAAATTGGCACGTGTCTCATTGACTGTTAGCACACTGCCAGATGTAAAACTCATGTAGCAACTTTGTGAGTTCTCTGGACACATCTTCCTTACAATTGGCACTGGTCTTCTCAAAGATCAAAATTTGTTTAAAGTTAAATACTTATTTTAACAAGACTTTGAGAAAAGTCTCATAAATCAGAGAAAATACATAAAATAAGATCAAATGATTTCAACAGCATAGCAGTGAATAAGAAAAAGAGGAAAATAAACAGTAATTAGAGGGGATGCTTCTAAATGTCACTGGCTTTTTTTTTTTTTTTCTTTAAGAGCAAATGCCCTCAATGCTCTATAAACAGAGTAAAAACTTGGGTCCTGGAATCACAGGAATTGATGATCTCCAGACTATAGGAAAAATCAAGCATTGAACAGGCACAATTAGCAACAAAATTATGCTTCGATACACATGGACTTATTTTAAATAAAAGGATGTAATTAAATCATTATACACTGCTTATCTTGAAGGGAGTTTAATTTCAGACCGAATACTAATCCTTCCTCCAATATGTCCTTTACATTTTAGATTACGTTATGTGGAAAATGACATATATTCTATTTGAAATTCATTCCAGATTCTTAAAAATGATAGTTTGAAATGTTTAATTTCATAAATAAAATGTCTTTAATCACAAGTTTTGCTTTATTAAATACTAATTTCTAACATATAAATTGTGATGTATTTATTTTGTAGATATTTCTCACTTTTATTTTATTTCCTTTAGCAATACCCACTGTATATCATGGTAGACATTTTTCAAGTTATGTGTTACTTTTTATATGTGGGTGATATCACAATCACAATTAAAACTACTTCAAACTTCAAGGAAACACAAGAAAATGCAAATAAAATAAAAGCTCTCTTCACTTCTAGAAATAAATATAAAACTGGTATTAGTTACCTAATATTAAAAATCAAATGCTTTGGTTTATTAGTTTCATCTACTTAAAAAGGCATGAGTATCTTAGCATTGGTTGAGCTATTAATTTAGATACTTAACAGAAATTAGTCACCAGCTCACAATTTAATCACAACCCACTAGAACAAAAATGAAAGCAAAACCATAGAATTTTCTGAATAAAGACCAAGTCCATTTTTTATTGAATTTCATTCATTCTTAGAGAATTTCTTTATGATTGCAACTTTTAAGGCCCCAGTGTGATAAAAGGTTCTGAAAATAAGTACATACAAATATTAAGGTGAACATAGTAGCATATACAGTGGGAAACATAGCACACTCCAAAGGTTTCCATAAAGGGCGCCTTTGAATTATTTATACATTACGATACCCCACACATGGGAAGTGTGAGGCTGGGAATCAACAAGGAAGCATACAATAAGCTTTCCTGGGAAACATAATTCTTTACCATCTTATAAATCAATTGGCCTCTACCAAATAAACACAACTCAGTTTTCCTCAGATTGTGCTTACTCTGGTTACTCAAAATAAATAAATAAATAAACAAACAAACAAACACAACTATTTAAATTTTAAAAGTCAGTTGTCACTGTCAGTTCTAATGCAAAATATACTTACTCTTATCATTCTGGGAAAGGAGGGGAGTGTAGTACAGAATTATTTTCTTTACTGCCACCCAGCTCTGTTTCTTCAATGACTCAGCTTCATTGGCCAGGGAAAAAGCAGGTACCTGGTGTAAGGCTGAGGAATCCTGGCCAAAGGTGTAGATTGGCAGAGTCTCTAAATCACTGCACTTAAAGTTTAGACTCAAAATCTAGCATTGCTTCAGCTGAGGCAATTAGGAGATTGTTTCTCAGAGATGTTAGTTTTGCATAAGCTTTCTAGGTCTACAGAGACCATGTAGACAGATCGTAGATAAACACACATGTATTAACAGCACTAATAACTATAGACAAGGCAAATACCCAAATAAGTGAATATTTTCAATTGCCTCATCTGTCCATCTACTATCAGAAATAGTAACTTTAAAACCATAAGTCACACATTGCTCTAGATACGTGGCCTGGAGTATCGAAGAAAGTCATCAACCTCTTTGTCACTCATTGTAAACTCATCACTTAGGAAACATCTAAAAAGTAAATGGAATCTCAAGTTCATAAAAGATGGATGCGTGTTACTTTTCGCAATGGTGCCTTGGTGTCAGAGAATGCACATTGACCCAAGTTAATAACAGTTTCTCCACTTTTATAGTCTAGAGTAGTGGAAATAATTTTTAGAACTTTGATTTCACAGGTATATGTGAAAGTGAGTCTCTCTCTCTCTCTCTCTCTCTCTCTCTCTCTCTCTCTCTCTCTCCCTCTCTCTCTTTGTGTGTGTATCTGTATTTATGCATCTGTGTTTTCCCTCAAAAGCTGCTATGTCATTTCTCCAAAATGAACTCATTAAGGCCCACAGAGATGCCTTGAACAGCTTAGACATGGGTGTATATCAGTGTGTGTTAAATGGTTTATTCCACAGACTGTTGGCATTCTCCTAATTCTGCTGAAAGTAATAATCCTTTCTCCATCTACCTTGACTATGCAAGGAGTACTTCTAAATCCTTCTAATTTATTTTGTTTGGCACTCTGTTTCTTAGTCTACAAACTGAGAGCAACAATACAACTTTAGTCATATGAGGAATAAAAAGCCATAAGTAGGTGAAAATGCATATCATAAAACAAAGTGATATACAAAACTGTCCTGTTAAAAATAACAAAATCGAATGATATTCTGGCCACATTCCTTATACTCTTCACACGAGTCATAAAAGTGGGGAAAAAAAACCATGAAAATCCAATTAGATCGTTTATCCGACGCACCTCTACCTGAGGAAACTGAGGAGGCTATAAGTTCAACAAGCTATCAAAGCACAAGGTGTTAGAGAATCACAAAAAAATGTTGCATACTTTCTGGAATATTCCTTATTTTATACTCCATAGAAAGTAATCTCATTCTGAATTTTGTTCTGCTTGGGGATTCTGTATCAAAATTCACATAATTACTCTTAATATCCCCAAATGATTTATCCAAACCCAAATCAAATATGCATCTTGAATATGCATTCAGGTAGGTCAACTTTAACATTAGCAAGAATCCAACTAAGCAAGATTCTGAAGTTTTCAGAAATAATGCATCATCTAAAAAATATATTATCGTAGAATAAAAACAGAAGCGACCTTTTATTTCTCTATGCATCATAAGTACATGTTTTCATGCACCATTTTGTAATTATTATGGGAGAAAACTATGTCCAACGAAAGCATAAGGAACATATTAACCTAGGAACATAAGGAATAACCGTGAAGTGAATTTCCGAAGTCATTAATCTTTATTCAATACTGTATCTTTTCTCTTTTGGACCGCTTGTTCTTTAAATGCGGTGCCTATCATTATATCTTGCTTTGTAAACTTTGTTTTAAAGCTCAAACATCAAAAGTAACGAGCTAAAAGGAGAAACAAGGCAACACAAACATAAACACAGATGCATACATACACGCACACTTCAAATTTAATATAATTCCTTAGAATAGCTACCTGAGCAAGGGCCATAATTTCCCTAGATTTGCACCTAGTGGCTTTACAGCTTGGTTGACACTTTTAGAGGAACCAAAGTGGTCCGTGGTCTCTACGTGTTCCAGGACTCCCTGAGTGCACAGGTGCCCCCTGCTTCCTCGTATGCTGAGCAACACGTTTCAGAATCATAGCCGCAGTCCAACTGCACCATCCCACACCTTCCTCCTCAGAAGTGGATTTTCCAACAACTCTAACCCCAGCAAAATCCAAAGAAAGCAGCTGCTCACTGAAATTGGGAAATTACTTCTGTTGGGTGGAAGAGAAGTTCTCTGATCTCTTCAGAACACTGCCTCATCAGTCACAACTGGGCTCTCTCATTTTATACCATCTATTGCTATCTTTGTCATTTATAAGATTTCTGGGTACAAACACTATATGAAGAAAGATTCAGCTCAAAACAACAAAAAATGAAAACATGAAATACCCGATTAAATAATAAATAAATGGCATATCAGAAACAATTTTCAGGAAATGTTAACATTTTTAAGTGAGAGCGGTAGCTCATACTTTCATTGTCACTAGGTCAAATCCATGTCTATACTGAAGTGGCAGTTGTGTGGTTCTCCACCTACCTATTCTCACAAAGATGTTAATTCACCTGGATGTCCCAGAATAGCAGAAAAGTTACATCTGTGCTCTGCTGATACCTTTAAGATAGCTAATAAGTTGCTGGTATCTTTACTGATTCATTAAAAAATCCATGCTTTTGGCTAAAATTCACTCTTATCTTTTTCTCAAATCTTAATTGAACAATTAAAAGGAACAAAGTCATACAAATAGTAATAATATGAATAATAATTGGCTATTTTTTATGATTAGGTTCATCCTGCCTTTGAAGAAAATAAGGACTATTCTGCAGGGCCAGGACTTCCATTCCTGCAATCAAGTAATAGAAGGGCTCGCCTTCTAGCCTTTCACAACCTGATCTTCTGCATTATCAAGGACTCTCATAATATTGCCAATTGCATGATTGTTCTGATGTGCTGATCTTCCTCTGCTGGTGACTGTTAAGCCTTCAGGTACGCTATGCATTTGTGACATACTTCTTCATTACCAACAATTCAGAAAGATCCCTTTAGTTTTATCGACTTTAATGCATGTTTGGCTATGAGGCAGGGATTCTCAACCTTCAGGCCCTGGACCAATACTGGTCCATGATGCTCTAAGAACCTGGCTTACATGGCAGGTGGCAAGAAGCTGGCAACATGGGAACCTCATCTGTGTTTTCAGGGATTCTCCCTAACTCATATCTTCCGTGTTTCACTTTCTGTTAGATCAGCCATGGCATTAGTATCACTCAGAAGCAGGACCCCAACTCTGAATTGTATCTGAACTTAATTATTGAGGGTAGACCTTAGACAGTAGTGCATGCACCAACCTAGTAGCCCTTCTGTTGTATTGGGGAAATACTGTCTTCTGTGAAAACAGATTCTGATACTAAAATATTGGGAAACCACTTGAGTCTATTCTTGAGAAGGAAATGCAACTCATTAGGAACGTCAAAACTTAAAAAAAAAAAACAATTTGTCAAAGTATCCTTTCTTTAAATAGATTTTTTTAAATTCTCTCCACCCTTTGAGAAGATTCTGTCAGAATTTGTTCAAATAATACAAACCAGCCTTACAATGAAGTACTAACCTACTTCAGAACCACAATGAAATAAATTGTTTCCCATAATGACAATCAAAAATTGACACCCTGGAAATCATTCTAAAGTTCACAGAAGAAGGAATACACAGAACTTTATGTCCCTTAGCCTCATTCTATGAAGTGACATTCACAAGCTTTTGAACAACAAAACCGTAACTACAGCACCTTTAAGAGTGGTGAGGTTTATCAAACTGTCTACAAAGTCTTAGAACATAAACAGACCCCATAAATTCATTGACCTCATGGATTAGACAAGCGCATGCCATGGACACTACAAAGATTCAAAGAAAGGGAAGAAAAAAATCCATCTTCTGGGAGCTTTTCTTGAAATTGTAAAAAAAAAGAAAGAAAGAAAAGAAAAGAAAAGAGATCACATCAATAAGAATATTGCTACTCTTACTTGATAGAGAATGGTCAGTCATTGGTGATGACAAATAAATTATCAAAGTGAGTGGAATGACGGTTAAGAGACAAAAAGGTTTTCTAGGCTGGCACAGTTGTGATGGCTTAGTGATGGAAATTTGAAACGTTGGTGACATATTGACAGATGAAAATAGGAAGGCCCTTTTCATGTCAATCATTCTAGAATCATTTTATGAAGCAGGGATATTCTATACAAGAAACTAAGGTGTTAATATATATATAGGATTATTTATGTAGTAGTAATTAATTGTATTTGGACTAGCTATAAGGATTCTTCACTTTTAACTTATATTAAATATCTCTCATCAGTGTAAGACGATGTATATATTACTATAGGGTAATAATAGACAAAACCCTGGTAAAGACTATGTTTGCATTGTAGCGAATGATTTGTGTCAATTTGGATAATCTGTTCTATGAGACAACATAAAAGTACAACATTTTTGTGAGAGAATGTACTATGGTTACAATAGAAAAATAGAAATATGAATCAAATTTAGCTGGTGTTGGAGTTGGGAAAAAAGAAGTCAATGAAAATATGTTAAAACATTAGGATCTTCGTAAAGGTAAACACAGTGGCTGTGCTAAGAAAGTGGACACAAAAGTCTTGATTGTATGGCAAGGTCACCCGGCCTCGGCTCTCTGGAATGATGAGGCAGGCAAGAGACACCAGGAGGGCACAAGATAGACGAGTTGAATACGTAACAGGAGAAAGATGACGACAAGAGATGATGTCATAAATTCAGTTTCTGTCTAAAAGCATAAGAATTTTGTTGTCTTGATTTTTTATTGAAATTGTACCAAAAATCATCAAAAATATTAAGTTATTTAAGAAAATCACAAAAATGAGTATGTGGGGGAGTCTCTGTTCTACCAGAACAAAACCCCTTGCAGCATTTACATATAACAGGTTGCATGTTACTTGTTTTTTGCCACACTCATGTAAAGCAGAAATGAATGAAACAGCATACGGTAAAAAGAAAAATAAAGGGAAATGAATCAAGCGCTTTACTCACTTGATCTTAGCCAAAATGTCAGAAAGTGTTTAATGCAGTTTTTCAAAAGGGCAGCCCTAAATGAACATAAGAAATGATCTTTCTAACATTAGTCTACAATTTTTATTAATTTCTCATTCTTCTGTTACAGTTTTATATTGAATGTGAACTCAGAGACACATGGTTTAAAAGTTTTATGCCTAGCACATGGTGCTCTTTGGCAGTGTAGAACCTTTAGCAGGTGGGGACTAGAGGAAAGAAACACATGCCCCTAGATGAAATATTGAGTCATTGATACTCTGGGCCTTTGTTCTCTCCCCATCTCTCTCTCTGTCTCTCTCTCTCTCTCTCTCTCTCTCTCTCTCTCTCTCTCTCTCTCTCTCTCTCTCTCTCTCTCTCTCTCTCTCCTCCCCTTCCTGGCCAAATGGTGTAAATAGCCTTCCTCCAAAACGTAATTCTGCCAAAAGAAACAATGCTTACACAATTCACAAAAGCGAAACTAAATAAAGTAAGAAGTGAGTGAAACAACCCTGAAGAAAAATACCTGAAAATATGAGACAAAATAGACCTTTCTTCTTTATATGTTAATCATCTCCAGGATTTTGTCACGATGATGGAAAGACACGTCTCTTCTGAATGCACCTCTGATTGTTGGCAGTCCTTGTCTTTTAATTGGCACATTAGGATCACTTGTACTGAGAATTATTATTCCAAATATGTGCTGGATCTTGTCATCAGCTTGTGTTTTCAGTGTCGGCTCTTTGGTTTTTCTTTTTTATACCCTTCTCTTTCTGATGTTTCCTAGTTTTCTTCTGTTGATGTTCTTTCTGTATCTAAGATTCCCTCAAGAATTTTCTGTAATCCTGGTCTAATAGTCATAAATTTCTTTAGGTTTGCTTTGTCATAAGAAAAAAATGTGCTCCTCTTTTAATTTTGAGGGTTATTTTGTGAGCAAAACAGCCTGGTTTGATTCTTTCTTTTTAGAGTTTGAAAGATTTCATTACAGGTTCCCTGTTCTTTAAAGTCTGTACTGAGAAATCTCTGGTTACTCTGATAGACTTTGCTTTGTAGGAAAGGGTAACTTTTTCTTATTGCTTTTCAAATGCTCTCTTTGTTAATTTCTGGAATTGTGATTATGATGTGACATGGTGAGCTCTTTTCTGGAAAAGGTTATTGGGTGTTCCATATGTCTCTTGTACCTCAAATTTAATTTATTTTCCAACGTTTGGGAAATTTTCTGCCATGATTTCAATGAATACGTTTTTTTCATATTTTGTGTTATCCTCCAATCTTTCTTCCACATCCATAATTTTGAAATCAGTTCTCCTTGAGTCATCCAGCAGCTGTTGTGTCTAACTACCTCACTGTTTTGTTGTTTTGAAATATCTGAGTAGATTATTTAACTTACCAATCTTTTCTTCAAGACCTCTCTTCTCTCTCATCAATTTCATATTTCTATCTTTTTTCTTTCCTCTCTTTTTTTTGTTTTACGTCCTTTCAGCTTCTCTCAATATGTGATATCAACATTAATCTAAATATCTTTCATGTTTAACTTCCCTTTGCTTACTATTACACTTCCCTGCTTGATTTCTCCCAAAATAGTGAAATAATAAAGATGGCTCAAAACAAGGTCTGTTGCTTCGTGACTTCCGGTTAGCTTTTCAAGGTATATTTTCTCCTCTTTTCCTCTTTCTGTTACACGGTTGCACATAACCTCTCAAAATTATTATATCATCCCTTTCCTTTTTTAGACATAAACATCATAATTTTCTCTACTTCCTTATGGTCATTTTTGCGTCTCTGTTTTTCTTTTCTATTTTTTCTACTTTTTCCTTCCATTTCCTAATTCCAGACTTTTTTCAGCAGTCTTATTCTTTTATTTTTCTCAGTTTACTGAAAGAGTTGAAAACCATTTAAACAAATTTGACATTATGCTGTCGGTAAATATTTGGTCGATGGACATTGATATTACTGAGACTGACCTCTCCCATCAGTGCAGCGCCAGGGATAGATCCTAGTGCTCTAATAGGATGAAAAAGAGTTGACACAATGAATCATTCTCAAAGCCAAGGGCAAGTCACAAGGAAAACTCTACTTATTAAAGACATTTCTGCCTTAGTAATAGAAATGTCTATTCTATTGGATCTATAAGCAGCAACACAAAAACTCACTACTCACGAAAAAAACAAGGCAAAAAGACGCCTCTAAAATCCTAAAATCCATAAGTGCCCGCATATGGATCTCACAGGCAATAGAACAGATGAATTTCATGGTAAAAATGCTCAAAAACAAATATCAAAAATTATTGATGAAATTAAAAAGTAGAGACAAACAACTAAATGAAACAGCTACTAAGATGATGAATCAACTTAATGACGTGAATAAGCAGATGACTTGCCACATGCTAAGATGATCAAATTCTTTTGAAAAAAGCAAATAAATAGCTGAATGAATCAAAAGAGGCAGTGCAATTTATCAATGAGGAGGAGGTCATAGAGGCAAAAAAGAAAAAACGATCAAGATATAACATAAATATGTACCCAGGTATCAGTTCTCCAAAACAAATGCAACTATTAGGTGTAACAAATATATGCCACTGAGGAGGCTGGAAGAATGGCACAGTGGTTAAACTGCTTGCCAAGAAAACTTAAGTCCCTGAGTTCTATTCTCCAGCACCACTTAAAGTTGAACATTGTGGTGCACGCCTGTAATCCTAGTACTTGGGAGGCTGAGGCAGAAGGATTGTCATGAGTCTAAGGCTAGTAGTGGCTACACAGTGAGTTCAGGACCAACCTGAGCTACAGGATGAGACCCCATCTCAAAAATATATATATATATATATATATATATATATATATATATATATATATATATATTCATAAACACACACATACGTATGCCATATGCCACTGAAATGTATAGGGAAAGGCTATGGGCATAGCTCTGTGATCAGAGCACTTGCCTTGGTTTCATTCTCCAGGACCATTTACTAGCTGGGGCATGGTAGCTCCACCCTCAGAAGGCTGAGGCAGGATAATTGACATGAGGTTGAGGCCAACTTGGGCTATATAGGAAGTTTAGGACCTGCCTGAACTACACAGTGAGACCCTGCCTCCACAAAGAAAGTAGGGAAAAAAAGAATTTTTATTTATCTTTAATTTTAAAATCCTAAAATCCAAATTGCACAAATAGCAATCACTCTCTTCCTGCAGCCATCCCTGTGATTTCTCAAAAGAATCATAAACAACATAGCCATGCTGGCAAGAATGGTGCTTATGCATGGGACCAATGACATGAATTTCTACTCAGCAAGGCTTATTTGGGTACAGATTCTGATGAGTCTCCATCTTACCAGCAATAAAGACAGACACTGAGTCCCAGTTAAGGTACTGTCATTAAGGATGATTAACTTGAACCCAGTGGAACATTAATTGTATTGGACCATCTATCATGGAAGGGACAGCACTTTGTCCTATGGGAACAGATACTTATTCTGGTCATGGATTTGCCTTTTTTGCAAAACTTCTGCCAAAACTAGCATCTGTAGATTTGCACAATGCTTTATATACTGTCAGAGTGCTGCACACAACACAGCTTATGATATAGGAATGCATTTCACAGCCAAAAATATGTGGCAGTGGGCTCGTGTGCATAGAATTCTCTACTCTTGCAATGTTCTCCAGCCAGAAGCAGCTAGATTGATAGAATAGGGGAAAGGCCTTTAGAAGACGCAGTGGCCAGGATATCTTACAGGGTGAGAGAAGGTTCCCCAGAAAACTGTAAATGCCCTGAAATGGTACCCAATATATGGTAGTTTTTTGTTATAGATAGGATTCATGGGTTCTGAATCAAGGAGTTGAAATGGGAAATGATTTCACTAACCATTACCCTTAATTACCCACTATCACTTTTTTTTTCTGTTTTTGTAAAGTCTGGATTTCAGAGAAAATATTAAGTCATTCCGTAGAACCAAATGGGGATGGTAGTGGGAGTTTGGGGAAGGTGGGGAGGCTGTGGGAGGGCCAGAAAGGGGAAGGGGCAGGGGTTGTAATTTTGTTACAACGTATACTTGCGCAAAATACTCAAGCTAAATCTAAACATTGTGTATTGCATGTATCTAGTGGAGGAAGAAAGAAGCAAGGAAAGGAAGAAAGAAAGAAAGGAAGAAAGAAAGAAAGAAAGAAAGAAAGAAAGAAAGAAAGAAAGAATGTCTTTTTGTTCCTACATCATATAAGGTAACTAACTGACATACTATCAATACTCAATCCAAATTATGAAGTACATATTTCAGAAGTAGAACCAGAAACCAAAGGAATCATATATATATATATATATATATATATATATATATATATATATATATCAATAAAGTGGGGGACAATAAAAAAAGAAAATCGTCTCATTTCAATGGGGAAGAAACTAATGTGTTTCCCTTCTTTGAAGTATGCTTGTTTTATGTTAGGTTGGAATTATGAACATGCTGTTGTCTTATTAAAAGACTAAAAGTGGTTTACAGAGGTATGCCTGGTTGTCAAGATAGAAAGGGGAGCTAATGACTGCTAATTGTTCTACTTTAACTGGACTGGATTTTAAAATATCTTGCACTATAGCAAAATGCAATTCAATTTAAGTCTGTAGGGTATTTTTACATTCGGTTGGTATTTAGTACAGCAGTATGAGGATAGAACACCAGCACTCACTGTGGGTGGAACCATTGGTTGTGTCTGCTGCCCAGATAGAATAAAAAGGCAAGAATGTTTTGTGGCATTGTGCACAAACTCTGGACTTCAGCTTTTCAGGGCAGACTCACACCAACAGCTTTTCATGAAGATTTCAGGTTTTCAATTTTAGAGCAGGGCTTGCTCAGTAGTTCCTCTTGTTCTGTGGCCTCTGGTTTCCTGGACTGGACTTTCCTACAGTCACGGGTTCTCCACCCTAAAGACGGGCATCTTGGATTTTCCTGTCTCTGGTTCTGTAAGTCTACCTAATATATTGTTTGCATATATATTGTGTATAATTTTAAATATTTAATTATATATAACGTGTTCTTTCAAATAAATTTCTGTAGAAAACATTAACCAATACACTTTTAATTAGAATTTTTTTTCACCTATTGAAATTGTGTTTGATCGTATTGGGACTGACTGATTGCACTTGCCTAACACCTAGATATAAACTATGAAGAATTAAAACATAGGAATAGGGGCCGGTGATGCAGTGGAGAGAAAGACAGCCTTCTAAAGTCCTGGTGGGGCTGTGAACTGGAGCAACCACAACGGAGAGCAGGTGGAAAAAGCTAAAAATAAATATTCCATTTGATCCAGTGATACCTCTACTGGGGATCTTTCCAAAAGAATTAAAAACAATTATTATAACAGAGCTATACATACGTCCATATGTATAGCAGCAAAGCTAACGATAGCTAAGTTATGGAGGATGCTGAAATATCTATCAACAGACCAATGGATACCAAAAATGTGCTTTTTGTACACAATGGAGTGCTACTTTTCCATAAAGACAGACAGATTTGAGGCTCTTGTGGGTAAACAGATACAACTTGATACCATCATGCTTAATGAAGTGAATCAGTCTCAGAAGGTTAACTAACACGTGGCTTATCTATTACCAAAAAAACCCAGGATACAGACAATTTATAGAATAAAATGGATGAGATACTGGGAATCAGGACAGAGTAGGGAGAGGTCAAGAGGAACAAAAGGGAGAGAGGAAGAAATTGCAGTGATGTTTCAATATATGTGAATGGAATTCTCAAGCCTAATGTAACCATTGTATAATTGTTTATCATATATATATATATATATATATATATATATATATATATATATATATATATGTAGATACATGCTATACCTACCAATAAAATGGGAAAAATAGAATGAGAAATAGTCAGAATTCTGTGACTAGCCTTACCTCACCCTTAAACTTTTCTTTCTCTTTGTCACTTGAGGGATTTTTTTAAAATTTTTCTGGTCAATATATAATTCTATAAAGAAATCCATTCTTGTGATATGTTGAGGTTTTTTCTTCAATAATAACCAAGTGATAAGGAGCTTTACTAAACAATTATCACTTTAATTAATCCCTGAACCTGAATATTTGTATTACACCAATAAAACTTGTTTTAGTGAATGAATAAACAAGGGAAAAAGGTAAACGGTATGTCACAGAAAAGAAATATCAGACAAATTCAAGAAGGAGATTTGGAAGATGAAGATTATGTGGGCCTGAATTAGAAGTAGCATTTGCTCTGAAGAACACATCTTGCTTTTGGTCCGAATTCCTTTATGCTAGATTTTAGCAGAGGGGAAAGGCAGAGACAGGAGTTGGTCAGCCCACATGTGGCCTTATGAGCTGGAAAATAAATAAATAAATAAATAAATAAATAAATAAATAAATAAAATGTAAAAAATATAAATAAAAGCCATTTCTCAGTAAAGATAAGTATAATTGTTCATCCTGCCCTTGTAAGGGCTCCAAAACTCCTCTGTTCAACGAAGTGTACCCAAGTACACTCAACAAAGTAGAGAAATTAAGGAATATATAATGCCTGTCGGTTCGTAAGTCCTCAGTGTCCCTACTCTATTTCTCTACCATTCTGCTCTGTTTTACAGTGCCAGTGCTAATCAAACTTCTAATATATAAAATTTAAAGTTATCCCTTGAAAAATTTAAAGTTTAAAGTTATCCCCTGCCAACACACAGAGCCCTGCTACCTCGAAGGTAACAACGGCAGCCTTCTAGGTGGATAAATGAATAATCAATGGATGGCCAAATGGACGGGTGGGCAGACTGGATCATCAATGCACTAACAGATTAATGGGCAGATAGCTAAGATGGGTGCATGCATATCCACATACAGGTACAAATAAAGATAGATATGATGAGGAGGAATGTGGGCAAGTAGACACTTAATAGATGCTAGGTAATGCATAGAAAGCTAGAAGAAGAATGATAAACAGCAGAAAGACAGACAGATAGATAGATTGATTGATTGTTGATAGATTGATAGAAGTGACTGACTTATCCCTGGGATGGGCATAGGTAAGGTCTACCCCCCTGGAAGGAAATGGCCATCGGCACATACATATGATAATGAACTGTGAAGTACATTTTAGAGGAAAAAAATGGCATCTGCCTCACTTATAATTAGTAGGCTATTGAGGACTGTGAATTCTCTGAACACATCTCTCATACATGTCATACTGCTCTTATGTGATATTTTCAAATTTCTCCAATAATATAGAACAGAACAAGCCTGTCTGAAGAAATTCATGAAAGAGAAAGAAAAACTCATGAAATTAGATGAAATGATATGAATAGCATCCAGTAAACATCGAAAAGAGAAAAAAACAGGCATGAACTATAGAGAATATTTCCAAACACTGTCACTGGGGCCCTGTTATATAAGTAGCAAATATCCATAAAGCTCTGCCAATAGATCAAGAATATGGATCTCAGTCATTTACAGAAATTAATGATCTTCAAAGCCCTAGCTAAATTCAAGGACTAAGAAGGAATGCTTATCACCAAAATTTTGCTTTAAGACACATATGCTTATTTTAAATAATATTAAATCATTATATTTGACTTGTCATGAAAAGTTTCATTAAAGAATGAGCTTTCATCTTTGCCTGATGTCCTCTTTATGACTTACAATCTACTTGAATTTCAGTCCAAATCCTAGAAGATGCTTATTTTAAAATGTTAATTCATAAACAAGACATCCTTAATTACTTCCAAATTTCACTTCATTAAATAGAATTCACAACTTCTGTAGATCGAAATACCCCTGTGATACATTTATTTTGAAGATTTTTTTCATCATTTAAATTTTTTCACCCCTTAACAATCCCCACTGTGTACTAGACACTTTTCAAGTTATGTATTGCCTTTCATATGTGTTATATCAACAAATAATTAAAATTATTCCAAACTTAAAAATAGGTAAACACAATAAAATATAAATAAAAGAAAAGCTTTGTTTATATCTTGGAATAAATAAATTTTTGATTAGACTCATATTAAACATCAGCACTTTGGTTAAAGAAAAAAATATTGTTCATTACATTTATTTACTAAAAATAATATGAGAATGTTAATATTATTGGAGCTATTTGTACAGGTACTTGACAGAAATAAGTCATCAGCTCACACTTTAGTCACAAGCCATATGAACATTTTTTTTAATGGAGTTTTCAAAATAAAGGAAGACAATTCATTGTTTGCTAATTTTTTGTTTTAACTTAAAGTCATGATTTGATAAAGAAAAATGCCATGTTCTTTTGAATAGAAGAACACACACAAATATTAAGGCAAATGTAACATAGAAGGAAGCATAGAACAACTGTGGCTTTTCATAAAACATGTTTTTTGAGTTACTTACATTTTACAACATCTCAGTAACACAAAGTGTAGGGCTAAAAACCAGCAAGGAAGCATGCAATTAATTTACTGAGAGTTGTATCTTTTTGTCGTCCCATAAATCAGTTGGCAACCAACACCTCCAAAAAAAGGAAAAAAAAAGAAAGAAAAAAAACTCACATCTTTTTTTTGTTTTTGTTTGCTCATTTATTTGTTTAGATAGCTCTTATTCTGATGACCTACAAAACCCGCAACACTTTAAATTTTAAGAATAAGTTTTTCATATCATCAGTTCTTATTTAAAAAGTTACTTATTTCTGAGATTATGGTAGGAAGGACAATATAGGACAAATACAGGCCAGTATTACTTTTTTTCTCCACTCAAATTTTCTTTTTTAGTAACTTGGGCTCATTGTCTGGGGAAAAATGCAGATATCTTTTATAAGACTATAGCGTCCTGACCAGGACTAGATTGGCAGAGTCTGTGAATCAACACACTTGAATTTTAGATTAAAAGTCTAATATTACTTAAGCTGACATGATAACGAGATTATTTACGCAGAGGTGCTAGCTTTGCTTAAGATTTCTAGAACAATATGAGAGCATTTAGCCAGATCATGATTAACATATGCATATAATTAGTACTCACAACTATGGAGATGCTAAAGGGCATGATTCTATTTTAAGTCACCTCATGTATCCATAGAACACCAGAGTCTGTAACATCCTAACTACAAGTCACATGTTGCTTTATAGACTCAGACTCAAGAGCTGGAGAAAGCCCTCAACATTATTCCTATTTAGTATGTTCATATCATTTAGGAAACCTCAAAACTGAACACAACTTTGAGTTCATGAAAGATGCGTATTCGTCACTTTCACTACAGTGTCTTGGGACAGAGCAGGCAGATTGGTCCTTGGTTAGTACATTATTCAACTTTCTCTTCGAGGAACTTTGAAAATGATCAGTTAGAATTTTAGTTTTCGACATCCTCTACAAATTATACATCAGTGTGTGTGTGTGTGTGTGTGTGTGTGTGTGTGTGTGTGTGTAACCTCAAAAACTACTATACTGCTTTCCCAAAATAAACTCCCTAAGGTTCGTAGAGTTGTGTTGGCCACTTGGCCCCTGCCACTCCAAGATCTAATCGTAGCCACAGCATTTAATTGTCCCACTGGTTAACAACCATCACCACTGTGGAGTCTGGCATATAGAAAATAATGGTAAAGGGGCACTATAAAGGTGCTGGTGCTACCCTTTCCAGTCATAAGGAGACAGTAAGGGTGTTTTTTATGGATCTTTCTAGAATGGAGAAGTAGATTTTATCTGGCAAATCCAGTCCAGCAGTCCCATCACCTTGTGCCTTTGAATGCTTTCCTCAACACTAAACCAAGGAATATCAGGTATTTCCAGCTCCACCACAGTGTTTTTTATCTATATTTCTGCCAACCAATCATGCAAACCATGAACATATTTTTTCAAATTCACCAGCTTTGACATTAAATCTAAATCTCTTCTCAAGAAGCTCACACCAAGAAACTTAGACTGACCTAGATTCACGGTACTTTCCCCATTATCCCACACTCTTAAAATCTATTCCATCACCTGCTCTCCAGCCTTTGTAAGGATTAGAAAACTTGATGGAATAAAGTAGAGAGAAAGACACTGTGGAGAGAGAAAAAGGATTGTAGGGTGAGTCAGGGGTAGGAATGGGGAGCAATAATACAACACACACGATTATGTACAAGACATCATGGTTTTTAATAATAATAAACAACTAAAAGTAACAAAAAAGAATCAGAAAACCGAAGAAGTTACATGGGAGGATATGATACGTTCTTATGAGTCATACTGTGAGCCTCATCCTCGAGGGATTTCTGAGGATTGTAGCTGGTATAAGCACAGAGGCAACAGTGCGTGGTAAGCATGGATTCTGAGGGGCATCAGGATCTTTCCACGTGTAACTGTACTAGGAAGTGTCATTACTGTTTCTTGCAGCAACACAGGATTATTCTTCTCAGATGTGGGTGGAGAAGCCATTACCAGCGGGGTGGAGATTCCTCTACTGCTGAGGATGGGGAAAGCTCTTCTTATGGAAAAATAATCTCTTCGGCATATGAGTTCTCTAACTTTCTCTCTTTCCTCTCAGACATCTTCATCCCAATGAACAGGGTCTTACTCTTTTCTGATCAGCACACTCATGTGAACCGCAGATACCTTTTCAGGCTGAGAATTAACCTGGCACTGTATTTCAACTAACAGTATCATAGGACGGGCAGTTCTATTTTCAGCATCTAAACCCCTATGGCTAAAAAAAGGAGAAAATTCTCTTTTCTACACACTTAGGAGCTTTCAAGTTAAACTATTAGTGTCTGGAGTCAGGAATTCTTTTATTATATTTTCAACATAAGGAGAAGCTTTTAAACTGTTGTTGCATGTCTGCAGCCGTGAACCCCCAACTTGTCATCAGCCTTAAGCAGAAAAAAGGGGGAGTTTCGCATCCCACTCCTCTCTTGCTGCTGTTTGCCATTTCCAGCTGGTCGTCCAAGTATTCATTGCAAAGAAACTATCTCCAGTCACTGGGTGAACAGTTTTCAACTCAACCGGTCCTTGGTGTCAAAAAAGCCTTAGGTCCACGTCCTTAAGGCATGCCCTAGTATAACCATGCTCCGTTGTTAAGGTCAACGGGACGCTGCAACAAGGCAATCCAGGCACATTGATCGAAGATTCACACCCTTCAGAAATGAAGGCATGGCTCCTCCCTCAGGTAAAGAGTGAAGATATGCTGAGGTTATTGGTAAGAATCAAAAAAGTGCAAAATGAAAATTAGACAAATATCGTCATAAATACTAGCTAAGCCTTGACCAGCTAAAGAAAGGATTGTAATTGTCAACATTATTTTTCTATCTAGTTAATATTTGTGTGCATCTATACATATGTACTAAGCAGATAGATTTGTTTTCTTCTTCTATATTAAAGGCCCCTGTGTGAAAAACAATGGAAAATGCCAGTGTAATGTGTTTCTCCTAAACTAATAAAGACACTTTAGGAATGCAAAAATCTGCATGCATAGCCAATTTGTTACAGTTTCCTTTCTTTGATTTGTAGAAAATAAGAATAAAAGCAATCATCATCACTGACAATTTCCAATCAAAATTTGTCCAAATAATTGAAAACAACCTTGAAAATAAGTGACAACCTGTCTTGGAAGCACAGCAAAGTCAGTGGTGGGTTCCATTATGAGAATCAAAGAGTAGACTCATGATTAATGATTTTAATTATGCTGCATAAAGGAAGAAATCCTCAGAACTCTGTTTGAAAGCTAGCCACATTGTATAATAGAACTTTTACAACATTTTGAAAGATAATACAACCACTATGGAAAGCAGTATGGAAGTTTCTCAAAAAAATGGAAATAAATATCCCCTTTGATCCAGCAATACCTGTTCTGAGAATTTTCCTGAGTTATAAACATCATATAACAGAGATACATGTTTACTCATGTTCATAGCACCACAATTCACAATAGCTAAAACATGGAAGACAATAAAATACCCATCAATGGACCAAAGGATTTTTAAATTGTGGTATTTGTACACAGTGGAATACTACTCATTTATAAAGGCAGAGAGTTTGGAGGCTTTTGTAATTAAATGGATGAAACTTGAGACCATCATGCTTAGTGAAGTAAGCCAAAAGCAGTAGGTTAAATATTGAATGGTTTCTCTAATATGAGAAACCCAGATCACAATCATTTTGTAGAAGTAATTGAGGGGGAAATGGGAACTGGTGGGGAGGGGGAGGAGGTCAGAGGGTCAAGAAGAGAGGTGGGAAGGATTTGTAATTTTGCCACAATGTGTATATGTACAAATACTCCAGATCAATGTAAACGTTGTGTGTTGCATATATACATATCAATAAAATGGGGAGAAAAAAGAAAAACAATGTAAGTACTATTATAACTCCAAGGTTCAAAACACCTGATCTCACTCATTGAGCTTGGAGAGGAGGAATGGACAACAGGGGCTCAGCTGCCTCAAAGGACTCAGCTGAGTTTCTTCTCAGTGCCTCTTTCCCTACCAGGAGGGGTGGCCTGTGTCGGCAGATGTGTTGGGTTTTTATGGAGAATTCTAGAAAACAGACACTGAGACACTTCTAATTCCAACTTCTGACAAATGAAATCAAAAGAGAACAAGAGCAAGAAAGGGAAAGATAGAAATACAGATGTGTAAAGAAAGATATAAAATACTCAAAGAAAAAAAAGCAAATAGGAGAAGTTTTGAGGCAGAAGATGCTGTTAGAATACCACGTTCAGTGAAAACGTAGACGTCTTCATCCTTTAACCTTAGAGCAAATACCATCCCAAGGCCCTCTTTCTTCTCTTTTCTCATTTCTTACTCTTTCCTGAGATTTTTACTTGCATTAACCACAAGCTGGCCCTTTACCATTTAAGTTTCTACGTCTCTAGAAATAAACAAAACTTGGCACCTCTGCAGATCAGAATTCAAAGCAACACTCTGTGTCTTTTAAAAACCAAAAGAAAAATCTTTTTGACCTTTACAGAAAAACATCCAAGCAAAACCAATTTTCACACATAAGCAGGGGTATTGCCATTTCTGTTCCCCCGTTCTTCTAACTATAGGACCCCACCCCTCAGCACACAACAGATTCCCTGACCCAAAACAAACTGTCAACCTCTTTTTTTCCTCCAGTATGTGTGGAAAATGTCAGCCCTTTCATTTTTCAATCTCTTTTGTGTTACAGGCAGACAGCTATGAGGAAATTTATATGGTTTTTATTGCAAGGTTGTTTGTTGTTAAAATATCTAATTCTGCTATGTTTCCAACTTCACTTCTTCTCCATCAGTTTCTAGATATTTTTCAATAGAGATGATGATATTTATTAGGGATGAAATTTGGAAATGAATAACAATGCGATGGTATGAAATAAAAGTTCATCATTAACCCACCTACAAATGTGTGTATTCCTCTTCTATAAAGTTTCTGTTTCAAAGACAGTTTTAAGATTGCTGGTTCACCATTAAGGAGGTGATGGTAAAAAAAAAAAACCACAAACAAACAAACAAACAAAAAAAACATCTGCTTAACTCTACCATGTAAACTGAGCACCACCATTTTTGGACATGATTGAGAGGAGCCACAGGAATTCTGTAGAGCCAGCAAGGGTCACTGGGCAAGAGGACATTTGACAAGACTGTAACACTTATTTTCTGTCCTACCTTTTTCTTCTTGGGTGAATTTGAAATTAAGATTACATCTTAATAAATATCCCTACTGGAACATTTGTAGTGTCAAAACAGAAGCAAACCCAGAAACTAACTGATGTTGCATAGTAGGACGTCACTCTCGTGGGCATTGGAAGGACCCAAAAGAAAGTAAAAAATTTGGTTTCCACGGGTTTTTTATAAAGTTACAAGAGAAGGTCACATCATTATGCAAAACCTTGTACGTATTTGATAATGGTTTAATAATACACAGGTGAAGCCCAATAGTAAACTGAATGAAAGGACAGTTTAAAAAGGCACAAAATTGGGAAAAGGTAAGTTTTCCTGAATGGCGTGGGTGCTGTGGCTTCATGGAGGATATTTGGAACCTTGATTGAATACTGATGGATGAAAATGAGAAGGTAGTCTATTCATGGAATAACCTGGAATCATTTTATAATGTAGAAATATTGTATATTTTGACTAAAAAGAAACAGAGATGTGCATGAATACAGCAATATATATATAGATACCAGTAATTAATGGAGCATGGATAACAAGAAGTGCTCATTTTAAACAGATATTTACTGTCTGTCTTTATTATAAATTTTACATATTATTATAGGGTAATATTGGGGAGCTCTATGATATGATTGTTTTTCTATTTTGCGCAATGATTTGTGCCAAAATGGAAAGTTTACCCTAACTCTATGAAAAAACAGAGTACAGCATTTTAGTGCCAAAGAGCATTATGCTTATAGTTGGAAATCGACATATCAATCTTGTCTAGTTGGTTACAGGGCTAAGGAAAAAAGGAGAGCTGAAAAACACATTAACCTATCCCTACGAGCCTCTTAAAGAGAACCAGCCACGACTTTCTGAGGGGAAGGAGGCAAGCAATCTGGTCATACGGAAAGATCAGCTGGTTTGACATATGGCAGATGGAGAGTCAAAGACCAGAAAGTTGAGACTAAGTAAGTAGATAAATGATGAAAAATCCAGGACAAAAGAAGACAGGATAAATCACGTTGTTATCCTAATACGGATGAACTTTGTTTCTTGATTTCCATTGAATTCATACTACAAATCACCAAAACCATTGTTACTTAATGTAAACCAGAGAAATGAGACTTCACTAGCCTTTCTAACGTTCACACCTCCTAAGCTAAACCCTGAGCCCTTTTTTGATTTTTGATTTTGAGATTGGATATCAACTAAGGCACTACATTGGCCAGACTGGACTCCAACTTGCAATTCTCCTGCCTCAGCTTCCCGGAGAGCTAAGATGAAAGGGCACAGCTGATGTGCATTGCTTGGGTTAGGAGAGGTGCCATGAGCCCCCCAAAATGACAAATACTTAACAAATTGTTTTGGTGTGAATGGGTAGCAAGTCTCCAAACAAAGAAGTTCCAGATTGTCAGTTGATTGCCAAACCAGGATGAGCATTGGGATAAATGGTCTTCTAGAAGCGTTTTGAGAACCAACTTGAGGAGTTTCCAAGCAGTCTAGTACCTAAGTGTGACTGAGAAACTTAAACAGGATAGCAAACAGACGAGCAATAGGAGAGGAGATGGAATAAGAAACGAAGCCCCACCCTACCTCGGTGCTGCTTCAGCAGAGCAGAAGTATTGAGACAGCGCCTCATAGTAGAGCCCTCCAGATTCTCCAGGGGTGAAAACCTTACAGGTGGGAGCAAGCTGAGTACTTGCCCTGGACATCAGCACTACAGTGCAGGGAGGTCCCAGATGCCCCCCCTGTAGGACAGAGATGTGGGGACTAAGATGTTGCCTGGAACGCCTTTGACACTGGGCTCTGTGGAGACTAGGAGCCTGATTGAACTACTGGTGACTAAGTGGGCCTAAAATTCACCATCACCAAACAAGATGCCAAAGATGGGCATTGTGTCTTGAAGTCACAGGGCATGGAAATGACACTGACCCACGGGGAGACTCAAGGACTGAGACAAAGAGAACAGCAACGTCGGCCCTGGAGGCTGGAGTCCTGATGGCCCTGGCTCAAGCCCTGACTGCATCTTTAACCTTACCCTCACAGGTGGGGGACGGGGGGCGGATTGACCCGTAAATTGGGCCAGCACTGAGGCAGCAGCGAGAGGACTCTAGCCCCTCCAGGGCTCCCGAGAACACAGGCACCCTGATTAGGGTGGTCCAGAGTCAACAGCAGTGACAACCAGTTGGGAATAGTCGACTCAAACAATTAAAAAATGTCCAGTTTTATTTATTTGTTTATCTCTTAGAAGTGGAAGGATTCTATTTATTTGTTTGTTTATTTATTTATTTATTTATTTTGAGACAGGATTTCACTCTGTAGTACAGGCAAGTCCTGAACTTACTATGTAGCCCAGACTGGCCTAGAACTCAGGGCAAGTCTCCTGCCTCAGACTCCCTGGTGCTGGGATTACAGGCATGTGGTAACATGCCCAGATTATGTGGTAGTGGGGAATCAAACCCAGAACCTAGCACTACTAGCAAACACTTTAATCTCTCAGCTATGCTTCTAGTCCTTGTTTTATTCTTAATATATATACACATCTGTCCATCATGTTCCTCTTTTTTTTTCCTTTTGTTGTCTACTGGTAATTTGTTTAATATAATTAGGTGTCATATAAACCATATGTATTTTTATATATGTATATATGCAAATATGTATGCACATATACATATATATATATATATATATATATATTGTGTGTATACATATATACACACAATGTATACATGTATATAGTTCCAGTTGTATTAGTTTCCTGCTTTGGTAACATTACATCCTTAAGTTGAAGGTAACTGATGTTTAATTTTTTGTAACCTACTATGATACTTCTCTCCTTTACATGCCCTGAAAAATCCAAATATCATCAAACTCTTTTCCTCCTGACTTTCTTTTTTCTTTCATTACTATATATGCACGTGCACACACACACACACACTCACACACACAGGTGATACACAATGGTTACATCGAGCCTGAGGTTTTTGAACATATATATCGCATCAACATCCCGATCCCTTTCTCTCCCCTTCTTGGCCCTCCCTCTCCCTCCCTTATCTCTCCTAACTCCCACTATCACACTCATTTGGCTTTATAAAATGCCTGTATTCCGGGTTTCTCATACTAGAGAAAGCTAATGAGTTTGAATCCCTTCACTAAGTTGGAATCATTTCCAGTGGCAGGAATGGCGATTACACACAGGATCAGCAGCACAAACCTCTACTCTCCAAGGCTGACTTAGCGATATGTATTGATGCGTCCCCAATGACAGCAGCAAGAAGACAATGGAATCTCTGCTACGGCACTATTGCCAAGGTTAATCGAGCTGCATGCTGGCGGTAGGTTGATTACACTGGACCACTCTGTGATATAAAGGAAATTTTTGTCTTTCTAGGGATGAAGACTTGGCATGCGGATATGCCTTCTCTGTGTAGAACACTCCTGCCAACCCACCTCTGAATGTTGCATTTGCTGTCGTACTCTGGCACACTGCACTGCTTCTGATTAGGAAATTCACATCGCAGGAAAAAAAGTATGACAGCAGTCTCGTGTTCACGGAATTCTCTGCTGTTATGTGTTCTTGCCATCCAGAACCAGCTGGATGAATGAATGGCAGGAAAGCCTTTGAAGCGGTAGTTACGGTGCTGCTGGGTGGCAAGGTTCTCAGAAGGCTGTGTGTGCTCAGAACCAGTGTCCACTATGAAGCACTATTCCTCCTATCGACAGGATTCATGGCTCCCGAATCCAGGAGTCAAAATGGAAATGATATCATTAACAGTTAGCCCCAGGGACCCGCTCACAATATTTTTTTCTCTCTGTGCCAGTGTCTCTATATTCTGCTGGTCTAGAAGTCTCAGAATCAGAGAACAGAAACCTTCTAGCAGGATGGACAGCAATGATTCCACTGAGCTCAGTTAACTTCTACTGGGGTATTTTGAGTTCCTCATAGTTCTGTTGACTATGATTAGGTTTCATATATCCATGTGTATAAATAAGTATCTATGTGTATGTAGATATATGTGTGTGTACTTATTATTCAAGTTGTTTTATTTTCTTACTTTATTAAACTAATATTCTAAGTCATACATTCCAATACCAAAGGTTGCTGTTTTAATTGACAGGCTAAAAAAATAAGCTATGTTGTTGGTTGGATTTATTGATCTAGAATGCCATGGGGAAATTATTAGACTATTATGCCGAAATGGAGATGTTAAAAAAAGGGGGGGGGAGTAAATTTAGAGGGCAGAAGATCCCTCAGGACATCTTCAAGTGTTGCAATACCCTGTTACCAAAATCAATAAGAAAATAAACCCTATCCGGGAAGGATATCAAAGGACCACACTTTGCAGAAATGAAGATATTGGTCCTCTTTGCAGGTACAAAAATGAAGACCTGCTGAGGAACTTGCTGAGAACCAAAAAAGTACAGAAGACATATTAGAAAAATGTACTCACAAATATCAGCATTGCCATGACCAGTTACAGAAAAGAAGATGGTAATTGTAAAGCGTATTTGTTTCTTATCTAGTTAAAAGGTGAGCATAGATAAATATATATTAAGCAGCTACAATTGTTTCATTTTTGTTCCTTCATCATGTAATGTGACACTGACTGACATAATAGCAATACTTAATCATCTAAATTATAAAGTATGTAATATCAGCACCAAAAGGAAACTTTGTCTCTTATTCTAGGGAAGGAATTCATCTGCTTCTATTCTATTCCGAATAGTTGTATTGTGTTAAGTGGAATTATGAGCATGCTCTTGTCTTATTAGTAGATCAAGTACGGTTTAAGGAGATGTGTCTGGCCTTCAAGTTCAAGAGGGCAAATTGTGATCACTAATTGTGAAATGTTGATAAGACTGGAATAAGAAGTGTCTAGAAGATTAATGAAGCATATTTCTGGCTATGCCTGGTGGAGTATTTTCAGGCATGATTGGTCTGTAGTCCAGTAAACCAAGGGTAGAACATGCGCACGGAGTGGGCAGCATCACCCGATCGGCTTCCCAGATGGAATAAAAAGGAAAGAATGAGTTCTGGATTGTGTGGAAGCTTCAGCTTCCGTCTTCCAATGCAGACTTAGATGAGGAACTATCCAAGGAGATTTCAGCATTTCAGGTTACTTCCGTAATCCCGCTTGCTCTGTACTTTCCAGCATCTTGAACTGAGCATCTATTAGATCTGGTATCACATTGCTTGGATTGTTACATTATTATTGTTTAAAATCAGTTCCTCTGAGAAAATATTAACCAATATACTTTAAGTTAAAATTGTGAATCATTTATTGAAACTGTCTCTTTTATAAGAATCAACCTGCCTAGGTTAATAGATAACCCATATACAAACTATGAAGAATTAACAGGATCATACTTACCTCCACTTAGATCAAAGATACTTTGAGCAAATTCTAAAAGAGAATGCTGTGGAAGATTAAAGGGTGTATAGGCTTGAATTGTAAGTAGCTTTCTCAAAGCCTAATAACTGTTAATTTCATCAAAATATGGAATAGCTGATATTTTGTGATCTACCTTAACTCAATAACCTTCTTTGTTCTCTTAAAACTTTTCTTTCCCACGTCTGTGGAAGGACATTGCTATACATCTTAATTGTTCTGGTCACTAGATCATTCCAATAGAAATCAATTCATATTAGGTGTCTACTTTTTCTTCAATATTAATCACAAATGATGAGGAACTTTGCTAAAGAACTATCACTACATTTCATCCCTCAACAGTAAACTATTACATTAGTCATGATAAATTTATTAAATATACTAGGAGAAAAAAGTTGAATGTTATGTCACAGCAAAGGTATTTTATACAAATTCAAATTTAGAAAAAGAATTAGAGTATTGAGGGGTGCAGAGTCTAACTTGGAGACAGTATTTCCTCTGAGGAACTTGACCTCTGTCTTGATCTGATTTCCTTCAATGGACATAAAAGAGAAGAGACAAAGACACGAAGAGAAGACACAAAGAGAAGGAAGGGGGAGGATTAAATAGGTACATGCGCAGTCTTATGAGCTGCTACAACCGCAAACTATTTCTCAGTAGGGACTGGTACCGAGGCCCCACTACTGAGGTCAAGTGAACACCTTCTAAGTGATTGAGCCGAATCCTCTGAACCATCCAAACTCCTCCCCTGAAACTCAAGTATGAAAAAAAAAAAAAATTCCGGGAGCGGGGGACATAGCTCTGTGATTAAAGTGCTTGCCTAGCAAGTCCAAGGCCCTGAGTTCAAATACTAGACACCACATAATAGCTGGGTGAGGTAGCAAATGCCTGGATCCCAGCACTTGAGAGGCTGAGGCAGAAGTATTGCCTCAAGTTTGAGGCCAGCGTCAGCTACAGAATGAGTTCAGGACCAGCTTAGACACAGAGCTAAACGCTGCCTCAAAAATTTAAAATAAAACAGAATTAATCCTAATCCCTCTGAACTCGAGAGAACTCAGGACTCTAATCTGCATGGTGGTGTCTGTTATTCCCTGCAAGCTTACTTGGTTCAGAGTCCCATGGCTTATTATGTAACAATGGTAGTATGCTGGATGAATAGATGGATAAATGGATGGATGGATGGATGGATGGATGGAGACATTGAATAATTATCTGTAGAGAGTTTAAATGAATACACACAGATGCACATACATGTATGAACAGACCACAGATATGATGCTGACAAAGATAAATATAGATATAGGATAAATAGATAGCAAATAGACAAGGACACATAAATGGTGGGCATGAGAGACAGAGAATAGACAGTGATATATGTATAGAGAGACAGAAATGGGTGAGAGATACCTAAACAGACAGATGAAGAACAGAATTGAGTGGTTTATCCCTGGGGTAGGCATAGGTAAGAGTCACCCTTCCCTAGGAAGAATCACACAATTGCATACAAATGACATGCTGAAGTGTAAAGCCAAACAATTGGCATCATCCCCTTTGTCGTTAGTATATTGTTAAATATTTGATGTTTCTTTCTGAGAAAGAACGACTTTGTAAATTCCAGTACTGGGCCTACAAAAAGCATTATAACTTGTTAAAAATAAAGACAGATAAGAATGTGAGAATAAGATTAAAACAAAGAAAAAACTCATAAAATTAGTTGAAATGATTAGAATAACATAGCAGTAACATTTTTAAAAAGAGAAAAACAAACAAGCATTACATGGGGCATTTCCAAATACTGTCAGTGGGGATTCCCTCTTAAGCTTCCTCAAAGCTACCTAAGCTTTGCCAACAGATTAAGAACTTGGATTTTGGAGTCATTTACAGAAACTGATGAACTCCACACTCCTAGCAAAAAGCAAGCATTGAACAGGAGAATTTAACAACCAAATTACGTCTTAATACACCTGTACTTCTTTTAAATAACAGGAAGTAACTAAATCATTGAATTTTGCATATCTAAAAGGACATTTAACTCAAGAATGCACCACCAATCTTTCCTCAAATGTTCTTTTCACGTTCCTAATTATATCATATAAAAAAGTTACATATATTTTATTTGAATGCCAGCCCAGGTTCTGCAGGAGGATCATATGACTTTTTTTAGCTCTAGCTTATATACTTTAATTATATTCACTGCAAGATATGTGTGCATTTGTGGATCATGGTATCGCATATGTGTGTGTTTCAGTTTGCTCTGAAAAGCTATTATATTACACATTATTTCCCCATAATGAACCCCTAAGTTTCATGGACACGTTGAATACCTTGGACATCTTAGATCTGGGTGTCACCATGTGTGTTAAATGGCGTATTTTCCTGCCTTGTTCACATCCTCCTAATTCTTCTGGAAACAATAATCCTTCCTGGCTCTAATTTGACTGTACTTCTTTAACTTTTATTTTTAGGTTGTTCAGGACTTTGTTTCTTAATCTACAACCTGGGAATAAAAATATAAATTTCCCCGGTGATAAATAAAAGACAACAGATGACAATGCACACAATAAAACAAAGTGATGTAGAGAAATGTCATTTTAGAGAGGATGAAATAGAATATGAGATCAAGGAAAAAATAAAAATTTAATTTAATTGAAGTGTAACAAGAAATGGAAGACCCTACTCTTTCTACCTTTATCCTCCACATCCTACTATAGAGTACATACCTGTTGGACTGTTTCTTTCATCTTAGCCATAGTTAAGGGGAAATATTATAACTAACAATATGTGATAGTATTTTCTAAGTGAAATGTAATGTTATATCTTCAGAAAACTGCAGAGAAATCAGGTAAATCCTAAAGTCAGTGGCTTATATGGTTTTAAGATCCTCTAATCCAAACTGGTCTCTAGGTCTCCCCTACATCATTCCCCTAATTTGCTTTTGTTCCAATTAAATAAAATTCTACATTTCTGAGCAACATATGTTGAATATTTCTTAAAACACTTCTTTCCCATAAACTCAAAATGTTTGCTTGCAAAGTATAGATGCATTTCTGGGAGCCAAAAAAAAAAACTGCAAGAAATTACCCATTTCTCAAAATATACATCTGGGAAAATAGTATTGTATTTTTTAAAAAAAATTTATAGAGTGGAAATTGTTACTTCTTTCCATCTCAGCTATTGATGTACAAAACCATTCAGGAACAACAGAAGGGAGAGAGAAGGCCTCCCGTGGCAGGGTGGATTCCATACAGGAGGCTTAGTACATCACCTCAGAGTACTTCCTCTTTTCCTCTAAACAGGGCCACTCCCACTACTGATGCCCCAGTTCTCCATATTGCAGTGCACAAACGTGACCTTTGGCCCTGCCTGTCTCAATGGGGCTTACAAGTCCCTGCAAATCCTCTAGAAATTCTTCATAAAACCAGGCTGTCACTGCTGCTATTTCATGGTCCAATCTTCATGACAGTTCCAGGCATTGGTAAATATCTCACTTTTTGACTCTTCTCAAAAGAAGTCTTTCTAGAAATGACTCACATCTGTCCTTATGGAAAAGTAGTACTTCATTGTGTACATAGACTGTCTTTTTCGGTATCCATTGGGTATTTTGGCATTTTCATAATCTATCTATTGTAAGCTGTGCTGCTATAAACATAGATTTGAGTCATTTGTAGGTAAATGGGCACAATTTGAAACCATCATGCTCAGTGAAGTGAGTCAGACTCAGAAGGTTCAATCTTTTTTCCCACATTTTATTGATACGTATACATGCAAAATTCAAGTTTTACAATGGAGTCGAGCATTTTGTGCACATACAGTATCTCGTCAAGGTGACAAGGACTTTCCCACTCTCCTTTTGTCCCTCCCCCTACCCAACCCTCCCTCCCTCCTCCCCCACCCTACTCCTCTCTTTCACTTTGTCTTTCATCTTAAGTTCCATAGGTGTTGTGATCTGGGTCTCTCATATCAGAGAGACCATTCGATGTTTCACCTTCTGCTTCTGATTTACTTCACTAAGCATGATGTTCTCTAGTTTCTTCCATTTGCCTGCAAAAGCCTCCACGCTGTTGGACTTTATTGATGCATAGTATTCCATTGTGTATAAACGCCACAGTTTGTGTATCCCTTGGTCTGTTGATGGAGAAGGTTCAATCTTATGTGATTTTTGTAAGACGAAAAACTCAGAACGCAAACAAAAATAGAGTCAAATAGGTGAGATGTGGGAGCCAGTGGGGGATGAGAGAGGCGGAAAAAGGTTAGAAAAGGGGGAAGGGAAAGAATGGTGAAGTTGACATAATATATATGTGCCCAAAATTTTCAAGGTCGGTGCAACACTTGTGTATCACACACACATATACAAACATAATATATATTTTCATACTAATAAAAATGGGAGAGAAAAAAAGAAGCCTTGTATGAGTGACTGGACTGCGTGGCAATGGAAGCTATGAGACTTCATCAACCAAATTTCCAATAATAACACCTTAATAAGCTACGAGCACATCACCCCTCGAAGAGCAGAAAAAAAGAGGAAGGAAAAGAAAATTGCATTAAATTTTACATTGTGGAAAGTTGTAAGGATACTGTAATGGGACACCAGATAAAAATGTCAAGGACAGACGCCATCTTTTGAAAGGAAAAGATTTATTAGCCTGCAGCTGACTGGGGCGGGGAGGTTGCCAGACCAGAGCAGTACTGAACAGTAGTTTTAGGGACATTTTATAGAGTTCTTACTTCCCGTTTAACATTTTTGGGTGGTTTTGTGAGCAGCGCAGGCATACAGAAGCAAAGGTCAGCCACTAGGGGAGAATGGGGTAGAGGATACGTTCACGGATTACATCTCCAGATTAACATTTTTTTTCTACTGGCGATTTGGGCAATAATCCTCCCTTTGGTCATGTCCCTCGCTTGATCCTGGCCCACTTCTCATCCTTGCTCACCTTTGCCTTACTTCCTCTTTTTGGGACCTCTATCACAATATCTATAATTATCTCTTAATTCCCCTTATTTTTAATAATGAACTTTTAAGAAATATGAACATCTGATTTAAATCCTTAGACTTGGGGCTGGGGCCAGCACCGCTGTCTCGCCTTTGTGAGTATCACCCACCCATGGATGTCTTCACTGGGACGCTGCAGAGAGCCCAGCACGAAGAACTTTATTGCTGTGAGCTGGGTAGATTACATATAATTAAGTTAAATTAAATTAGTGTCAGAATGAGGGGAATAAAACTCAAAATAAATAGCTTTTCAGAAATTCCAGATTGCTCGGAATCATTGTTCTGAGATTTGCAGTGAATGAACAGAACTGCTAATTTAGAATTGGAAACAGATTTTTGTCTTTCTGACAAAAGGTCTTTGAAATGTGAACGCTCTTTCTTTGAGGTCACCAAGAAGCAGATGACAGATTAGGGTTTATGACAACAAAGGGCTACCATGAAAAACATGGCCCAACCTCTGTAACAAATGCACACTTATCCAAGCCTTTTTATTTACTGAGTTTTCTTCATTCCCCATCTTCAACTGACCATCTGTTATCTCCCAATCTTCCTAGGAATGAAACACCTTAAATTTCAACATTTTTGCTCAATCTTAATTTTTAGATAATAAATGCTGGTCTCTCTTTTTTTTTTTTTGTTTTCAATCTCGATGAGCCATAAATATTTTCTAAGAATATTTGCCTGTTCTTATGAGTTACATAGCATAATCAAAGGTTGTGCCTTTGAAGTTCATATTAAACCTGAGAATATATAGGTGTGCTCATTAAGATAGAATTGAATGAAAAGTTATAATGTATAAAATGTATTTATAGAAATAATCTTAATTTGGAATCACAGGGTAGGTAGAGAATAAATTAACAGATAAAGATAATATATATACTATGACATTTGAAGCAAATACTAGAGAAAAAATGTTATTTGAGATTTAAAGTCTTATAGTTCTGCTATTCGTTGTGTTTGTGACCATATGGTAATTTGTAAGAAGGGTCAAAGCACAATGAAACAAAAAAATAGCAAAGAAAAAATAAGTTTGGGGGTAAGAAAAAGTGCTTGCAAAAATGATTATTATGGAGTAATTTTTAAATTTTTATGTAAAAAGTTACTTTTTTCTTTCAAAACTTCCAACTTTTATGAAGTTCTCAACTTGGATAAAAACCCACATGCATGAAGTGTGTTAATATTTTGGTAGTAGACTCAATTTTTAGATTCTCCAAACCCAAACATTTAAATTTTTTATTACTTCAGAATACGCACCATATACCGATGAAGGAGGCAAGGAAGATACGGGTGAGGCTAAGGCCAGGCTTCTGCAGGACGGCTGAAGCAGGCGCTGGCAGTGCCATGCACCCACTAGAAAGGTCCTGTGACAGGAAGCAGGAGTCACATAAGCAGAAAAACGGGGGGAATAAGTAATCAATAATTACATGATATAGCTGATAAACTGTACGTGATATCAGATGCTAAATGAACATTCTATACGACCCATTCACTATCCCAGTAGATGATATTATTTCAAGAAGTGACTTCTACCTAAGATTGTTTAAACGATCCTGCAAAGAACTTGGAGCTGAATCGGAGACAACGGGTAAATACATGTGCACGGACACATAGAAACACGAACACAGGCTTATTTATCATAGGTCCCCACTCTCTGTGGGCAGCCTTCTGCCCTCCTGATCTCTGCCCAACTTCAACCACGTCTCCTCGGCCCTCCAGCCTCTGCTCTAGTCCTACTCCTGAGTCTCTAATACCCCCTTTATCCTCCACTCACTCCTCCGCCTTCTCCTTTGTCTTAACCGGAAGCCTCCCACTACACATGCGCTGTGGAATATGGTATCACCATTCTCAAGACGCAACTGGGAAGAAAGTCTACGTTTAAGCCCTTACTTATCTAAGCTCTAATTTTTTATTGGTATAATCTCTTTTCAGGTAAAAACATGTCATATGTCACTGCCATAAATATGTCAGACCACTTTTTAATAAGTAGATGGAATCACAGAACAATAATAAAATTGAATTTTATCTATGACCACTCTGATTAGAGACAGAAGTTATGTCAATAACCCAAATTGTTCATTTTACTTCAGCACAGTGTAGGCCAGGGTCATAAATTTTACATTATTACAACTTTTCTCATCTGCAGAAAATTTTATATACACACAGTAATCACAAAGAAATACCTTATTTCAGTCTCTCAGAACAAAAAGAACATGAAACTAACCCAGCTGCATCTCACTAATTTTTATGCGGTTGCTCCTGCCTCCTATTCAGCTTTTCTCCATGTCGCTGAGTCCCCTGGGCTCCTGGACAGGCCCTGTGCGCCACCTGTCCACTGTATTTGAGAGCCTCTCAGTCTCCCCACAGAATGCAATCCAGCCGGAGAACATGAGCAAAGAATTTCTAACAGGCATGGAGAGTGTAGCCACCCAGGTGAGCAGGTTCCTACAGCTTCTTCAGTTTCCCACTGAAGAGGAAATCTCTCTGATAGGAAAAGTTTGGAAATTGCTCACTATATTACTGAGTTTCTGAGGTCTATAGTTTGTTTACTAATGCTTCATGGTTTCTTTATTCGACCACTTATTCTTTTATTCCTGTTTATATCACTGTATCACTCATCGTTAATCTTAAATTTCAATCATCAAAACTAAAAATGAAAAGCAGAAACAAAATAACAAACACATCTCTCTCTCTCTCTCTCTCTCTCTCTCTCTCTCTCTCTCTCTCTCTCTCTGCATTTCTTTCACTCTGTTAATTCCTAGACTGTTCTTTATTATTATTTCTTCCTCATCTTCTTGAGCTACCAAATGAGTTGAAAAGTATTTTAACAAGTTTGCTATTATGTTATCAATATATGTTGGCTCCTTGAATATTGATATTAGTGGTAATTGATCCTCCCCTCAATGGTCTGAATGGAATGATTAGGTGTCAGAGAAAGAACTCAATCCTGAGTTCAAGGGTATATCACGTGTACTACAGTGGTAGAAATTACTATTTCCCTGCATCTATAACCTCCAAAACAAAAACACAATGCTCATAAGAAAACAAGGAAACAAAATGCTTTCAGACTTCATAACTGCTCCAAAATGACTTGCACAGACTCTGAAGCAGATGAGTTTCTTAATAAAGGACTCAAAAAGCAAGTGACAAAAATGATTGAAGAGATCAAAGAAGAAACAATTCATAATTGAAACAATTACTAAGATTGTTATCGAATTTAAAGAGTATGTCAGAGCTAAATGAATCATTAACTAAGATGATCAACAAGTTTTTAAAAATCAACTATTGAATTAAAGAAGACAATGCAGGACACAAATAGAAGTCAGAAGGGGAAAGAAGAGAAATAAGATTTTAAAAGTTCAAGATATGATATACCTATGTTTGTACCAACACTTCAAAATAAATGTAAATATTATGTATCACAAAGGTATTCCAAGAAAGAGTGAAAAAAGTCTATTTATCTTTAATTTTAGAGTTCAACATCCAAGTGGTATAAGTAGCGATTGCTCTATTCTGTTAGCCACCCCCTTGATTACCCAATAGGCTCATGAAGAAACTGCTGATAGTGGCAGGGTGGAAGTTATGCCCAAAACCAGCAGCACAGACATCTCTCCAAGGCTGACCTGGGTACAGGCCCTGATTGTGTCAGTAGCAAAGACCAATACCAAGAACACTGAGTGCCAAGTTGATTGCACTATCGCCAGATAGAACCAACACGATCCTGGTGGTGAATTGCTTATGTCGGACCTCTTTCCTCATTGAAGGGGCAGGACTTGGTCCTATGGAAATAGACCCTCTTTCCAGTATGTTTGTCTTTCCTGCACATAACACTTCTGCTGAAACAGACAATTGCTAGTTTTCATAATGTTTCATCTTCTGTATAAGCATTATACACAGCAACTTGTCTGACAAAAAATAAATAAGTAAATAAATACTTAATAGATAAAGAAGTGTGGCAATGACCTCCTGCTCATGGAATTCTCTGTTTAAACCATCTTCCCAATAATACAGAAGCAGCTGGACTGATAGAATGGTGGAAAGGCCTTTTGAAGACCCAGTTAGGGGGCCAGTAGCTGGCAATACCTTACAGGTCAGAAACAAGCCTCTCCAAACGATTGTGTTTGCTCTTTTGTTCAGTGAGCCGTATATGGTATTCTTTCTCCTGCGACCACACTGATTAGGCCAGGAAACGATAGGTAAAAATAAGAAAGCTCCTACCAGCCTTTACCTCTGGTGACTCAAAACAAACAAAATTGCTGTTTTTAGGACTTCAGGTTTTCCTATCCTAGAAGTCTTAGTTACGCGTGGAGGAATACTATTACCAGGAGGCACAACAATGACATCATTTCAGTGGAATCTAAGGTTTCCCCATGGCCATTTTGGACTCCTCTTGCCTCTAAGTCCACAAAACAGGAAGCTATGAGAACGTCAGGGATAATGAAGAAGAAATTCGTCTACTCCTCAATAATGGTGGTAGAACCGGTAAGTGTGGAGGGCAGAAGCTTTCCTAGATCCTCTGAGTATTACAGTGCCGTTATTAATGCCAATGGGAAACTACAACAATTCAATACAGCATTGACATGTGAATGGAATATCGTACTCTAGACCCTTCAGGAAAGGAGGTGCGTGTCATCCTTCCAGATAAAAAAATCAATTAACGTGTGCTGAGTTTCTTGCTAAGGAACAACACAAGAAAGGATATTAGAAGAATATAGTTGTATATAATGGCTGTGCCATGACCAGCAACACAGAGGATTACAACAGTCAAGAATGTTCGTTTCTATCTAATTAATATGTTGATCCATATGTGGGTGCATATATATATATATATATATATATATATATATATATATATATATAATAGATATATTTGTTTTCTTCTTTTGTAATCCTTACTGTGTAACACAATCCTGATTTGTGTGATATAGTATTATTAATTCTAAATTGCACATAACATAATGTCAGGAGAAGAGTAAACATCACTCAAAAAACATTTACCTACTATTCTAGAAAACTAATTAATGTTTCTTATTTTATTCACGGTAGTTGCACTATAATGGAATTATGAAATGGTTATTGTCTTTATTTAAGTACGGTCTCCTGTGATATGTCTGGTTTTCAAGTTATAAAATGGGTAGATTGTGTCAACTTGACTGGATAAATAAATGTCTCACAGATTATAAATCATACTTCTTGATGGGCCTTTGGTGTGTTTTCAGAAATGATTGGTGTGCAGTCCAGCAATCAAAGGAGTGAAAGCCAACACGAGAGGTGGGTGGGACCATCCCAAGGGTGGGCAGCCTCGGTGGGACACCTGGAGAAGACGGGGGCCTGCTGCATACTTTGGAGGCTTCATTTCCCTCAACCTTCCTATTCGCACTCATACTCGCAACTCTCCACGAGCTTCCAGACGTCTCCTCTTTTCATCTTGGACTGCTGTTGCTTCCTCGGTTCCTCTTGCTCAGTGGATTCTGGCTTCTTGGACTTAGCACCTGTCACATTCTTTATGTCTTCTGTCTAAAGAATACAGAATACATCACAGCATTTCCTGCTGTTGATCTTGTAATTTTAAATAAACATGTGCACGTGTGCACACACACACACACACACACACACATGCATGTGCATGTATGCAGTTCTTTTCCTTTAAAGAACTCTAACCAGTACAGTCACAATTTGAATTTTGTACCACTCACTAAATCCTTTTTCTCTTTAAAAAAAAAATCATCTTGACTTTATTTATGATCCACAAAGAATTAATCTGATCGTATTTATTTTCCTTTTTGATCACAGCAAAGAAATGCAAGTGAGCTCGAGCCCAAGACTCAATGGAACATGTAAGGCTGGCCCTGGCAGCACTCCGGGTTGGCTCCAGAGGTCCTGTGGTGGATTACAGGAGTTCTGTGCACAAAGCCGGGGAAGAGAAGCAATAAGGGAACGTTACACTCCAGAGCTGATAAAACGCACAATACATCAGATGCTTAATGAAGATCGTATCAGAGCCCTCAGTTGCCCACACAGATGACATTATTTTTAAAACTACCTGTTCTTTCTGAAATTAAAGCTCAAATATACCAAACTCAGCCATATCTCACTAATTTAATAGGATTGCGCTCACCTGCGACTTTGCCCACAGGGCCTTTCTCCATGACAATTCGTATTCTGGACTCATAGATTGAATCTCTGTACCATCTTGCCAAAAATTTTCAGATCTTGCCAGCCTTATCAGAAAAATATGTTTGTATATTTTGGGCCATGAGCAAACTTGTTAGGAGCCCTGACCATGCATATTTGAGAATTCTAACATTACTGAATCTCAAATTCTACTGCGCAGAGAGGTGCTGCCTTTCCCACAGTGTGCGCACCTCAGCCACTGACATAACCTGTCCCTTCCTGGAGATTGATGGGTGTATCTTTTCCAGAGACGTAAGTAAGAAAGCAATGCCTAAAAAGGAAGAATTTTCTTCAAAGTGCCTCATGATATCAGCACTGAAATTTTGAGCACATTCTTTCTCCTTGCTCATATCAAAGGATTAGTGGAGCTAGATTCATGGAAAGAAAAGAAAAAACTCAGAACACATGGTCCTCCAATCCCACCTTTAGACAGAGGCCACTGACAAGGCCGTAGCTGAAAGCTCTCCTAAAACAGTGGGTGTTAAAAGGTGACAAAAGAAGAGGTGTGTCACTTCCAGAATGTACCTTATTTTATAGCTTATAAAAAAATTTATCTCTTCCTAAATTTCATTTTGCATGAGGCCTCACAATTGACTTATATAATTATGTTTGATTTCCCCACATTGAATTAGTATTTGTAATACGCATATCCATTCACTTGGAACAATTTCAACATCTTGCTAGGCAAGCACTCCGAAGTTCTCAGAAATCATCTATCATTTAAGGAAAAATACATGATCATAGAAATACCAGAAGTAATTGTTTATTTGTCTTTTTATTTCCTAAATAATATCATCATATGCCACTTTTGTCAGTTCTTGGGAGAAATGCCTCAAACATAACGATATACTAACAAAGGAATATAGGAAATAAACAGCTTACTTTTAAAGTTATTTTCTTTGCAATGCGAGTTGACTTTCTGAAGTCGTTAATTTATTCTCTGGTGCTTCACCGTCCACTTCTTTTCATCTTATTTATTTCAGTGTATCTGGCATACTAAATTTTGGTTTAGGGCTCAACCACGTAAAGCAAAATTTAAACAGCTCAAATTTAGAAAGCAAACATATACAGAAACAAGTACAAACATAATTCAATTGTAAGAAAGAATGCAAAAGTTTAAAAACTTGCTACTAAATTCAACAGATCAGACCTACAATTTTTCCAGATTTGCACCTACTTGCTCTCCAAGTCAGGTGACGTGATTAAAGGCACAGAAGTGGGTTTTGGTCTCAGAGTACCCTGTGGACTCCCAGCTTGTAGCGACTAGCAAAGAACAGAGATGCCCACTGCTCCCTCTCCTGCACTGGGCAGCATTTTTCTGCATTATTTTCTGGACCAACCCCACCTTACTTCCCTCTCCATGGGGGCCGCAGTCAGCAGCACGTCTGTCTCCGTCTCACGGCTGCTTTTACCACAGATTCCACCCCAGGCAACACCAAAGAAAGCAGCTACTTGTCACTGAAATATGGGGAATGCTTTTCTAGGTGAAAGGAAATATTCCTAACCCCTTTGTCAAGCCCTCATCGTGAGTCATAACTTTTCCGTCTGCCACTTAAGATACCCAGTGTCATCCTCATCATTTCTAAGGTTTTTAGGTACGCATATTATATTGAGAACAGATTCAGTTCAAAGTAACAAAAACTAAAAAGTGGGCCATCAGAAGAAGTAAAACACAATGGGTACATCAAGGACAAATTCAAGGAAATTTAAAAATTATTTCATCAAGACAACTGAATCTGGCTTCTCATTTTTTTGGTCAAAATCATCTCTATATTTAAATACTAATTCTTACTTCTTCCCCTGTCTTCTCTTCCCATAATATTCCTTCACCTGGAGTCACATTCATTTTTTTTAAGTATAGCATGTTCATATTTTGCCTTTTAGATGACTGATTGGGGATACCCTGATTCATAAAACTAATAATATGAATCATAATCATATGTGTCTTTTGGTGATTAAATTGATCCTACAATTGAAGAAAATGTGACTCTTTTGTCTGATTGGGACTTCCATCCTTCCAGACTTCTGATGAAACGGCTCTCATTTTCAAGTTTTGTATGATGTTCCTCTGAGCGATCTTAGATTCACACAATATTTCCAATTATATGTACATCTTCTGTACCAATTTACCTTTTGTGTGACAACTGCTAATCTCACATATAGGCCATTTATTCTGAGATACACCTGTTGGAAAGCTCCCTCTACATTTAGAGCTTTTTATGCATGTTTAGTGGTAGGGCAAGGATTCCCAGTTCTGAGGCCACGGATCTGTATTGGTCCATAGCCCATTAGAATTGGGCTGGACAGCAGTGGGTGACGAGCTGTGAAACAAGGAAGCTTCATCTGTATCTCCAGCCGCTTTCCCTTATTCGTGTTATCATCTGAGTTCTGCCTCCTTTAAGATGAACAGTGGCATTAGAATCTTACAAGAGCAGGAACCCAATTGTAAACTATGCCTGAGAGCAATTTAGGTTGTGTGCTCTTTGTGAAAACCTAAAGCCTATTGATCTGACCTAAAGCTGAGTTGGTGCTGCTACAACCAACCTTGTCTCTTCACCTAGTTTGTAGAAAACATGTTTTTTTTTTTTTTCATGAAACTGGGCCTTTTAGCCAAAAGTGCTGAGGACCGTAAGTGCAAGATGTCTCTTTTTAAAACGTGAACCTGAACCCTTTAAGAGTGTAAAGAATCTAAAAAACCAAATATTCATAGTTTCTTCATTTCATAGAAAATGAGAAGAAAATGTACCACCACCATTGGTAACTTCCTACTAAAATTTATCCAAATAATAGCAACTAGCTTTGCAAATAAGTATCAACCTACTTTAGAACCACAGTGAACTCAGGTGAGTCCCCTTATGAGCATCAAGACGTTGGTTCATGATGAGCCATCTGAGTCATGACACACAGAGCAAGGGATTCTCACTATATAAACCAGCCACATTCTAGGATAGAATTTTTACAAGGTTATCCCAATACAAGCATCTGTTGTAATCCCCAGCCTGATCTTCTACCCAGCCCAGAAATGGGGGATAGATGTGGGGAGCTCAACTGCCTCGAAAGAACTCAGATGAGGTGCTTCTCAGGGCCCACTCTCCTTACAAGGCAGCATTGGATTTCCACAGGGATCTTGGGACGACAGACACTGAGACACAGCCCATTTCACATCCGAATGGAAATAAGAAGAGGGTGAATGGAATGGTGAGAACGAGAAAAATGAGTAAGAAAAGAAAATACACACAAAATGATGTAATACAAATTTTGCAGGAGAAGATGCCTTTAGAACGCTACACTCAGTGTGCAAAACTACCTTCATTTTTAAATCCTAGAAGCAAATATCATCCCATGCACTGTGCTTCTTTCTTCTCCTTTCTCTCTTCTCTCATTCTTTCCTGGGATTTTTACCTGTGTTATCCACGTGCTTGGCCCTTTAACATTTATATTCTGCAAATCTAGAAATAAGCAGAACTTGACACATGTGTAGATCTTTATTGTTATAACTGAAATTTCTCATCTTGCTAAGTTTCTCACTTTTGACTTCTTCCCCCATCAAATTCTTGACATTTCCAACAGAGGATGGTCTTTATTAGGGGTGGAACTTCGTAGTAAATTAGAATGGAACTGTATGAAATATAAGTTCTCCATTAGCTCATTTGCAAGTTTCTGTATTCTTCTTTTATAAAGTTTCTATGCCAAAGACAATTTTAAGATTTCTGGTTAACCACTAATGTGGTGATAGTAGAAAACCACTGGTTGACGTTGCCACATGAACGCAGCACTGGTGTTTCCAGACAGGGCTGAGAGGAGCCACAGGTCTTATGCAGAGTCAGCAAGGGGTACAGGGTAAGAGGATACTTGAGAAGAATCAAATATTCACTTTCCTTCCTACTTTTTTCTTCGTTTTGGACTTTCAGGAAAGAGTACATTTGAATAAACTGCCCTATCAATGCATCTGTGGTACCAAATCAGAATCAAACAAATCCTAGAAATTCATTGATCTCATACATTAGAAAATCCTATGTATGGGATCTCCAGGACTCAGAGAGAGAAAGAAAAGATTTGGTTCTGAGGGCTTCGTTCTGAAATTGTGAGAAAGAAATGATCATATCAATATGCAAATCATGATACTTGCCTGGTAATGCAAAGTTAGCAACAGATGATGCTAAACAAAGCACAAAGTGGGACAACAAACAGCTAAGAGACCCATGCATTCCAGAGAGGAAGGCTCTCCAGAATGACACAGGAGCAATCGTTTTGTGACAGAGATTTGAAAGCCAGATAGGACACTGATGGAGGAAAACAAGAAGGCGCACACCTAGAACCATGGTGTAGGAATATTTTACATTTGGACAAAAATAGACTGAAATGTTCATACACACAGCATTATTTAAATATTAGGAATTAATAACTGTGGACTAAAGGTAAAGAATGCTCATTTTTAATAGATATTCAATATTATATAAGATATTTTATTATTATGGTATAGTAGTAGGGGAAACCCAGTGAAAGACAGTTTTTGCATCGTAGAGAATGATTCGTGTCAATTTGGAGAGTTTCCACTCGTTCTATGAGACAACAGGAAACTACATTTAAGTATGAGAGAGTATTATGTCTAGAGTTGGGAAATAAAAACACGAAACTTTAGTGGATTGTGGAGCTGGTAGTAAAAGAAAGGACGACTCTAAACCATGTTGAGATCCCATCACAAGGGACAGAACAAGGGCTGTGCCAAAAGGAAGGAAGCGAAGGGCTTGAGCACACAGGAAGGTAACTGCTCTTGATGCTCAGAAGAGGTGAGGTCAACAGAGGAGTTAGAGCAATCTCTTTTCTCATCCACCCCTGACATTGCCTAACAGGCTCATGAACAAAAGGCCATTGCGGCAGGGATGGAGGTTATGCATAATATAAACAACACATACTTCTGCTCCTAAAGCTGGCCTAGCTACAGACATTGATGAGTCCCAGTGCACCAGCAGCAAAAGATCAACCCTGAATCTCTGGTATGGGATTGCAAAGTGTGATCATCATGAAACTTGGTAGTACGTTGATTATATTGGACCTCCTTCCTCATGGAAGAGGTACTGAAGTGAACCTTGGGAACAGACACTTCTTCTGCGTGTGGATTTGCCTTTCCTGAATATAATACTCCTATAAAAATTAACATCTGTGGATTTGCAGAATGCTTCTTGCACTGTCATGGTATCGCACACAGCTCTGCTTCTGGCGAAGGAATGCAATGCCACAGCCACAGAAATGTGTCAGTGAGGCTGTGCTTCTGAAATTCTCTGCTCTTACCATATTCCCACTATCCAAAGCCAGCCGGAATGACAGAATGGTGGAAGCGCCTTTTGAAGAAGCCATCACAATGCTGTTAGGTGGCGATACGTTTGAGACCTGGATACCATTCTTTAGAAGGCTGCATGTGCTCTGAATTGGCGTCTGGTACTGTTTCTAACACGCCGGGTGTTCGTGGGTCCTGAACCAAGGAGTTGAAATAGAAATCATACAAATAACTATTACCTTCAATGACCTATTCGTATTTTTTTCATCTCTATTCTCAAAGCTTCTGGTGGCCTAGCAGTCTTTTTCTAGAGAAAAGAATTCCGGGAGGAAGAACAAGAATGATTCAATGGAACAGGAATTTAACTTCCACCTGGCCATTTTGAGTTCCTCATGCCTCTGAGTCAGCAGGGTAAGCAGGAAGTTATGTTGTTTGGGGGTTAAGGGTTACTGATCCAGGTTACCTAGACTACTAACATGCAATGGAGATTTAGCACAGAGTTAGTTTGTGGGTCAAAAGGCACCTCCAAGTATTGTCATACCTTATTACTAAGAACAATTAGAAATTAAAATAATCCAATCCAGGCAGAGTGGCAAGTGGTCCAAATTCTGCAGGCATGGATATATTTTCGTTGCTCCAAGTATAGAACAAAGATCTCCTGCGAGACTTGAGGAGGACAAAAAAAAAAAAAAGTACACAGTATACACACTAACAAAGGCGAGTTATAAAAACCAGCTACAGTGGCCAGCTATAGAAAAGGAGATTGCAACTGTCACGAGTATTTCTTTCCTATGAAATAAAAAAATCTGCCGCATCTGTAAATGTTTACTAAGCAGATAATATTGTTTTTTTTTTGTGCATCATGTACTTAGTAAATAAAAATTATGAATGATTTAATGTCAAGAAAGAAGCAAGCATCACCCAACAGAACTTTGACCTTACTAATTTTTAGAGGGGAGAGTGTAAAAAATAATAATAATTCTTTTTAAAAATATTGCTCAGTTTTCATTCTACTCAGGTTAGTAGAATTAAGAACATGTTATATTGTATTATTAGAAGATTAAGTATGCTTTAAGGAGATGCATCTGGCTGTTAAATTATATAAGGGTAGATTATGACTATTAATCATAATAGTTTAACTAGATTAGAATAAAAATGTTGCAAATTAGTAAAGCACACTCTGGATATGCCTGTGGGGTGTTTTCAGATATGATTGTTATGTCATCCAGCAAACTGAGAGTAGATGACATACACGTCTTGTGGGCGGCAACATCCAATGACTCTCCTACCCAGATAGAATAAAGAGAGAAGAAAGAGTTGTGTTGTCTTGTGTGGAAGTTGAACAAGACTCACACCAGCGACTCTTCAAGGAGAGCCCATTGTTGCAACATTACATAGGTGCTGTGTCCTTAACTCCTCTTGTTCTGTGGCTTCCAGACTGCTGTAGACAGCTACAAGATCATCTGATTATCCAGCCTAGAAGACAGGCGTTGTGGGTCTCCCTGCCTTTGATCCTGTAAGTCTAATCAGTGTATTTTTGTATAATTATGTATACATACTTTTCCAGATTAATTCTGCTAGAAAACATTAACCATTACACTTTCAATTAGAATTTTACATCACCCACCTTTTTTATAAGAATCAACTTGTCTGTATTAATTGGTGCTAAAATATAAACAATAAAGAATTAACAGGCTCATCCTTACTTTCACTTTTGATCACATCACAGATTTTTTGACAAATTGGAAGAGAAAATGTATGGAAGAATGAGGGGTATATAGGCCTGAATGTATGTTGGCTTGAATTGTTAAATTGGAGGAACTTTTTTGCTTAGTATCTATTCAATTAATTAGAATCAGGAATAACCAAAGATCTGTCAAGAGTCTTCACTCAGAAGTCTTCATCGCTGTGTTAGAACTTATCTTCTTTTTGCTTGAAAGACATCATTACATAGTTTAATTGCTCTGGACAACAGATCATTGCATCCAAAGCTTCTTACTGCATGTCCACTTTCTTCTTAAATATTGCCACCTTTGCAAAATAAGTATTACTTTATTTAGTCCTCCAATATGTAAGTTTGTATTGCACTAATGAGACGCATTGCATTCGATGAATAAACAAGGTGGGGGAAGCCAAGGAGCTGTGTAACAGCAAAGGTGTTTTAGAAGAATTCTAGTATAGAAAGTTTAAGAGGATAAAGGGTATAGAGTTCTGGTGGAGATAGCATTTCCTGTGAAGACTTTGCGTCCCTTCTTGATCCAAATTCTTTTGAGGTATGCCAAAAAAAATCAGCAGAGGAGCATGGAACGAATATTCCTGTACTGGCAGATGTGTGATTATAAAAGATGCAACAATATCAAAATATTTCTCAGTAAAAATCAGTACAATTGTTCACCTTGACTGCTTAAGTTTGCTGAATCCTCCAGATTGCCTAAACTTCACCTCTGCGACCCAAGTTTGCTCACCAAAATAGAAAAATCAAAAAAGCAATGCCTGTTAATGGAATCTTTGGGACATTTATCTACTGTTGCAGCTTGATTTCCTGTTTGGAGGTGTTCCTGCTAATTACATATTTAACATACAAAATTTGAAGTTTCTCTCCTTGAGGTAGGCATGATTCAGAGGCTGGCAGCCTGCTAAGTAACAATGATATTGTTAGCTACATGGATGGATGGATGGATGGATGGATGGATGGATGGATGGATGGATGAGTGGACAGACTGACCAAACAACTGATCAATGGATTAATGGGCAGTAGTTAGGACTGTTATGTAGACATGCACATACAGGCACAAAGGCAAGAGAAATGTGATGACGATGGAGATAGGTGGAGGTAGGTAGTTGGTGGGTAGATGGATGACAGCTAGGTAGATAGGCAGATATAACAAATGTTCTGATTTATTCTCTATTAGACAGAATCACACAGTTGGACACACATGTCATACTGAAGTGTTAAGTATATTTTATGAGAAAAAGTCAGTCTCTTCCTCTCTTATTATCAATATACTGCTTAATATTTAATGTTCTTCCTTGAGAAAAATATAAACCTCAAAAAGTGACTTTGTGAATTCTCTGGACACATCTTTCTTATTTCTGGCACTTATGAGAAGCATGAAATTTTGTTCAAAGATAGATATAGATCAGAAGAAGCCTGTGGGAAGAAGCTCTTGAAACGGCACTGTTGATGACGTTAGATCAAATGATATGTACAGCATAGCAGTAAAGAAAAGAGAAAAAAGCAGTAGGCATAGGAGTCCTGGCTCTGGGGCTCCCTATTTAGGTAGCAAATGCCCTCAAAGCTCTGCCAATAGAGCAAGAACATGGCTCTTGGAGTCACTAACAGAAACTGACTTATTTACCTCAGCCAACTTTTTTCCCCCACATTTTATTGATATGTATCAGTGCAAAATTCAAGGTTTACAATGGAGTTGAGCATTTTGTGCACATACGTATCTTGTCAAGGTGACAAGGGCTTTCCCACTCTCCTTTTGTCCCTCCCCCTACCTACCCCTCCCTCCCTCATTCCCCACCCTACTCCCCTCTTTCACTTTGTCTTTCGTCTTAAGTTCCATAGGTGTTGTGATCTGGGTCTCTCATATCAGAGAGACTGTTCGATGTTTCATCTTCTGCTTCTGACTCACTTCACTAAGCATGATGTTCTCAAGTTTCTTCCATTTGCCTGCAAAAGCCTCAAGAATGGCCTACATCAACAAGTCAAATAATAATCAGTGATGGCATGGCTGTGGGGAGAAAGGAACCCTCCTGCACTGCTGGTGGGAATGTAAATTCATACAACCACTTTGGAAAACAGTATGGAGATCTCTTAAAAGACTAGAAATAAATATCCCCTTCGATCCAGCCACACCCCTCCTGGGAATATATCCAAAAGAGACCAAAACAACATATAACGGAGATATATGTATATCCATGTTCATAGCAGCACAACTAACAATAGCAAAAATATGGAAGGCACCAAAATACCCATCAACAGACCAGTGGATACACAAAATGTGGCATTTATACACAATGGAATACTATGCATCAATAAAGTCAACCAACTTTTTAATTTGTGGCTTCAAAGCTCAGTGAGCTTTGTCTCCACTAGGACCATTGTTTGCTTAGTAAGATCCTCTTCAAGCCTGCTAATCGTTGCTTGCATTTCTTTGAGAGTATCTTGTTCGAACTGGCTGTTTAACTTGTTTATTTGATTTTTTACTTCCTTCTCTATGCATTCCATTATTTCAGGGCCCATGATATCAGTTTCTGGGGTCTCAGTCATCTCTGTGAGTGTCCTATTGCCCTGTTTTCTTCCCAGGTTTCTGGTGTTAAGGGACTTCACTTTAAAGGATTAGCGAAGAGATTTATTTGAATGGCTATGACGATGTGTGGTGGGGAGCCACAATTCATTGTAGTTCTGTGCTGGGAGTAGGCAGGGAGGGGGCCCCTGACAGTCCAGTGACATCTGAGGTTTCTTGTTCACCCCTGACCGCCTCAACAAAGCTCTCCCACCTGTCCTGGCTTCCCTCCCGGAAGGGCGGGGTTCTCCACCCTCAGATGAGCTCACACTACGATGAGTCAGGAAGTCAGCAGCCTTTTGTCTCCTCTCTCTGCAACTGTCTCTTGAGCCAGTTTATCCCTAGGCACTGTTCAAGGGTGACCCTAAAAGTCCTGATGTGCTCTTCTGAGCTTTCGTTTACTCTAATCAGTTCAGTCTCGGGTTCTTTTTTTTTTTTAATGGCTCATGCTTACGTCATTGCTTATTGTGGCTGCAGAGCGCTGCTTCTGTTCTGGGATAGAGGAGGCCTTTTCTAGAAACTGACTCTCTTTAAAGCCCATATGATAACCAAAGATTGAAGAGGAGCAATTAGGAAAAAAAAAAGTATATATATATATATATATATATATATATATATATATATATATATGTGTGTGTGTGTGTGTGTGTGTGTGTGTGTGTGTGTGTGTGTGTGTGTAATATGCATAGTATTCATGTAGCTTAATTAAATAACAATATATAATTAAATCACATTTTGTTTATCTTGAAAAGTGGTTTCTGTCACAAAGCCATCATCAGTCCTGTCATCAAAATGCCCTTAGTATTTTCTGATTATGTTGTATTGAATATGACATATATTCCTCTTGACTTTCAGGCTAGGACCTGAAATATGATTGTCTATAATTTTTCATTCACAAAATATGTATCTTCATTCAAATAGTTTGATTTATTAAAAATAATTCCTTACTTAAGTTAAAATACTCATATGATAAATACATTTTGGAGATATTTTGAACTTTTATTTCTTTTACTCTTTTATCTATATATTATTACAATGGACATTTTTCAAATAGTGTTGCTTTCATATATATGTTGTGTCATAAAAAAAAACAGAGAAAAGCTAAAATTATTTCAAACTCAAAACTAAACAAATATATGAAAATATGAATAAAATACAACTTTTATTTACATCTAGATAAGACAATTTATAATTACATATATATAAATACAATGTTTATTTCACCTAACATTAAAAATTATGCAATTTGATAAGAACACAGTGAAAATCAATAGCTTCATCTACTGAAAATAGCATGAGAACACAGACATTAATTAATCAATGTACTCAAAGACTTGACAGAAGTCAGTCATCAGCTCACAGTTTAACCAAAATCCATAAAAGCAAAAATAAAAAAATAGAATTTTCTAAATAAAAACAAACAAGCCTATGTTAGTGAACAACTGCTATTCTTAGTGAATTTTTTTATTGTTCTAGCTGAAGGGCACAGTTTGGTACAGAAAAGGTCTGTAAAAGTGCATACAAGTATTAAGGAGAGAGCAGTAACACATACTCTAGAAAATATTAGGATCACTGTGACTTGCAAACAATAAGGCATTGACATTATTTGGATATTACAATAGCTCTCTCACAGAATGTGTGCACTTCTGGCTGCAAGGAAGCATACAATCAATTTTACTAAGAAATATACCTTTTCCAATTCATAAATCAATTGTTTTCCACTGACTAAGCACAATTCTGGCTTCCTGAGCTTATGTTTGTCTGGTCTATCTGCAAAACCTACAACACCTTTAAGTTTCAGGAGCAAGTTGTCAATGTTAGTTATTATGGAAGACACACTCACTCCTAAAATATTGAGAAAGGAGAAGAACATGGAAAGTGGTAATTTCTTTATCACCCAGCATTAATTCCTTTCAGGGTCTTTACCCAGGGACAAAGGCAGATATCTAGTACAAGGTTCTAGAACACTGACCCAGGTTTAGATTGACAAAGCCTTTGAATCACCATATTTAAAGTGTCAATTCAAAATGTCGCATTGTTTAAGCAGAGGCAATAGAGAAGTTGATTCTCAGAAATGTTAGTTTTCCTTAAAATTTCTAGGTCTCTGAGAGCATTCAATCACATTATGGCCAAGCACATATACCCAAATCGTACTAACAAATACGGATGAAGAAAATGCCAAAGGAGGTGATTATATTTTAAATTACTTCATCTGTATATCTACTATCAGCACCAGCAATATGAAATTACATATCACATGCTGCTCTAGATAAACGGACTCTAGAATGAGAGAGAGCCATCAACATCATTCCTACTTAAGCACATAATTTATGAAACCTCTAAACGTAAATGGCATTGGGGTGAATTTTGTAACCTTTCACTACAAAAAAAACGGGGTCAGAGAAAGTCTACTGAACTTAAGAACAGTTTATCCAGCTCTGATTGAGAGCAGTGGATAGAAGTGCTTAAAATGCTTGTTTATTACATCCGAGTCCACGGAGACACCCTGAACATCTTAAACTCAGGTTCACATCAGTATGTGTTCTCTGTCTTGTTTACCTTCTCCCGATGATTCCATAGTTAGCAATTCCCTCTGAATCTAACTTGACTATAGGAGACGTACCTCTAGATACTTTCGTTTAGTTTGTATAAGTCTCTCTTTCTCGATCTTCAAACTGGGTATAATAATAATATTTTACACATTTGACAAATAAAAACCAATAGGTAGATGGAAACGCGTGTTATAAAACAAAATAACCAACTCTGTCATTTTAAAGAAGTCAAACTAGAATGAGTAAAAATAAGACAATGAGAGAAATTCAATAAGAGTACAACATGGAACAGAAAATTGTACTTTTTTATCTTTATTCTATATATCCTGCTATTTTGCACATCTTGAAAATTTTAATTCACCAGAAATAATGAATGAGAAATACTCCTGACTATTTTTCCCCATTTTTATTGATAGGTATATGTGCAAAATTTTAGGTTTACCATGGAGTTGAGCCTTTTCTGCACATATGTATCTTGTCAAGATGACAAGGGCTTTCCCACTCTTCTTTTGTCCCTCTTGACTATTTTTTAAGTGAAAAGTAGAAATCTATCATTACAAAACTGCAGAGAAATAAAAGAAAATTTCAAAGTCGATGACTTCTGCAGTTTAATAGATCCGTTAACACAAACTGGTCTCCAGGTCTCCACTTCATTATTTCCCTAATTTCTTTTTGTTCCACTTAGATAAAACTTCTCATTTCCGGTCAGTATGTTTTCCTCAATGTGAATGAAAAGAATTTTAATTCAAAATTATTGGAGTTTTCTCAATGAAATAAACAAAGAACTGAGAAAATAAAAATGAGTGCCTAACTAACTGTATTCCTTATTAGGTTAGAGGCTTATAAAGCCAGCCTGCACTACACAGGGACAAACAGGCCTTTTGAGTGAAGAGTCATTCTCCCCAACCTAGTCAGCAGCATGGACTGCAAGGGGTCCTCTTGGAAAGGTAAGAGCTCCGTGATTCGTTGACTTCATCAACACTCCTATGGGAGGTTTGATTTGAAAGTTTAGCTGATCACATGAGGTTTCATATGCATAGAGTTTAGGAGAACTCATCCTTGCTCTGGAAGGCACATGAACAAGACATAATGGAAGGAATCAGTTGTCCTCAATAGGGGAAACTTTCTCCCCCCTCACCTCCCCTGCCTCCGACCTGAGGCATCTGACAATGGCAGAAGACCCAAGCATTGCATTCCACAAGGTGCAGGGGCATGGGAAGGGTGCTGCTGTAGCTTAGTGGTAGAGAATAGGGTGCTACCGAGCATCCTCAGTGGCAGGACATCACCCACAAGGAGAAACATTCAGCTCAGAAAGCCAGTGATGCCGAGACTGGAAAATTGTGGACTAGAATAAAACCTAAGAAATCAAAGGTCTAATTTGTCACAACTCCAGAGGACAAAAACCAAACCTTCCTCATTCTCGGGTCTCTCGTGTAATTGCCCAACATGAACCAACTTGATGAAACTTTCAATTCAGAAATCAGAATCCTAACAATGATGGCAGATGTATAATGCATATCATTTTCTGTGTGGGCAGTTATGTTGAAGTCAAATGAACTTAAAAGAAACAAGCTAGCACCAACATTTCACTTTCACCTTTTCATCACCCATGTAAGCAAAGGAAAATAGTTAAAAATTACCAAGTAAAAATACAAAACAAAAATGTTTTTATATTTGTCTTAAAATACGAAAATCTCTGGGATGACTACTATGTGGACAAATGTACTCAGATCTGAATAACAACTTTCTAGTTCTGAGCTCTTGAGCTGCTCTGCTAATTTTTTTTCTATGAAGCACGTGCAACTTATACAGGTAGATAAACTATCTGCTTGGTTCCATTTCAATACTATAACTTGCATCACATAAGTATTGGAATCCTTAATTTTTTAAAATTAAAACTCTATAATAAGAATATCACAAACAGCTAAAAGTTCACTGTATAAGAAACTTTATAACTTTGGTTTTTTATATGTTTTGTTAAGATTTTTCATATCTAAATGTTTAACATTTACCTAGTTTATGCTGCACATTAAAATTGTATTTATCAAAAGTTGTGTGAGAGTGAGTCTTCTAACAAACACATTTGAATATGCATAGTTCTTCAGCGTGTCACTGAAAACCACGCTCTCGGCCTTGCATTTTGTGTCTTTGATGATAATTATGGAAGCACGGAGGACAGGATTGATGTAAAGCTCAAATGAGAAAAATTAATATTTTGGCAAAGTCCTGAGTAGATAAGTGGGATGACCCTGGTGAGCTAGCAGATCCAGGCTGTGGCATCGTTTTTAGACTGCATTCTACTCATACTCCATATTAGCCGTCAATCAGTCACGTGTGTACTCTAATCAAGCACAAAGATAAAGTACAGAAATGAACTGTGGACGTCTTTCTCGTTGGCGTCCAAAATCCAAATATCAGATATCGAGTTTAAAATTTTTCAAACCAGTGGGTATTGTGACTGATAAAAATCCCCCCAGATTCCCAAGCTGTTAAACTAGTTTAAAGGCGTGATGTAAACACCCGTGATCAGAGCTAACTGAAACTCCAAACATTTACCAAATGCGGAAGCAGTTCTGGGGGCCAAGCAAAATGCAGGAAGTCACCCTTTCTGCAAGTGTGCAACCGGGAAAACGTAGCGATAGTGTCAACATCTCCCCAGTGGATGGTGTTGATTTTTTCCCACCTCAGGTGTTCTGGACCAAGTTTTGCAGAGAGGGCAGCAGGGACGGAAAAGGTTTCCTTTGGCAGGATGGCTTTTGGTACCTTGGGCAGAGTGCATCACCTCAGAGTGGCTCCCGCTTCTGTTCGAGCAGGGTCTTTCCTCCCGCTGGTGCTTCTGTTATGCCTGCTCCCGAGTACGAATGCGTCCTCCCAGGAGCCCTCCCGTGCGGTCTGTGCGAGTGGGGACAGCGGCTGCAGGAAAGCCCTTCAGAATTTCTTTAATACAGCAATCTTCCACTCCGGCTACATGTCGATCCTCACCTCACAGTTATTTCGGGAACTGGTAAGAGCTTGCTTGCCTTCTGCCTCTTCTCACAAGTAGCCTTCCTTCAGCTGTTAGGTAACATTCCAATGAAACAATGAGGTTTCATCAATCAAAGAGCAAGTAATACAACTCAAGTAGTTGAGGGAGGCATCAGACCATAAAGAGGCAAACGAGGAAGAACAGTCATCGCACGAAATCTCGGATTGTTGAAAAATATGATTTCTATAAATGTCTCTTAAATTATTTTATTTCTGAAACAAAAAATAATGTAAGCTCCTTGCGCAAGTTCCTTTTAGGTGAGACTGAGAAAGGACATTTCCTCCGTGCCTTTCTGTGTCGTGCTAGTCCACTACCGAGACCCCAGCAAGGAGAGCTACATTCAAATAAACTGGGTGGATTCAATAGAATTAAATTAATGGAAGCAGAAGACAAAACACACACAATTAATAGTTGTTCAGAAACTCGAAATTTCTAGGAACCAGGGCTCAGACATTCACAATGAATAGGTTTAAATTTAATTCAATATCAAACCTAGCTTAGAATGGGAGACACGGCTGCCATAGCTCAGCAGTTAGAATGTTTGCCAAGCAAGATCAAAGCCCTGGATTTAAGTCGCTAGCCCCACATACACCCAAGTGTGGCAGCTCACAGCTGTAATCCCAGCACTTGGGAGGCCGATGTAGGAAGATTGCCCTGAGTTTGAGGCCAGCCTGGACTACATAGTGATTTCAAATTTCACGACCAGTCAGAACCACAGAGTGTGACTGTGACCCTGTCTTAAAAAAGAAAAAAAAAAAAAGAGAGAGAGAGCATTGGACACAAGTTTTGTCTTCCTAGTACAGACCTTTAAAAGTTGAAGAGATTCTGTAGCTCACAAAGGAACAAATGTCAGACTAGAGCTTAAAACAACAAAAAGCCACAGAAACTATGTGGTCCAAAATAGGTAATAAATATACACTTTGTACAGTTCTTATTATTCGCTAGGTTTTCTTTCATTTTCAACTGGCCATCTCCTACCTTCCATCTCTTGCAAGGAAATCACTTTGAACCTCACAGCCTTGGCTAAATATTAATTTTAAGTAATACATGCCAGTCTCTGTACTCTTTTTTCTGATTTCAATCTCCATGAATTACTCAACATTTTCTAAGAAAATGTTCCCTGTTTCTGTCACTTATTCTGCATAAACAAAGAATTGGTAATTGGAATTTATGCTGAAGTGGGGAAGATACAAGGTACAAGATATATTGGGTACAGGACACAAGATGCATTGGGAAGACAATTATAGTTTACACTCTGTAAGGAAAGGAAGAATGTCAATTTGGGGAAAAAGACATTAAACATTTAAATAAAGATGCACATGCATCTTGGTATTTGATTCAAATACTGCAGGAAAATGTTAATTAACACATTTAAAACTATGTAGTACTGGTATATATATTGTGTATTTCCATATAGTAACTTGTAGGAAAGGTAAAACAGCAATGGAAGAGTAAAGAAGGAAAGAGGTGAAGAATAAGCAAAATTAGTCAAAAAATACAGGATTGCAAAATTAGAGCCACTTAAAAATGTAAGAAAAAGATGGCTTTCTTCATTCATTAGTTTTCTCTTTTATGTAGTGCTTATGTTTCTCAAACTACACATGTATCAACTGTGCTACGGTTTTGATAGTAGAGTCCCTTTTTTGATTTCCAAACCCCAAGTAATTCACTTTTTGTTGTTGTTCTTTCCAGGAGGCAAGCTATGCTAATGCTCCATGGCACTTCACGAATGAGGTCAGCCCATGCCACACGGCATCAATCGCCACTCCAGGCAAGGCACAAGCCAAGAAGATGCTGGTGAGTAGGAGCCCAAGCTTCCCCAGACCAAAAAGGGCAGCCACCAACAGCACCATGCGGCTAGCTAAGGAGACCCTGCGAAAGGTAGCGGGAGCCCCAGGTGCAGAGGAAAGGGGAGGGGCAAATCATCAAAAAATTATATTCAGTAGTTGATAAACTAAGCATCATAGCAGATACTAGAAGATTCTATCAGATCCAACAGTTGTCCAAGAAAATGATATGGTTTTAAGCAGCACTTTCTACCTAAGATTGTTTGCACAGAGAACTCTGAGCTGAAATGAGAATCCGCAGGTAAACACATGTCGGTGAATCTACGAAATGAAGTGTTGACGTGGGTTCATTTACTGCAGATCACTGGTCATTCCTCGCGGCACCCTTTCGCTCTCCTGACCTCTGAGCATTTTGAGCTGTCTATTTTTGCACCACCAAGCCTCTGCTTCTGGTCCTACTGCTGCTTCCCTCAGGCCTTCCTTCTTCGTCTTCCTCTCACTCCTCTGCCTTCTCCTGTGTCTTAACTGAAAGTCCCCCACCATGCATGTGCCGTAGAATATGTCATAGTTCTCACATATGTGACTTTTAAATCAGTCTACACTTAAGCACTGATTATTTATCCAAGCTCTTTTCTGTTGTTATAATCCTATTCTGATATAAAGATGCTATGTACCACTGCCATAATATGCCATGACACTATTTTGAATAAGTAGAATCTCAGAGCAACAATAAAATTGCATTTTATCTAGTATAACTTTGATTAGAAAAAAATCCTAATAAGCCAGATTGTTTATGCATCTTATTACACTATAATATTCACCTGAAGCACAAAATTGTGTATTTCTGATTTGTCATCCAAAGAATAATTGTACACACACATAAAATCACAAATATTTTATTTCAGCCCCTCAGAAAAAAATATGAAATGAAACTAGCCCAACTATGTATAGCTAATTTAATGTCAATTTTCTGACCTACTATTTAGTTCCCAGAGCTTTTTACCCTGACAATGCGTATCCTGCGCTCCTGGACGGGCCCTCTGAGCCATCTTGTCAAGAATTTTAAGAGCCCACCAAGCATCGCAAACAGGGCTAAACTCCTTGAGCAAGAGAGCAAACAACTTCTACGGGACATGGAGAAGATAGCCGGCAGGGTGAGCAGCCTCCTGAGGTTCTGTGGTTTTCTCACTGAAGAGGTAACCTCTGTTGGGGGGAAGTGTTCAGAAATCTCTCACTGCGCAAGGATAGAAGTTAGGCTGGATGTTCTAGGCCTTAGACTGCTGCTCCACAGAAGAGAGTCTCTGGCAGGGCTCAGCGGAAGATTCCAACATCAAGGAGACTAGGATTCCGCTGTGCAGACACATGCTGCCTTCCGCACCCTGGCCATACCTCAGCTAAGGACTTCTCCCTTCCTGAGGCCTGGTGGATACATATTTTCTAGGGGAAAAAAAAAACTCAAAGAAAAACATACCTGCAAGAGGAAAGCTTCCTTCAGAATATCTCAGGGTACCCACCCACAAGCACCTTCTGCCTAGGTTCTTTCTCTTGTCTCCTCTATCACAGAATTAGAGAAAAATAGAAAGACAAAATAGAACTCAGGCTGTATGACGCCCCACCCTTAACCTGAAGAGACTGAAACTCCAAATTGTCCTACAAGCACAAGCCTTTAGAAAGTCATGAAAGAAGAGCTATACTCTTTCTAGAATATTCCTTTTTTAATATTTTATGCAAAGTTATCTCACCCAAATTTTGTTTTGCTTGAGGCTCCTATATCAAAGCTGACATAACTGCATTTAATCCCATGAAATAATTTGTCTCACTCAGTTTGAATGTATATTTGAAAATATAATCAAATCAGACAGGACAATTTCAACATTAGTGACAACAGAACTATGCAGGTATCTGAAGTTCTCAGAAATAATGTATCATCTAAAGAAAAATACGTGATCATAGAAATAAGAACAGAAACAGTTTGCATGCTATGTACTCATTATTATATGTCATTTTGCACTACCATGAGAGAAAACTACCTGCAACACAAACACAAAAACATATTAAACCAGGAACATCAGAAGCAAACACTTTAATTTTCAAGTTATTTTCTTTATGATTGTGAACTAAATTTCAGAGGTGATTAGTTTTTTTCTGAAATGCTTCACTGTTCCCTTTTTTACCACTTTTTTCTTGTTTCTACCAATGTATCTCTCATTGTAAATTACGCTTTGGGGCTCAAGCACCAAAATTAAAAGTTAAAAAGCACAAACAAGCTAACAAATACAAACCATAAACAGAGAGAGAGAGAGAGAGAGAGAGAGAGAGAGAGAGAGAGAGAGAGAGAACTTGAAATTCCAATAGAGAATACCAGATTTTAAAAATTCTTACTAAATTCACCAGATTAGAATCCACATCTTGGAAGTACCAAGGCAGTTATGGGGCTCACGGTGTTCTGGGACCCCAGCACCAAAGACTGACAGAGTGTAGAGATGCCCATGGCTCCCTCTCTTACACTGGGCAATACACTGAATCATCCGCTGATCCCCAACCCCAGCAGGATACATAATATCCATGCTTTGGGTTAAAGTTCATTTCAAATTCTTCCCACATCTCAATTAAGCAATTAAAAAAAGATTAAACAAGAACAATAGGAATAGTTAACCGAGTCTTTTTATTGGTGATCAGGTCACTCATAAAGCTGTCCCAAAAAAGGACTTCAACACCTGGCCGGAACTCACGTCCCTGCTGTCCACGGATTGGACTGCTCGCCTTTTAGCTGTGTACAACCTGGCTCGCTGCATAAAAGCCGACGCACAGAGGATAGACTCTTACACCAAAATCCTACGATGCCAATTTAAGGAAACGTGCTAAGTCCGTGGCCATGACTTCTACTTCTGAAGTCATTCTTTATGATCTGCACCTGCTAAAGCTACCTGTAGTTTGATAGCATTTTAATGCATGTTGCTCAGTAGAAGCGTTAGTAACCAGGCCCAACAGCAGGAGGAGAGATGCAGTCACTCACCCCTGTTATCACCTGAGATCCACCTCCTGTCACTTGAGTGGCAGCAGCATTAGATTCCGTAGGAGCTTGAACCGTTTTAGAGTCCGTAGTAGCTTGAACCCATTAGATTCTGTAGGAGCCTGAACCCATTTGCACGTGTGAGGGGTCTAGGTTGTGCACGACGTATGGGAATCTAATGCCAAGTGACCCGATGTGGCGCTAAAGCTACGGTTCCTATTCCAATTCACGTAGTAACATAAGTGTGTGCAAACATTTTCGTTTGTTAAGTGAGTCCTCAGTGCTAAAACATTGCAGACCATTTGTCAAAGGTATCTTTCCTTAAAAAAAAAAAAACGGATGCTTTATAAATGTTTGTATCTAAAAATCTAATGTCAAAGTTTTTTTTCTTTGTTAATTAAAAAAAAGGCAAATCTCCACCTGTGAGAACTTTCTGTCAAAACTAGAGAATAACAGAGACTAGCATTGTAAAGAAAATAAGTAATAACTACTTTAGAAACACACAGTGAAACAAGGTGGGAAGAGTTAGGAGAAAGAAGAGCCACTCGCTGTGCATCGTTCTCGCCCTGATACTCCGAAGAAGGAGCGCTGGGAAGCCTCCATGAAAGGCGACCTGGTGCTCATGAGGTTCCGACAGAAAATACAGGGTTTTATGTCACTGCAATGCCCGAAATATAAGAATTACTGAACAGCCTAAAAATTTATGGGATACAACATGAAAACATGAAGTGCTTTTAGATTTCTCTAGCAGCTGTCACCAGCCAGGTTCCACTGAGCTTGTATCTCCTCAGCACCCTCTCCATTTGTCCAAGTCACTCTGAGTACGTAACAGATCCAGTTAAGTCAAGTTCCGACTTTGGTCCCATGTTGTGTCATTTACAGCTCTGTCCCCTACCAGAGTGGCTCAATGGACATGGCAAAGAAAAGCAAAGCAAGCGAACAAACAAAAAGACATGTGGTCAGGGTCAGTTCCCAATTTTTTTTCTCATTCTGGCTGTCTGTACTTCTTATCATTTAGAATGAAATGAATGGGGAAGAGAAATAGACAAGTTCTGAGATCACTGTTTGTGGAGTTACCAAGAATTCCCTTGGCTAACAGGGACACACTTTACCTACAAATGGCAGAGGGCTGTCCTGTGTGGCACCATTGGGATTCTCTAAGACACTGGAGATGGCTCACACTATATTGCCTTCATGAGTGAAACGCTCTGGCTTGATTCTTCTACCCTACAAACTGCGCTGTCTCCTGTGGGAGATTCTTATGGGCTCTGCCACTCTTCACCTTGCCCTTAAGACAGTTTACTGAGAAAACAAAAATGTCTCAAGCCACCCACTTGACAAATGACCCACAAGAAACCACGTATCATGTCCATGCCAAGCATGGAGCACTAACGCTGCATCAACACTGCCTCCCCCTAGGTCTCTACCAGATTTCCTGTTCCTCCTCTTCATGTAGACATGAGCCAATTAAAAAGTTCGATTCATGAGATGCTTTCTTCTCTTCATTCAAACCCTAATTTTAGTTATTTCTCTCATCCTATCATCAGTTACTTTTAGCACTAACCTCAAATATTTTTTCACTCTACAACTAAATTACAGCACCATACCCCCAAACACCGAATCTTGTACTCATTGAGCCTGGAGAAAGGTAAGAGTCAGGTGATGCCTCGAAAGCACTCAGAGGAGGATCATGACAGTTTTCGTTTTCCCTAGGAGGCAGTGAGGTCGTGTGTGTGTGTGTGTGTGTGTGTGTGTGTGTGTGTGTACAGCAGTGTTGGGGTTCTGAGGTCTCTGGACAACAGAAGATCACACACATCACTATCCAGAACCTGATAAACAAATAGATGGACAAGCAGCAAATTACTGTTTTTGTCAGATAGAGAAGGTCAGGATAGGAGCAGATGCTACATAATGTGCCAAAATGAGTGGATGACAGAGCAAGAAAGGGCTTTTTTCTGGTGGCAAAACAGTGATGGCCTTGTGACAGAAAATTGAAAACTTGGTTTAACGCTGAGGGGAGAAAGCAGGAAGTGACATCATAAAGATATCACAATAAATTATGCATGGAGTTTGGACTAAACATAAAAATGCTCATTTTTAAGACATTTCATATCTCTCATTATTATGTGTTATATACATATCACTGTTTGTTAACAATGAAGAAAATCCAAGTAAGTATTATTTCTGTGTTGTGGAGAATGATTTGTGTCAATTTGGAGAGTTTTCACTGTGTGTGTGTGTGTGTGTGTGTGTGTGTGTGTGTGTGAGCAAGAAATAAAAAATAGAAATTTTAATCTACCTTGGGGGATTACATCACTGGTAGAGGGAAAAAAAATGTTCTGGAAACAATCTGAAATATGTGTCTCAAAGAGATTCAGCAAGAGTTCTTCCAAGAGGATTGAATCAAAGGCCTTAATCAGATAGAAGGATGAAAGACCTTCACTCTCTGTAGGAGGTGAGGTGGATGGTTGAGATCAGGGACTTGAGACCACAGACCAATAGACCCTTTTCCAAGCTAAAATGAAAAATGTGTGATCTTCTGTTACCCAGAGATGATCTCAAAACCCCAACACTGCTGCACACACACAAGTGATCTCACCGCCTCTTAGGAAAAGTGAACGCTGTTGTGATCCTCATCTGAGTGCTTTAGAGGTGTCACCTCCCCCATCACCTTCCTCCAGGCTCAAATGAGAAGTAAGCCCACAAGCACAGAGGATGAGAAATCAAGATATTGTAGAGATTTGTGTGAACTGTGGTTTGTTTCATTTCATTGACTGTACTAGAAAGCATAATTTTTTTATTACTTAGGAAAATCACATCAATGAGTACATCCAAGAGTCTCTGCAAGGCCATCTAACATGCTGGAACAAAGTTACTGTCATGACCACAAGTAAGAATTTCAAAGTTACTTGTTTTGCGCAACACTTACGTAAGATGTCCTTTGAAAATCATGGTGGAAGAATAAAAATAAGAGTAAATCAATCCAGTTCTTCACAAGAATAGCTTAAAACAAAGAGTAAGTTTTGCTCAATTTCCACTTCAGTCTGCTTTTGTCAAGATTTTTTTCTTTTGTCATAGTTCTGTTGGCTCTAAATTTTTCCAAAAGATGTGTGTTTTCAAAGCTTAATCTCCACTGCTTGAGTGATACTATTGGGAGGTGGTGGACCTTTAGTTGGTTGGGCCTGGTAGAAAGAAGCTAGGTCACTGGGGACATGTCCGTGAAGGAAACTCCCTGACCCTTGGCATGCATGCTCTCTCTCTCTCTCTCTCTCTCTCTCTCTCTCTCTCTCTCTCTCACCTACTCTCACTCTTACCTGCTCATGAAGCGAGACTCTGCTCTCTTCATACATCTAAGCACTTCACCCAGGCTTTGCTGTGGCTGGTGTTAAAAATCCATGGACAAACTTGACAGAGACACTGACCACATGGATGGAACTCACGGTCTAGGTGGGATCCAATGGACAATCTAGATATAACATGCAGAAATAGAAGAACATCGCACTGTGAGTTAGCAGGTGACCTATGACTTTGTAGAAATAAATACCACATTAGGGTGAGAAGTTTGGACAAATGTTGAGAAGAAAACATTTGAAAAAAACAAGTTAAACACACTAGGGAAGTCAAATTCTCCTCTTTTTTTAACTTGGCATTTAATTTCTGAAGCCCCTTTTCAATTTACATTAATTTTACTGAGTCTTATCATTGCCCAAATTTACATATTTTAAAGTTTTAGACATGTATTTTATTATAATGCCATGGTATTTAGAACTCACACAGAAAAAAATAAAAATACAATAAAGAAAAAAATAAGTATTATAGAAATTCTTATGATTTTTCCCAAAAGGATGAAGATATTCACTCTCAAATTCTCTAAACTAATGGATTTTGTATGTACATAAAGACTTTAAACATATTTTTTAGCCTACTCAACAATGACTTAGTTCATATGCAGTTATGGTACCAAAAGCAGGAGAAATGAAATTATATGCATTTCTCTGCATATGCATGTATAAAATTTTGTGGGTTCAATTATGTAATCATCATTAGTCATTTTAATACATTATCAACAATTCATCTATTGCTAAATAATAACCTAAATTTTACAGATTTTCTTCAAGAATTTAAATGTCAAGCAAAACTGAAAGCAAATTAATGACCCATAAAAAAGTCACAATTTAGTATGGCTCTTATTAAATATGTTTGTGTTATAGACAGTTAATGAATTCATACAAAATACATACATTTGAAAGAACTGAACAGCATATTTGCTCAAAGAAGAATATCCATCTTACCCAGGACACTTTCTCGACTAGACGTGGCTACCGAAACAAGAGGGCTCAACAATCTCTCTCTCTTCATGGCTTTTCCACTGGCTTCCACATCTATCTTGATTAAAATGTCTTCGTGTGGTTTAAAACACACCCTGGTCTTCTGGAACTACTTAAGAAACATAGACCTGCTTGCCTTCACTCTTAACCTTGGAAGTCTCCAGAGGCAGCTGTCGGAAGTGCCTGAATGCAGATAAGTCAAGGTGAGGTGGCTTGGGACCTAAGAATTGGAAGAAAGAATACTACAGCTACATTGAACAGAATGAGGCAACTTAGGCCCAGAGACTTCCCCAGCTTGGTACCAGCAGGCATCCTAGATAAGGCCGTATCCTACCTAATAGAACCGAAGAACCCCAGAAGTTACAAGGCAAGGCAGGTAAGCTCACTAAGAGGGATGGACGGGAGTTTTCTCCTTCCACTGGAGTGGCATGTCGCTTGGACAACACTACCCACAAAAAGCTACACAGGAGGCCCTGTACCCCACACAGCAGGGAATCCGACACATCAGGGACATCTTCCCAGGAGACACTACCCCTCACAGAAAAGAAACTCCTGGCATAACCAGTGCCATGTCATGAAAGCCCCTGCCACCTCCCTTCAAGTACTAGAGAAAGCAGATTTAGGGATTCAACCCTACCAGGCAACAGGGCCTGAAAATTTTCATTGTCCTATAGGGTCTTAGTCCCTTATCCTCTGCCCAGAATCCTGGAACAGCAGAGAGAACCACCAGGTTATCATGTCCCAATTAAGACCAGGGAAGCCTCTTTTTCCATGTATACCCGGGACTGTTTTTTTCAACCTAGAGACAGGTAGGGGCCCAGTCTGAGACAGCCACTCTGCCTCTGCAGGAACCAGCAGGAACCTTACAGGTCATATATACACAGATCAAACAGGCTAATAGAACTTGATAAAGTCTTGGGACATTAAACTCTCATAGGAAACACGGCCTAAAAATTAGGCCAGAAACTGATTGCTAAATCAAACAGGGTGGTTTCTATTGAAATAAAAAATATTAACTAACAATTCTATAGTTTTTTAATAAAAGATAAAATGTTCAACAATAATTAAAAATTACTTCATACCAAGACCCAAAACTGTAAAGCCTATTCTAAGTAAGAAGAGAGAACCACCTGACACCTACCCCACAATCAATAATGTACAGTAATTATCAGGAAAGAATTATCAGGTGAAAAGCAGGAAACGAAAAACTGTGCAGCAATTATGAAAAGGGAAAGTATCTTAGAAAAAAAAAAGGGTAGTCTTAGAAAAAAAGGGAAGTACCTCACTAAAGAAACAAAAGTTGTTCATAAAAATGAAAAAAATGAGAAATTAAAAAGAAAAAATTCTTAGATGAGAATGATCTTATACTGAAGATGACAGACTTCCTGACTCATCAATATTACTCATTCTCTGAATATTAAAAAATAAAGAATGAGCACAGCTTCGGGAAGCCATGGACCCAACAGCACAAGACCAACAGCTGTGTCATATACCAACACAAAAATAGGAAGATTGGAATAGGACTGGAAATCTAACCCAAAGAATATAACCAGAAGTTCACAAACTACAAGTAGAACTGTTGTGAAGAAATCTTCACTAAATGAAGCATAACTAAATTTTATTAACAGAAAACAAAAGAAAGAATATTGAAATAACTGTATCTCCAAAAAAAAACATATATAGTTTCTATATGAAACCCAGTCAAATGTCAACAGATTTTTCTCTTAAAACCATGGCAGCTATGAGAAAGTACCAACTGCTGAATAGAAAATATTATCTACCATGAATTCTGTACCTGGTTAAACAATCTTTCAGAAACGAAGAGAGAACCAAAGTATTATCAGACAAAAGTAAAACTAGGAGAGTTTTCTACCGGTAGACCTCTTATGAAAGACTAGTTAAAGAAAGTTCTCTAAGAAGAAAAGAAACAATGAAAACAAACTACCACCAGAAGAAAAAGAGAACAATGAAAAGAACAGAAATATGTATGTAGATTAGAATATGCTGTTCTCTGCAAGCTTTACAAATATATTCAATTATTACAATAGAATTACAGCAACACAAATTGTGGCTCATAAAAATCATATTTCTCAGTGGTTAAATAAAGGGCCCTGTGTGGATGTGAATAGTTTGCACCCTACGAAGGTAGTACATTATTGTTAACAGTTGGCGGTAATGTTTCTCACGAATGTTGTAATACCTGAAGAAGAGAGACCCTGACAGCACTATAGAGCTTAAGATAGAATCCATTAAAAGTGTAGGAAGTTAAAACCTAGGAAGTTAAAAAATTAAGAATCAAGAACAAGTAAAGAATAATAAAGTGACAAACTGAAGTCCTGACACAGATGAGTAATTCCCTGAAATATAAGTGATCTAAAAGCTCTCATCAGAAGACAGGAGGTAGCAGTGAATTAAAAAGCAGAGGCAGCTGTATGCTGTTGGAAAAGAAGCCACATTAAATATATTGATAGTAAGAAGGTATCAGGCACTAACCAATTTTCATGGCATTTTCAAAAAGCAAAAGTAACTGTATTAATATCTGAGAAAGTTTCAGATCCATTTCAGAGATCAAGATGGCCATAAGAAAATTATGAGAAACTCAGATGACAATCATTTCATAGAATTAATTGAGGGGAAAAAATGAGGACTAGTGCGGAGGAGAAGGGGGTGGAGAGGGTCAAATGGGGGAGGGGAAAGATTTTTAAATTTTTCATTATATATATATATATATATATATATATATAATATTCAAGATGAATGTAAACATTGTGTATTGCATATATACACATCAACAAAACGAGGGGAAAAGACCAAAGGACCAATCCAGCTGGAACACATAATAATCTAAATAGGTATGCAACAAATAACAAAGCCTTAAAATATGTAAAGTAAAAAAGTACACAACTGCAGAGACAAAACAATTAACCTACAATTATTTCAAGAGGCTTTAATACCCCTCTTTCAGAAACTGCTAGATTTCTAACAGTTAATCATCAAGAATGTAGAAGGTGTTGATCAAAGATGACATGTTTAAAATCAGAGGCCAAATACATGTTTGCAGGAGCCCACAGAAAGTTCACCAGTTATATCATATCTTGAGCCTTAGAACAAAGTTCAACAAATTTAAAGTTACTAAAATCATGTATACTGTGTTCTGTCATTAAAATGGGGTAGTTATAGCTATTCCTCTTTTGATACAGTTTTTTTTCTCTATGTTTCTGCTTTTTTCTTTCCATTGTCCATTGGTATTTTGTCGAATATAATTATTTTTGCTTATGTACGTATTATGCTACATCTGTAATTGTTAGTTGTGTCAGTTTCCCACTTTATTGTTTTAACACAGGTTCCAGCAACAAAGGTTGCTCTTAATGATACTTACACCCTACAATTGCATACACTGCCCATACATCTCCTCATCCATCATCTTAACTGTGCTTTTTCTACATTCTTTATTTCTCTCACCATCAGTTTCATGTGTTTTTGTTGTTATTGCTGTTGTCTTTCTTTTTGCCTCTTTTTCTCTCTTATTTTATTTTACATTCTTTTGGCTCCTCTTAGTATATGACCAACATGATCGGAATATCATTAATATTTACATTTTCAAGCCTAAAATCACATTCTTCTCCTAGGTCCGCCCTGAGACAGTGGAATAGCCAAGGTCTACACAGCCTCTGCTACCTGATAACACACAATTTCTTTCTCACTATGAATTTCCTTCTCATTTTTTCCTCTTCCCACACCCAAAGACAAACCTTCAAAATGCTTGTTCTTTATCCATTCATTTTTTGGAATAAAATTGACATCAAAATCCTTTTTCCTTTTTCTTATGTTCATTTTTGTTTCTCTGAGGCTCCTGGCTTTTATTCATTCTTGCTTGCTTCTCTTGTCGCCCAGCCTGTGGTTCAGCATGATTATTCCCTCATCTTCCTGAGCTACAGAAAAAGTGAAAAAGTATTTAATCAATTCCCATATTATTGTGTTAATGTATGTTTTATTATTTGGATATTGATGTCACTGTTAGTTTATCTCTTCTCTCAGGGCAGGGACAGATCCTACTGCCCTGAATAGGATGAGTAGGGGGCAGACATCACAATGGATCTTCTCCAAGCCAAGGGCCTATCAGAGGAATAAATCACTCATTAATGACAATTGTACCACGGTGGCTGAACTTTCTAATGGGACATAGAACCTTCCACACAAAATGTAATGCTAAAGAGAAAACAAGGCACTAAGATGCCTCCAAATTTTCTAACTTTCCAACAATGGTTGGCAAAGACACACAGCAGATAAATGTCCAGATTAAGAAGCTGAAAAGAAAACAGCAAAAATGATTGAAGAGACCCCAGAAGAAATGATAAACAGGTGAATGAATCGGTTACTAAAGTGTTTAACTCAAAGACAATGTGAGGAAGCAGTTGAATGAAGCCTTCAGTAAGTTGATCAACAACTTAAAAAAAAAAAAAACAAGGAGCTAAACGAATTAAGTGTAACAATGCAGGATATAAATACGAAGAAAAAGGGTGAGAGTAGGAAAGAAAATCAAAAATGGTTAAGATATAACAAACAGATGTACATATATGCTAAGAAAGTGTAATAAAGAGAATATGTATCAGAAAGAAGGTCAAACTATCCTTATTTGCAGATGATATGATGAACTACGTAGACTATCCCGAAAACTCCAGTTTGAAACTCTTGGAAATAACAAACAAATTTACCCAAATTGTAGGCTACAAAATCAATACAATGAAATCTGTAGCCTTCCCCTACACCAACAACCAACTTATTGAGAAAGCGCTCAGAAGAACAATTCTATTCTCAATAACCCAGCAAATAGATAAATATCTAAAAGAAAAACTAACCAAGGAAATGAAGGGCCTATATAAAGAAAACTATATTACACAGAAGAAAGAAGTTGTAGACAACATCCCCTGTATTTGGATAGACAGAGTTAATATAGTTAAAATGACTATAGAACCAAAACTGATATACAGATTCAATGCAATTCTTAACAAAATACCAACAATTTTTTCACAGAACTTAAAAAATCCTTAAACTTATATGGAACCTAAGGAGACATAGAATAGCCAAAGCAATTCTGAGTAATACAACTATGGCAGGAGGCATTATGATTCCAGACAGCAAGTTATACTACAAAGTAATAGTTATAAAAACTATGTGGTACTGGCATAAAAACAGATACTTAGACCAGTGGAACAGAATTGAGGATGCAGATACACGCCAATACACCCTCAGCTACTTAATATTTGATAAAGGAGCCAAAAGTGTACACTGGAAAAAGGAGAGCCTCTTCAACAAAAAGTGATGGGAAAGTTGAATATCCATATGCAGAAAAATGAATCTAGACACATATCTGTCACCATGTACAAAAATAAAACCAAAGTGTATCAAAGATTTAGACATTAAAGCTGAAACACTGAGCCTCCTGGTAAACAAATTAGGCAAATATATAAAAGATATAGGTATCGGACTTTCTTAACAAGACACCAAAAGCAAAAGAAATAGCCCCAGAATTACCATATGAGATTATGTCAAATCAGAAAGTTTCTGCACAGCTTTGGAAATCATCAACAGTGTAAAAAGAGAACTGACAGAATGGAAAAATATTCACCACCCATACTTTAGATAGGAGGCTCATAACTAGAATAAACAGGCAACTGAAGAAAAGTAAGTCCCTCAAAATCAAAGATCCCATTGAAAAATGTGCAAAGGATATGAATAGGCAGATCTAAGATAAAGAGATTTAAATAGCCGATAAATATATGAAAAGATATTCAACACTGTAAGCCATTAGAGAAATGCAAATCAAAACATCACTAAGATACCATCTAACTCCAGAGAGATCAGTGTATATCAAGAACACAACAGCAATCAGTGCTGGTAAGGCTGTGGGGGAAAAGGAAGGCAGTATGGAAGTTTCTCAAAAGATCGAAAATAACCTCTTCGATCCAGTGATACCTCTTCTGGTAATTTTCCCAAAAGAATTAAAAACAACACATAACAGATACATGTATACCCATGTTCATAGCAGCACAACTAAAAATAGCTAAAATGTGGAAGACACCAAAATACCCATCAACAGACCAACGGATATGCAAACTGTGGTGTTTATACACAATGGAATACTACTCATCTAGAAAGACAGGTTGGAGGCTTTTGTAAGTATATGGAGGCAAATTGAGACCATCATGCTTAGTGAAGTGAGTCAGGAGAAGGTGAAATATCAAATGGTTTCTCTAGTCTGAGAAATCAAGATCACAATTATTTCATAGAACTAATTAAAGGGAATAATGAAAATGGGGGGGTAGGTTGGGAGGGCTGGAAGGGAGAGGGGAAGGACTTGTAATTTTGCCACGACATGAATATGCACAAAATACTCAAGATTAAGGTAAACATTATGTGTTGCCTCTATATGTATCAATAAAATGGAGAGGGGATAAAAGGTGCTAGAAGAATGCATAGATGAAGGCAATTTTAATAATTAAGCATGCCATACCCCGCTATAGAAATGAGGGTCGCGATTTTCAAGAATATTTCTTTCTATGTAGTTAATATAAGCTTGTGCATAGCTACATACATATTTAGCAGGTATGTTTGTTTTCTTTGTATTGTTTCAACAAGTAACATAAAGTTGATTGACATAATATTAGGACTTACTAAACCTATCTTATAAGCTATGCAATATCTGGATAATAGTAAGCACCACCCCAAAGAAACCTTGCTCTTTTTACTGGGGAAGAAATTAATGTTTCTCTCCTTCTGTGCAGGATCGTTGTATGATGTTACATGGGATTTGAACACATTACTTACTAATTAGATGGTTTAAGAAGATGTGTTTCATCCTCGAGTTGGTACAGGGTGAATTTTGCTGTTGACTGTGACACATGACCGGACTAGATTGAGAAATATCTATCATGTTAGTAAAGCGCACTTCTGGATGTGCCTGTGGGGCGTTTCCACCTATGATCGGTATGAAGAAAATGGGAGAAGAACTAAGACAAGTGAGTTGCGACACCCCGTGGGTATGAAGTCCAGATAAGACAAAAAAGCAGGAAAGAGGTTGCTTCATTTTATGGAAGCTCCCGTTTCTACGGACTTCCAACCCAGACGCATCCCAGCAGCTCCTCAGGGACCTTCCAGGATTTCATCGTGCGCTGCTGTTGCTGGCTCTAATCGTCTTGTTCCAAGGCTCTCAGCTTCTCAAGCTGAGCGACTAATAATTTCCTGGTCGTTCAAACCCCTCAATGAACAGACAGCCACCGTGGATTCTCCTTCCTGTTATTCTGTAAGTCTACCTAATATGTCCCCTTAATTCACTGCCGTGTGGAAACAGGTTGATGCTTATCTTATTTGGAAGGCTAATTTCTATTTGGACAAATTTTGATTGACACTTCTCAAAAATATTGAAACAAAAAGTGTTTTAATTTCTATTAAAGTAATAAAAGAAACTTTGATGAATTGACTTTTAGGTTTTGACATTGCTAATGAGTCTGTTTATTTTTTAAGAAGAAACACTTTTCACAAGTGATCGACAACACTGCAAATCTCAGACTACTGATTCCCTCAATTTGAAATTTCTGGAAAGCTCCTTGTCGAAGTTACTTCTCTTGTTGCTGTGACAAAACACAAGTTAGTACGCACTAGAGCAGTCCAAGCTTTCTCTCTGAACTGATACAAGCATGTGTTCACTTGCACCCAGACCTCAATTCTGTCTGTGCCATTAGATTTCTTTCCCTTTGACACAAATTTAAAAATGTTTCTCGCTGGCCTCTTTTTTACCATATACCTGAACAAAATAACATACACCTACAGGAATGAGTTATAGGTCACTTGTTTTCCACCACACTTAACTAAGATTTACAGTATGAAGCATAGTGTAAGAGTAAAACTAAAAAGACAGCAATGCGGTCCTTTATGAGGGGTCACGTGCTTCGCGAGAAAACTGCTTAATGTTAAAGAGAAATCCTTCCCTTCAATTTTAGCTTATCTTATCCACGAATTTCTCACCTCTTCCTTTACAGAGGTACAGAGGCTGATTGTCCCTCAAAGATGCATTTTTTTCATTCCTTGTTAATTTGTTTATAAAAAATGTAAAAGGTTAAACTGCATGTAACTGAGTGATGTGCTTTGCATAATCTTTTATAACAATGATTTTATTGTGGTAAAAAAATTCACATGACATAAAATTTAACATTTTTTGTAAAAACATGGATTCCAAATTCTGTAACACATTAGAACCGTGGGGTTTTGGGAATCAGTGAATGTCTATGTCTACCCCTTTTTTACAGGTTCACCTCTTTCCTATCTGACCATTGCCTCTCTTTCTACCCTGTCATTCATTCTGGGCTCAATATCATTATTTCTGTGCATTTCGTAAGAGGGACACCCATCTATAGTCAGTCTTTTGTGCTTGGTCCATTTCACTGAGGATTATTGACTCTGGGTAACCCCATTTTTGTTCAAACGCTTCTTATCTGTCTCTCTTTATGGCTGCATAGTATTCCATTGCGTATAGGTACCACATCTTCTTTAACCATTCCTGTATGGACGGGCAGGTATGTTGTTCCCAGGATTTAGCTATTATGATTTGTGCTGCTATAAACATGGGTGTGCATGTGTCTTTTTATTCTGTTGACATTATTTCTTTTAGGTCCACGCTCAGTAGAGCAGCAGGTGGATCCAATGAAATTTATATTCTCAGTTTTCTTAGGAACCAGACTGCTTTCCATAATGGTTGGTTGTGCCAGCTTGTATTCCCACCAGCAGTGGAGTAGAGTTCCTTTTTTCCCCTCGCCAACAATTGTTCTTTGAGTTCTTGTTGTAGTTTCTGATGGCCGGTGATGAACACTTTCATATGCTTGTTGGCCAATTGTACTTCTTCTGTGAAGTTTCTTTCCATTTCAGCTACTTCTTTATGGGATCATTTATGCCAGGGGGGTTCATGTTTTTCTGTTCACTGTATATTTTATATATTAAGCCTTTGTCTGAAGTGTTACTAGTGAATATCTTTTTCCATTCTGTGGGTTGTCTCTTCACTTTGCTGATTGTTTCTTTTGCTGTGCAAAAGCTTTTAATTTAACATAGTCCTATTTGTTGATTATTGCTGAGATTTAAGAAAGAATTTAATCCTTAAAGTAGAGTGTTAATAGAAAAACAACTCCCGCATAGCAAAGTTTCAAAATGCCAGGTACTCCTCTGCTTCTTAGAAATCTCCTCCCACGATCATAACCTGTTTTGCAATAAAGACAGGGAAGACAATTGCAGCAATGGAATTTGCATGTAGAGGCAATGTAATTTATGCTTAAGTAACCATAAAAGATTACCTATGCTTCAAAAGCAGACTCACAATGTCTTCCCTTCCAGTGTCATGGACGCCAGATGAACCTCATCAGAAGTGGCTTTACTATGATGACTTCATATGACTCAGTGCTCAGAACTTATTCTACCCAAAGGCTTAAAAAAATCAGATAACTGTTCCATAACTCAAAACCCCTCGTGCTGCTCAAATACAGTAAATCATAAAATGATATTTGGGACAGTGAAAGAATATTCAATTAGCATCATTTGTACATTCTAAATAGCATCTCAGAGTAAATCTATCTTTAGTTTTAGTTTGTGTTCATGTGGAAGAAAGCGAACAGAATCATACCCTAACTTTATAACATAAGCTGGCAAAAGTTGAGCAATCATAGATAATAAAAACCACTAAGTGCAAAACCTTCAGGCCAGCCATGGACTCCTCTCTTGGTCATCTATTTAAGAGTAGTTCACTGTCACTGAACTCAGGCGCTGTGGTAGCTAATATTTAGACAAGTGGACAAAGCTACAGAGACACCTGACTGCAGGTAACTCAAATTCTAGCTGTGGGAAGACGGAAAGCCCACAGTGAACAGGAATACTAGAACTCTGTATAGTTTGTTAGCAGGTGATCTGGGCCACTGGAAAGAAATATTAAACCAAGGTAAGAGATTTGGGGTGCACAGGTGGAAATATTTTCAAATACAAATAGAAAAAACTAGAGTAGTGCAGCCCAATTTTCCTCCTTTACCTCACAGAAGTCAGTGTTCTTCTGCATCCCAGATCCAAGTTTCATCTGTGCGATTAAACTTCTTTCTCTCTTACACTATTTCAAAAGTGTTTTTCTTTGATGATCTCAACTAATGCATATATTTTAAACTCATTCAAACTAGACTGTTCTGAGCATGTGCTTATATTGAAAGATGTATGCTTATATTGAAAGATTTTAATAACATACTGGGGGTAAACTCTCCAAAATTAAATGGTTTTTGTGCAGAGAATTTTGCAAATCTTGTTGTCTGAAACATTACTCAATTATTTAAGAATTTACTGAGCCTTATCAGTGTTCTAAAATATATAATTTCAAAATATTGTATATATATACACATATATATTGTTATTCTAAAACTATGATCTTCAGAATTCGTCTGAACTATAAAAAGCTATATTGATAAAAATAAATAAACAGAAATCATCATGTTTCCTTCTAAAAGGGCTAAGGATATTCACTTTCAATGTTTCTGAACTAAGGTATTCAGTGTGTGCGCACACATCACAACCACACTTGGTTATTTACTTTAATAAAATGATTTATTTTACATGTAATTTAAATTAGAGTTCTTATAATGCCACAGGCAAAGCATCTGGAAATAAAATTATATGGGAATATATCTCTTCTTATGCACATACAATCTTTTGTAAGCTCAATTATGTAGTTACCACTAGCGATTTTATTGTCTTACCAGCAAGTCATCTACTGCTTAATAATAACCCAAATTTTATCATAAACTCATTTCCCTCAAGGTTTTATAACCCATGCTATACTAAAATCAAAAACACCAATAAATATAATCACAATTTAGTGTGGTTATCATAATATATACCGATTTGTATAGATAATTAATGAAGAAAGGCAAAATACATACATTTGGTCAAGAGAAAGCACCTTCTGTGAGAGATGGGTGCTCCCCTCGTCCAGAGCGCCTTCTCAGCTGGATGTCGATGCATCTTCTCCTTGCTGTAGAGTCGTTTCACTGTCCTCCATATCTGCCTTCATTAAAATGTCTTCCCTTGGTTTAAAACACACTCTGGACTTCTGGTCCAGATAAGAAATTGCTTAACCTCTTTTCTGCTATTTTCAATATAAAATGTTAACATTAACTGAATATCTTTCTTATTTAATGTTCTCTAGTCTTAAATTATACATCTTTCCCAGACTTACTCTGAAATAGCAAAATAGGAAAAATCAATCTAAAAGATCTCTGATACTTGATAATATGTAGATAGCTTCGCAGTGCAGATTTCCTCTTTTGTTTCTTTAATTGCTCAAAACTACCATACCTCCCTCTTTCTTGACATAAAAATGTCATGACAACCTTTTCATTTTTTTTCTATAGTCATTGTTATCACTTAGAGAAAGGGTTCTCGTTTCTTCTTTTTTCTTTCTTCTCCTAATTCTTACCCTGTTTTCTATATCTTTTTTGTCATTACTATTCCTTCATCTTGGAATACTGGACTACTGAAGACTTCGGAAACTATTTAAACCAGTTTGGTTTTATAAATTCACACATGATTGGTTCTTTACAACAGGAATTGGTTTCTGCACTCAGTGCAGTGCTAGGGGCAGATCCTAGTGCTCCTTAAAATCATCTCAGAGCCAAGGGTTCAAGACAGAGATAAATCTATCTGGCAAGGACAGCCTGACTACATGGGCCAGATGCTCTATCTTTACAGATCTACAACTGTAGATACAAAAACATAATACTCATGAGAAAACAAGGCAATAAGATGCTTTCAAAAGTTCACATCTCAACTACAAAGAATCTCAAAGACACTCAAGCAGATAACTACCAAAACACACCCAAAAATCAAGTAGCAAAAATGACTGGTGAGCAAAGAAGAAAAACAATAGGCGCCTGAGTGAAAAAAAAATATATATTAAGATAAATAACGGACATAAAGAATTGTACTTAAGCACCTGAAAAAAGCATTCAGTAAGATAATCAGGAAGTTTTTTTAAAAAGTATATAAGTTGCTGAAAGAACAAAATAATGCACAATGTTAATAGGAATGATGGGAGAAAGAGGGCACCATATCATAGTTTCAAGATATGGCATACATATGTACACATGCACCAATTCCCCAAAACAAATGTAAATATTATGAATCATAAACATACATTAACCAAAAAAAAGTAAGGTCTGCCAGTAATCATAAAATGAAGGGTGTTACGGCAGGACGAGTAAAGAGAAGAACTCGATTCAACACACAACTCGCAGTCTGTGTTGAGACAAACTTCAAGAGTTTGACAAAGTTTATTTTTCCAGCGGGGATTTTTATAATGCAGGCCAGTGGGGAAAGGCCATAAAAGGTCAGACAAGGAAACCGCCTACATGCTCTGCTTTAGCTCTTCCTAGATTGTTGACGCACGAAGGGACCACGTGGCCGCCACAAAAAGCGTTGTGTACTAGCAAGACGTATGTTCCTGGTGTTCCGGAACAAGAGTACCTTAACTGTTTGTTAACAGCATAACCCTTGCCTCGCCAGGCTTGCACAAACACCCATGCCTGTTCCAAGAAAGTTTCAATGACTTGGCCTCCCACAGTTTATCCCTCCCTTTTTTTTCTTTTTCTTTTCTTTCTTTCTTTTTTCTTTTTTCTTTTTTTGAAACAGTGTGAGTGTGGATGCCTCAGCAGGTTGTGAAGCAAATCAAGAGTGCATATAAGAGCATACACAGAACAGGATCAAAATAAGGAGTAACATTCCCCGGCCGAGGCAAGGGTACTAGATAAGTGGGCATGGGACCAATAAACAGGGCAACAGGTTGAATGGGGGGGAGAGGAGAAGAAACAGCACTGAGATCTTGCTGAAAGCTGATTTTTTTTCTCTCTCTCTCTCAATGGTTATCACTAGAAGGCACGTCAGGAAGATCTCTGGCTTGGCGTCTTGTCCTTGCTTTTGTCCCAGGTCAATTGCTTGCCAGGTCAGGTTCTTAATGATTCCCCAAGTCATAGGGCGGGGGTGGGGATAGTTTTTGGGTGGCCTCCTTCTCCTCTGGGCATTGATATGTATCTTTTGGAATTTCTGAGTGGTCAAATGGACGAATGAGTGGGGCTGGGAGACATCAGTGGCTAGGTTCACTTTCTGGAAACACACAAGCATAATCTCTTCCCGAAGTTAGTAATGGGTGTGGACCCTTCCAAACACCAGTCTCTTGGTATCCCTCCAACACACTAACACCAGAGGCTTCATGTAAGGACCCTGAAAGAGACGTTGGGCTAGGGTGAGGCCCTCAGGATTCAGCATGAAAAAATTGAAAGTTATTAAGGCTCTATGAAAGAGATGTGAGTTGTTTTCGTAGGTATGGATTTCTTCTTTTTTATTTTTAGCCATTGATTTTTAAGGATCTGTTGGTGACATTCTACAATAGTTTGTCCTTCAGGGTATGCCAGTTAAGTGTGTATATTCCATAGTGAGTAATTTTCCAAAAATTTGTGACTAGTGTAGGCGGGGCCATTGTCCCCTTCATTTGTGCTGGAATGCCTAAAATACTCGTAGAGTCAAGGCAATGAGAGATAACATGTTTAGTTTTCTCACCTGTGTGGGCTGTGGCAACCATCATCCTGAAATAAGTATCAACAGAAACATGAATATATTTGAGTTTTCCATATTCTGGGACATGAGTCACATCCACTTGCCATACTGAATTGGGCTTAAGGCCTCAAGAATTAACTCCAGTACACACAGGTAAGGGCAGACAGGAGAGAAGATTGTAACACGTGCTTGTTCCTTAGGGAGTGTGGGGAATGTTCTAAGCATACACACTCCAGTGTAGGAGGGCATGAGGTCACCATGCCTGTTGAAAATGCATCTTAGATGAGGCAGTTAAAAGTAAAGAAGGAGGTGAATCAGCCATCCTGTTTCCAGTAGCTAAAGGTCTCGGTGTATACGGGAAATAAAAGATAAATAAAATAAAAGTCTAGTGTACATGGGAAATAAAAAATGGGGAGGAACAGGAACAAATGATACCTTGTATGACACTAAACAGCTGGTAAATAACTGAGATGCAGAAAGTTTAAGCCTAGTGTCTCAAGGTAATCAATGGAATAATCACAATAGGCAGAATCAGAAAGAATATTAACAGGGTCTGGAGTGCATTTGAGAGCTTGAGTGATGAAGGCCAACTCAGACTGCTGTGCAAAGAGACTTGGAGTAGGAACAGTGACAATTGAGGGAGTAGTATGGTCGCTAAGGGGGGTAAAGAACATGAGCACCTGAGCCCTTCGAGGAGCCATCAGTAAAAATAGTATGAGCATTGGGGGTGGGCTCTCAGAATGTGAGATGAGGTAAACACCAAGCAGTAAGCCGGAAAAGATGTAAAGGGGGTCTTCGGGTAAATGATTATCAGTATTGCCAGTGAGGTCTGCAAGTGCAATTCTCCCTGAGTTATTAGGCTAAAACAAAAAGAGAATCTCTTCTTGGTTAAAAGGAACAACGATGGACCAAGAGTCTCCTCCAGTAAGTTGAACCCAGCACAGGGGAGCTTTTTGATGAGTGCTAGAGCTTCTAGAACACAAGGAGTTAATGCACGTGAAGGATAATGATGGCAAAATATCCTCTCCAATAAGTCGCTGCCCACCTGATATAAAGCACCTGTGGCAGAAACATCTGAAGCCAGAGAAATAGCTTGTAGAAGAAGGTTAAGATCAACAAGTTTTGTAAACGATTGTCTAACAGCTAACTGGACAGGTGCAAGGGCATCTTTGCCGGCTGGAGTTAGCATCCAGTAGAAGTAAGCTGAGGATCACCTGTAAGCAAGGAAAACAATGGTGACAGGTAGAGGAAGGAAAGTATAAACGTGGTCAAATCTAGTTTATACGTCCCAATAGCTTTGGGAGTTCACTTAAGGACTAGGAGCTTTCTTAATCATTAATCGCACGGATTGTGAACTAAGCTGAGTTTTATCAATAATATATCCCAAATAATTAAAAGAAGGTGTACGTTGAATTTTTTCCAGTGCTATGGTTAAGTCTTGCTGGGTGAGGGAGGTGCAAAGAAACTGAAAATCTCCCTCAGGATGATTTCAATTCTATGGCTAACAAGAATACCATCCGTGTAAGAGAGGAGTTGGACTTGAAGGAACCTTTTCTCGGAAGGTATGAGGGCTTGTGCTACATACATTTGACAGATTGTGGGACTAATTCTTCACACCTTGTGGTAAAATTTTCCGTTAAAACCTTAGAGCAAGATTAGTAATATTTACTGGAGAGATGGTAAAGGCAAACTTTTCATAATCATTAGAATGTGAAAGAACAGAAGAGAAGCAGTCCTTTAAGTCGAGTATTATGACGGAATGATTTGTGGGAATCATATTGGGTAAGAGAAGTCCTGGTTAGAGGGCACCCATAGTTTTCATAACAGCATTAATTGCTTGTAGGTCTTGGAGCAGGCTGAATTTGCCTTAAGCCCTCTTTTGGACAACAAATACAGGTGTCCTGGGACTAACAGGGGGTTCTATTCTTCCTAACTGAAGTTGTTTTTTGACAAGTTTATGGGCCTGAATTAACATTTCACCTTATAAGGGTCATTAATTTTTTAAATGTCTCCTTCCACCACCCCCCCCCCTCAATGAAAACACGGTTTCTGGTTACAGGCTTGCTGTATAGCCACCTTTTATTGTACTGCTCATTATAACAGGAGATTTAAAAAAATCCATTCAGGGTTCTGAAGGTGTTTGTTTATTTGTTTGTTTGTTTTTCATTGTACTAGAATTTCAGAATCCCTCTGGTCTGGGATTGTCTGCCACAACCTTAAAGCACAAAGACAACTTTGATCAAAATGTTATGGGGTCCAGTGGGCTTGCGCCATGACGTCAGTATCTTGCCCGGTCGCCTGCAGTATTTCTGCACTTAAAGCTACACTGGCACCATGATTACTTTGCTCTTATTCCTCACGATCATCATATTTAGCCTTCCACGGTACTTTCCTGCCAGCAAGCAGGCTTGACATAACTGCTTATAACCCAAGGATTACAAATTCCCCTTGTATATGCTTATATTTTCTAATATCATAGCAGTGAAAGGACCATGCATCTCATTATCAACAATGGATTTGTGGAACTCTTTTAAAACTTCATAAGAAAAAGGTTGATGTCTCCTTTGCTGAAGGTTGTCTAGAGTGAGAATTACTGGGAACAAAAGAGGATCCGAATCCTCTTCATTTTCTAGGGATTCCTGGGTCAATAGGAGCCTTTTTAAATGAGGCAATGTAGACTGAGGTCCTGAGTCAGAAGTGCCCTCAGACTGGCTGGGGAGAGAGGAGTAAAGTTCTGGCTCCGAAAAATATAATGGCAATTTTTTGTCCTCCTTCTTCATTTTGGAATTGGTAGCTCCCCAATTAGAAGGGGATCTGGGAACAGAGGCTTCCATCATAGGACCTGAGGGGACAGTCATGAGAAGCTCAAGAACTTTTTTATTTTCCTCCAGAGGAACCAGGCGGTGCATGACTGCAATCCAAATTGCAAAATGTGGAACCAGAATTGAATCTCCGTGCTGAAGCGCACGTTTAACATTTTTCCCTATTCGTCACCAGTTCTCAAGATCCAAGGTGCCTTGCTCTGGAAACTGGGGTTAAAATTCACAGTGGCGGTGAGGAAATCTTGTAATTGCCCCTCTGAGAATTTTAGTTCTCTAGATTTTAGGAGACATTCTTAAAGTGAAAGAAAACGGTGCTGCTCCATGCTCTGACAATTGTCCTTACTTCTCTCCTCTGCAAACCCTAAGGCACAGAAATCGAGTTCAACTAAACAACACAAAATTAGATTGCTGTACCTTGCGTCCTGAAGAGGGTCCTTCGGAGGTTCGTGGCAGAGTTTCTTCAGGCCACTTGTTGGGCACCGATTACTGTCAGCAACTGTAAAGCAAAGTTGTTGGAGCAGGGGACGAGGCAAAGAAAAGAACCCGATTCAACACACAACTTGTAATCTGTGTTGGGACAAACTTCAGAAGTTTGGCAAAGTTTATTTTTTTAGTGGCGCTTTTTATAATGCAGACCAGTGGGGAAAAGATCATAAAATATCAGACAAGGAAACTGCCTACATGCTTTGCTTCAGCTTTTCCTAGATTGTTGACGCATGAAGGGACCATGTGGCCGGCACAAAAGGCATTGTGTACTCGGGCTGGGAGGCAGTTGCATGACCAGGCAAGACAGTTTGTTCATGGTGTTCTGGAACAAGAGTAATTTAACTGTTTGTTAACAGTGTAACCTTTGACTCAACAGACTTACACATACCCTCAAGCCTGTTCCAAATAAGTTTCAATGACTTGGCCTCCCACAAAAAAAGGATAAAAAATTTTTGTTTAGCTAAGGTTTTAGAGGATCAAAGTCCAAATGGAATGAATGTCAGGCAAACTCTTCCCTCAGCTACCTTGGTAAATGCCCAACGTCTCATGAACAAAGTGGCCAAGATGGCAGACCTGGCCAGTTGTTTCTGAGTCCCATAATAATACTACAGTTCACTAGCAGCACTCACACTCAAGCTGTGTTCCTCGTATTGCACCAACCCCAAGACTGATCAAAACACATGTTGGTAGATTGCTTATATCGACTACTCACTTCTATATGAGAGAGGAGACTGCTGCATCTTTATGCAAATAGACACTCAATCTGGCTGCGGATTTGTCTTTCCTGCATGTAAAACTTCTGCCCAAACTGACATCTGTGGGTTTTCAGAATGCTTCCTCCATTGAGTTAGTACTGAAAACAACAAAAAGATAAAGGAAATGAATTTTATAACCAAAGAAGTGTAGCGATGAGCACGTGCTAGCGGAATTACAACATCATGCCATGTTCCTCACCGTCTGGAAGCAACCAGGTTGGTAGAATCACACAAAGGCGTTTGGAAGGTGCAGTTAAGGTGCTGCTGGACAGCAGTATGTTACAGGGCTGGAACGGGGTTCTCCAGAAGGCCATATTTGCTCTGAATCAGTGAGAAGTATATGCTACTCTTACATCTACAGCCACAACTGATGGATTCAGGATTCAACGGATGAAAGTAGAAAAGTTCCTGTTTTTAATGTATCCTTGGACCATTAGTGACCCATTAGCAAAATTTTTGCTTTCTGTTTTCATGATCTTGCATTCTCTTAGCTTAATAGTCTTAACTCCCGAGGGGGAAAGACTTCTACCAGGAGGCACAACAATGAAACCATTTAGCTAGAATTCCAGCTTTCCCCATGGCTATTTTCAGGTCTTTGTGCCTTCAAGCCCACAAGCTAAACAGGAAGTTATGAGGATGGTGGGCAAAATTTATCAAAATTACAAAGGGAAAAGTGGACTGCTATTCAACAAGGAAGTAAAAACAAAAAAAAAGAGGATGTCAAGAGAGAAGTAGATCCCTTAGGGCACCTCCTAATATTTTCATGCCCTGTTGTATGGTCAGTGGGAAGTTACACCAAGCCAATCTAGGCAGAATAACAAATGGTACAGACCCTTTAGGAATGAAGAAATGAGTCATTTCTTCAGGTAGAGAATGAGAAAGTGCTAAAGTTCTTGCTAAATATCAAAAAAATACAGTAAGTATATCAGAATATAGTTAACCATGTTGTGACTGGAGGGATTGTAATTAGAAGAGTTTTATTTCCATCTGATGTATACATTAATGCAAATATTAAGCAGATAAATTTGTTTTCTTTCTTTGAAACTTTTACTGTACAATGTGATATTAATTGACATAATATTAGTATTTCTAAATCACAAATAGTGTAATGTCAAAACAAGGGTGAGCACCACCCCCCAATATTTGCCCTACTATTCTAGGAAAGGGATTAGAGTGTTTTTAGTTCTATGCAGAGGATTGTACTATGTCAAATGAAATTATAAAAATTGTTGTTTTATTCATTTGGAGATTAAGGATGATTTAAGGAAATGTGTGGGTTCTCAATATGGAAGAAGGCAGATTGTAACTTTTAATTGTAATATGTCAATTGGCCTGGATTAAGAAATGTCTAGCACGATAGCAAAGCACTTATCTGGATGAGGTTTTGTGGTTTGTTTTTTTTTTTTTTTTTTTTCAGATAGGATTGGTATGTAGTCCAGGAAACAAGGGGGAGAGGACCCACACCATTTGTGGGTGGGACCATCCAATGGGTCTGCAGTCCAGATAGGATAAATAGAGAAGAAAGGAGTCTGCTGCATCAGTTGGAAGCTCCGGTTTTCTCCACTTCCTATGAAGACTCACACCGCCAACTCTTCAAGGAAGCTGGAAGCTTTCAATCTGTGGCTGCTGTTGCTTGCTTGATCTCGCTTATTCTGTGTTTTTTGCCGCTTGCGTCTAGCAGCCACTGAATCCTCTGCATCTCCAGCCCAAAGAGAGACATCGTGGATTTTCTTCCCACTGATCCTGTAAGTCTGAATAATCTCTCTCTCTCTGGCTCTCTCTCTCTCTCTCTCTCTCTCTCTCTCTCTCACACACACACACACACACACACATTCAGTTCAAATTCTCTAGAGAATTCTCATTATAATCTAAATTTCACATCCAGAAAATCTTTTTGTTTGGGGGGATTTTTTTTCTTTTTCTTTTTCTTTTTTTTTCTTTCTTTCTTTCTTTTTTTTTTTCTGGTGTGGAAGGATGAGCTTAACTATGCTGACTGACTCCAAAATACAAATCATAAAAATTAACATAATCATACATACTTCCACCTTTGGAAGAAACTTGAGATACACTCTAAATTGAAGGTTGAAAAGTATGTAGACTTCGATTGGAATTTATTTTTTAATGCTAATAACCATTCAGTTTATTAGAATGAGGAAAGCCAAAAGTCTTGGTCTACCTTATATCAGATATCATCCTCAATGCCTTGAAACCTTTCTCTACCCTATCATTTGAAGAACATCTTTATATATTTTAATAACTTTGGATCAATAGATTGTTACATTGAGCAATTAATTCTTATTATATATTATACATTTATATATTTATTTATTTTATATTTATATATTTATATTTATATAAATATATACTAATTAATATTATTTTTATATATTATACATTTTCTTCCACTATATTAGCCCTAGATGATAAGAAAGTTTACTGAAAATTTATCATTTTAGTTAATCTCTGAACAGGAAAGTGTATATTATAATAATAACATATGTTGCAATTAGTGAATCAATAAAAAAGACACATGGATTACAGACATTTCATAGAATTAAATGGGAAGGATTGTGGGAACTATCAGAGGGGAGGAGAGTGTGGGAAGGTCAACCAGGAAGACTAGAATGGTTTGTAATTTTGACACTATATATATATATATTTATATATATATATGCACAAAATACTCAAGTTCATTGTAAACATTATGTATCACATATATGCGTATCAATAAAATGAGGGAAAGATACATGGTTATATTACAACACAGGTATTTTGACAGGTTCTAATATTGTAATATGTAATATGAAGGTTAAGTTTCTTTTCATTTCCCTTTGTTCTAGTCAATCAAAATTCTTCACTTCTAGTTAATGTGTTTTCATGAAATAAAACACCACTTGATGTATGAAATTATGAACACAATCTTAATGAAAGAAAGAGAGGACTAGGAAGAGGGGAAAATATCTAATCAGAAATAAATTGACTCAAATGTCAGAGGTTTATAAAGCCTGTCTCTATCAGAGCAGTGGGACAGCCAGACCCTCTCAGGTGAAAAGCCCTTCTGTCCAAGATCAACAGTATGGATGGCAAGAGGACCTCATGGACAGGTATGTGCATCATTTCTGTAATTTTTTGGCTTCATCAGCACTCCATTGGGGAATATCGTGGACATTCAGTTAATAAGAAGAGGTTTCGTGCCTGTAGGGTTTAGAAGAATATGTAATCCTTGCTCTGGAAAGCTATTGCCTGGGGCACAACAAAAGGAGTAAGTGGTTCTCCAGTGGGGAAATCCATTTGAACGTCTGGAGACCATGCACATTGCCTTCATCGAGATGTGTTGGTCTATTGGATAGAGGACATAGTGTCACTGAACATCCTCCAATGACAAGACAGCTCTCAGAACAAGGAGTTGTCCTGCTTTTAAAGCCAGGGATACTGAGATGGGAAACTCTAGTCCAGAATAATACCACAGACATCCGTGGTTCTAATTTATCTCCACCGCAGAAATAGGACATTACAGTTTTCATTATTAGATCTCTAATGCAAATTGGCCAACTTGTGTCTGTGAGATAAAATGTTCAGTAACATTGATAGCAATGAAGCTGTAATTTAAATAACAATGGAGGATTTGTATGATACAGTATTTTCTCAGTTTGGCTCAAACCAAATAACTTTTCAAAGGGAAAAACAGACCAGCACTAACTAATCATCTTTACTTCTTTGGTAGCACTTTCAAAAAATAATAAATTAGTGACAACGGTACTATTTGTATATAAAATAAAATGCAAAAGGTGATTTCCTCTTAGAATATGAAAATCCTTCAGATGACAAATGTTCAGGTGAATATCATCAGGCTCAATGACCATCAGTGTAGCTCTGAATTGTCTAGAGACACTGCTCCAATTTTACTGCCCACAAAGCACATTTAACTTACACATATACATAAAACACAGGCTTAGTTCTGCTAAATTACCCCAATATACAAAAATAAATATTGGACTCATGGAACTTTTGGAAAATTAAAAGTCTGCAATGTGAATAATATCGAGCAGCATACAGTGAACTTAGTTGTATTTTCTCTCCACAGCAATTCTTTTAGGTATGTTGTTTGGTTATATTAAGTGTTTTTGCTGAGAGAGTTTTCATACAGAAATATTTTAATTTTTCTAGTTTTATCTTGACATTCTCAATTGGGTTTATCAAAGGTTTTGTGGAACTTTATCTCTGATAATCATATTTTATAACAAGGATTGTTCTAGAGTAGTGTCTCGGTTCAAAGAGTGAATTTAATTTGGAAGATACGTGTTCTTCCCGTCCTTTTGAGAGTGTAAAATACTAGCAGTCTAGTAGTCTGTGTCTTTGCAACAAAGATTTTTTTTAACGTGAGAAATTTGTAGACCAGAAAGAGTAAATAACATCAAAATTCTAAGAGCTTTCGTTGCTTGAATCAAAGGCAAATTAATGTTTCAAAGGCTGAGTCTAAGGACTTCAGGTGTGTACCTTGTTATACAGATGCAGACTGGAAACCACAGATGTGTGTGAGGTGACAAGATGACCAGAAAAACCTCAAGAGATAGCTCCATCTCCCAAGCCAGCTGATAACAGGACTTGGGGAAAACCACATAACTTCTCTATGCTTTGTGTTTCATCAGTATCACCTGATGATATTTGGAAAACCCCATTCAATCAAGAAGATTATGTTTTTATTATTGTTGGTTTTTTTTTCTTTTTTAAGCAGGGCCACTCCTACCGCTGCTGCTCTTGTCATGTCTGCTTCTGTGCAAGAACGTCACCTCCCATCCTGTTTGCCCCAAAGGGGAGGGCAAGTGTGAGGAGACCCTTGAAGAGTCCCTTTATTATGCAGTCAACACGTCTGACTACATCCATCACTTCTCTTTAGAAATGTTTGTGGATTTTGTAAGTATCTCGCTTTTTGCCTCTTCTCAAAAAGAGCCTCCCCATCAACAATTGAAGGACATGACAATATAAATAAAACCTCAACACTCAAATTTTAAATACTGGACCTACATAGGCTTAAGAAGATTTCAGCCTACATAAACTGCATAAAGGTGAAAGGGAAATTGCATGAAATCACAGATTGCCAGAGAATGTAATTTTTTAATATCCTAAATATATCTTTTATGGCTGAGTAGTGCACCTTTATAAAATGTAGCAAAATGACCATCCATGAGACCATCGTGCCTAGTGAAATGAGTCAGACACAAAAGATTAAATATGGCACGGTTTCTCTAACATGAGAAAAACTAAATCGTAAAAAGGAAAAGAGCAAAGTAAAAAGTGTGATAGCAAAAAAACAGGAAGATAGACTTTGTGGAGAGAGGAAGGGAATGTCAAGGGAGTTGAAAGGATAGGTAAGGGAAAGGAAGTAAAAATGCTCAAGATGCACATGTTTGCATTGATTCTTCAACATGAATGTAGCTATTATGAATCGCAAATACACCAGTAAAATGGTATTTTTGGAAAAATAAAAACAAGAAATATCACTTAGTTTGCTTTATTTTTAATTCTTTTAAAGAATTTATACCCTTGACATAAATTCCCTAGTGGTAAGATCAAGGAAGAGCACTGTTTCATCGCCTGGTGCATAGGGTCCATCCATGGCCATCTTCACTGGACCCACCAAAGAGATCCCAGCAAGGGGACCTGCGTTGCAACTGGGTTGGGTGAATGGGCTAGAATTAAATGAAAATGAATTCATGTCAGAAGGAGATAAACAACAAACTTCATAACCTTCCAGACGTTTCAAATTCCTTAGAATCATTGTTCTAAGACTTCAAAGTATGAGTTTATAGTTACAACAGAACGGGTAGTTTAGAATTGGATAGAGGTTCTGTCTTCCTGACAGAAAGGACTTTGAAAGCTGAATGTTCTCTGGTCTAAGCAAACCAAGAAACAAACGACAGCGCACGGTCGAGGGCACCTGACGGTGGCCACGGAGAACGCGGTCCAAGTCATGTAATAAACGTGCATTCATACAGTTCTTTCCACTCACCAGTTTGTCTTTCATTCCCTATTTCTAACTACCTTTCTCCTTTTTTTTGGGGGGGGGGGTTTAATTCATCCTTTATGACTTACATCTAATATTATGTATTATGTATGTTTTGCTAATGTATTAGCAAAGCATGCTAATGCATGTGCTTGATTTATAGATTCACGTAGTGAATAAATTCGATTAAACAATGATATACTGAGTAGTAGGTAAATACAGACATAATGAAGATATAAGAGTTTTAGGGCTTTTTTTTTAAGTAAATCCTTGTTAATTAAAGAATACTGTTACTTTTCCAAAGTGTAGAACCAGATCCTCACCAAACAATTTAATAAAATAAGGCACATTGTTTCATACGGCAAAATTAACATAGAATGTTAGTAAATATAAAATTATTTTGTTATGTCCTGGGGAGATGGAAAGTGAGGAAATATTAGAATCAAAGTGGCTTAAATATTCTTTTCTGAGAATTTTTCATTATAAGGTAATATAAAATTTGATATGATAAGCTATCTTATCAGAAAGTAAAATTTAATTATTGGATCCTATTATTGAGTTATTCATTTTTACCATTAAGTTTTAATTAACTATTATTTATGAAGATATTCCTAAGGTTTCAAATACAGAAAACTAAGGTATCAGATCTTAAATAATAATCTGAACAAAATAAAATGTAAGTATCCTTTGAAGTTTCAAACTTTATGTTAAATTGTGGTAGTGAACTCTTAATTGTTTTTTTTAGAAAGAGATTTGCAAAATTAGCAAAGTCTAGTTTTCATATTAAAATCAGTCTTTGATATTGCTCCACATGGGTGTTTTTAGTGAACAAAACTTATATGGAAAATCTGCTCAACTAAACATTAATATACGTAGAATGAAAGTTTTCCGTGCTAATATTTGAAATTGGAGTTGGTATATGTTATAGTTTTATTTGTTGTCTCTGTCATGGAATCCACTTCTCTTAGCATCACCTTTCTCTTATCTTCCAAATCTCCCTGGTATCACTTCAAGCTTTACAACTTTTGCAAAATATTAATTTTAAATAATAGTTTATTCCTTTTGTGTTTCCAAACTCAGTTACTTAATGTTCTCCAAGAATATATGTGCTTTATTTTTATGATGTATCTGTGAGCTACAAAATAAACTTACATTTAGAATTCATGTGGAATGCTGTAAAATACAGGTGGGTGGGTTCCAATGCAACTGAGAAATAAATTATAGTTCAAAGTATCTACTTAATGAAGGGATGACAATGATGTTCAGATGATAGGAAACAAAAGACTAAGAAGATAGAGACAGATAGATGGATAGACGGCTAGATGGAGATACAGTTAGCGACACTTAACGTGATGCTTAACACTACTAAGGTTTTCTAGGTTTAATGTTTGTGTCCATATCGTGCTTCATAGGAAGGGTGAGGCAGCAAGGGCATACCTTGTTGGGAAAGACTGGAAAGACAGAAAAGTTAGTTGAAAAGAAATGAGTTATGGATCATTTTTTTAAGCAGGTACTGTTTATGTGGCTTAAACTTTTATATAGCCTTCATTTTAAAAACGTATACACCCCTCAACTGTGTTAATATTATAGTAGCAAGTTTGTGTTTTTCATCTACCAAATGTCAATTAATTGAATTTTCTTCATTGTCTCCAGGATCTGTACTACTCCAAGGGTCCATGGCAATTTGTGAGTGACACCAACATGTGCCACACGGCATCCATCGGTGCCCCAAGTACCAAACAGGAGGCTGAGAAGTTGACGGTGAGTCCAAGCCCAGGCTCCCCAGAGCAACTGAGCCAGGCTCAGAGGCCCTGTGAGAGGTAGCTGGAGTCACACATGCAGAGACAAGGGAAGGAAAAGTAAACAATCAAAGGAACATTACAGTATGCGTTACATTAGGTTGTGGTTTGAATCTGGAGCGTCCCCCAAAGCCTCAGGTTCCTAAGGCTACCGTATAGGGATGGGAGGTGGCGCCTGGCAGGAAGGGGCGGGTGCTTGGGGTGGACCTGGAGGGAAGTAATCTGGTTCCGCTGCTCTTCCTCCCGCTCCCTTTGTACCGCAATATTGTAAAGATCTGTGCTTCCTCCCTAAGTTGTGGATGTTGGGTATTGAATCACAGTGAGGAAAAAGTGACTAACGCACATTACAATAAACTACACATTATATTCCATGCTAAATAAGGATTACATCAGACCCAGCCATTGTTCACACCAATGATATTATATTCAGCAATATCTAACCTTCCTGAGAGAAAACATTAAATACGAAAAACACATGTAACTAATCCAGTCATATCTACCGATTTAATGGCGTCGCTCTGACCTGCTGCGTAGGCCTCGGAGCTTTTCTCCCTGACACTGCGGATCCTGCGCTCATGGACAGATCCTCTGCACCACCTCGCCCAGGAATTCCACAAACTACCTCCCTTGCCAGAGACACACGCATGGTTAGCATGGGCCACCGGAGAGCTTGAGAGACATCACAACAGATTTCTAGAAAAGATGGAGCAGATAGCCGGCCAGGTGAGCAGCCTCCTGAGGCTTCTTTGGCTTCCTCATTGGAGAGGTAACTGGCCTTTGTGGTGGGAAGGGGTTGGAAATCCCTCACTGTGCGTGGACAAAAGGTAGGCTGGATGGCCGATCTTCTGACCTGCCATTTCAAAGGGCAGGAGCTCTGTCCTAGCACAGTGGGAAATTCTAAAATCAGTGAATCGAGGATGCTACTGTGCTGTCAGATGCTGCCTTCCAAACACTGTCCACGCATTAATCAAGGATGACTTTCTCTTCCTGGAGAGGGGCAGATGCGTATTTTCCAGGGAAACAAAAATCAAAGAGCAGTACCAACAAGGGAGGAATGTCCTTCAAAGTACCTCAGGACATCGACCATGCAAGTGTCACCAGATCTCTTGTCCCCTCATACCGGGGGATAGGTGTGGGAAAGGTAGAAGGAGAAAATGAAAACTGTATTGAATGATTCCAGGTCCCATGACCCTACCTTTAACCAGAGACCATGCTGGCGGCCATACCTTGAAGCTTTTTCTAGAAGCACTGGGTTTTTGAAAGTCACAAAACAGAAGATAATTTTTCTTGAATGACATTTCATAGCTTATAGCTATATTTATCTCATTCTAAATTTTGTTCTGGCTGAAGATCCTCAGACAAAATTCATATGATTGTGTTTAATTTCCCCAAATAATTTGTCACACCCAGATTGAATTACATCTTCAATATACCTCTCTGAATAGTTAGGACAATTTCTATATCTGTACCTGACAGCTCACCAAACCAGCTGACGTTTTTAGAGATAGTCAGAGGGTTTCTGGTCCTAAAGTAAGCCGATGCCCCTCAGTGTGCAGAGGCTGGCAGAACCTCAAATCCCTTGCCATGGAAGGTTACGGCCACACTCTCTTTCTCTGGGTGTTTTTCCCACAACTCCCATCCCAAGGGACTCAACAGAAAGCAGCTGATCCCTAAAGAAATTCAGATGATGCTTCTCCTGGTGGAAGGAAAAACACATGATTCCATTGGCAGATTTTCTTAGGCAGTCATTACTTGATTTTCTGCACCTTAAGTCATATAGTGTCATCCCTATCAATCCTAAGACTTTAGGGTACATACATTACATGGAGAAGAGATTCACTGCAAAACAGTAAAAAGGGTGTGATCAGAAGAACTAAAACACAAAGAACACATCAAGGTCACACTTCAGGAAATGTAAGAATTTCTCCAGTGAGAGAACAGAATCTAGCTTCTCTCATTTCTTTTGGTCAAATATACCCTCATACTCATTTATCAGCTTCCTGGTTCACCACCCGTCTTGTCTTCCAATGAAATCACTTGGCCTGGGTATCACTTCTGTATGAGCAAGGTTATACTGTATTCTCCATCTACCTTTTAGATGACTCTCAGGTTTATGATACCCAGCCTGATTTATAAAATTCCAGACTTATGGGTAACACTCACTCTTATCTCTGGCTCACTTTTAATAGAGCAATTACAAGAAACAAGATTAAATGATGATAATAATATGAGTTATAACTGACTGGCTTTTTTGGTAATTAGGTTGATCCTACAATCAAAGAAAATAAGGACTATTCTGCCTGGTCGGACCTTCAATCCCTGAAGTCTACTGATAGAAAGACTCAAGTTTTTGCAGCTTTTATGCTGCTTAGATGTATAAGCTTTGATACATATAAGATTTCCAATTACATGCATGTCTTGCAGTGCCGATTTTTCCCTGGTGACAAGTGCTAAGCCTACGTCTGTGTCATCTATTCTAAGATTGCTCTCTAAAAATCCACCTCTGGAAAGGTTTCTTTTGATTTATAGCTTTTTTAGTGCATGTTTGGCTATAAAGTAAGGATGTCCGGGCCCAGGCTATGGATCTGTGTTGGTTTATGACCCAGTAGGACTAAGGTTGAACAGTAGGTGGTAAGCAGTGGCATCTCCTCTCCATCATTCGTGATACGCCTGAGCTCTGTCTCTTTCCAATCAGTAGTACATGAGGATTTCGCCAGAGCAGAACCCAAGCTGTGAAGTGGGTATTAAAGTGGGTTGTGTGCTTCTGAGGAGATGCTGATGCTTGATAGCCAGTTGTGGGGCTGGGGTGGTAGTGCTAGAACCAGCATTGTTACCCTCCCTCCAACCCCAGTTTGTGGAACATTTGTTTTTCATGAAATCAAACCCTGGTGCCTAAAACATTGAAAACTGTATAAGATGTCTTTACAAAAAAATAAAATAAAATAAATGCAGATTCTTCAGTAATGTCAAAATCGAAAAAGGCCAATGTGTCAAGTTTTGTTTTGTTTTGTTTTGTTTTATCTCATAGCAGAACTCGGTTCCTCTGCACATCAGAATTTAAAGCACCATTCTACCTCTTAAGAAAAAGAGGTAGAAAAAAATCACCTCAACGCCTGCAAGATACTTTGCTAGAAAATCAAATCTCACATAGGCAGGAGTATTGTCATCTACATGTCACCCTGTCTAGGTGTGATGACCCTAACTCTTCAGCACACGGTAGAACATTCCAGCACAAACCAAGCTACCAACCCCTCACTTTATTCCAAACGTATGGAAAATGTCAGCCCTCTGTCCTTTCCCAGTCTTGTCTTTGTAAAAGGCACAAGACTATGAGGAAATTTGTGCAATCTTAATGGCAAGATTATTTATGCAAAACCTGTAATAAAAATAAGTTTCCTCCTTAATTTTTCCCCATCAATTTCTGCATATTTCCAAAGGACAGATGGTATTTATTACAGGAAAAATTTGGCAAAATATGAGAATATAACTGCATCAAATATAAGTTCACAATTAGGCTGCCTACAAATTCATGTTCAGTTTCTATTTATAAACCATTTATTCCGAACACAAATTTAATGTTTCTGCTTAACCACCAAGGGAGTGATAGTAAAAAGCCTGTGCTTGACTCTGCCACATAAACTGGACACTGTCATTTTTAGGCAGGACTGAGACAGGTGTTCTGTAGAGTCAGCAAGTGGTGGTGGGTAAGAGGACACTTGAGAAGAAACTAATGCTTACTCCCATTCTCCCTTTTTAATTCTTTGGTAGATTACATTAATTATTTTTTTAAAAAAGGCTTATACTAGAGCATTGGTTGTTTCCAAACAGAAATAAACCCTGGAGATCCGTTGATTTCAGACATTAGAGAATCAGGCCCTATGGACAGTACAAGGACTCAAAGACAATGAAGAAAAATCTATTTTCCCGTTTGTCCTGAAGTTGTGAGAAAGAAAGCAGTACATAGAAGCACAATTAACAGTAGCTAAAATGTGGAAGACACCAAAATACCCGCCAACAGACCTACAGATACCAAAATTATGCCACATGTACACAATGGAGTACTATTCATCTATAAAGACACATAGTTTTGAGACTTGTAAGTAAATGGATTAAAACTCAGACCGTCATGCTCAATGAAGTGAGTCAGACACAGAAGGTTAAGTATCGAATGTTTTCTCTCATACGAGAAACCCAGAATATAGTCATTTCATAGAACTAAATGGGGGGATACTGGGAGTCAGGGGGAGAGAAAGACGATATGGGAGGGTCAAAAAGGAGAGGGAAAGGGTTTGCTTGAAACTCTGAAGCAATATTTATGTGCACAAAATACTCAAGTTTAACGTAAACAGTATGTATCGTGTATGTACATGTTAATAAAATGGGAAAATATGCAAATCCGTGCGATTGCCTGATAGAGAGAGGTCGGCACAGTAAGTGATTTTTAATAAAGCTCCAAAGTGAATAAAAGGCCAACTAGGAGGCAGTGGCAGAGAGAACAAGCAGGTTTTCCAGAATCAACTGTGATGGCCTCGTGATGGAGATTGGAAAGCTTGGCAGATATTGATGGATGAACATACGAAGGAATAATCTTTAATCACTCATAATATAGGAATGTCCTACATCTTGATGAAAAGAGACTGAGCTGTTCATTCACATACCATAATAGTAATATCAGCAATTGATGAAGTTTGGATTCTGCTTAAGGAATGGTCCTTTTCAATAGTTTTTTTTTTTTAATTTTCACTATTATAAGCTATGCATATAACTATAGGGTGATAATGGTGAAGCCTTGGTAAAAATTAGTTTTACTTTCTGGAGAATGACTTTAGCCAATTTGGAGAGTTTCCATGAAGTCTGTAAAGCAACAGATAAGCACATTTTAATGCAAGAGAGTATTATGTGTAGAATTGGAAAATAGAAATATTAATCTTGTTTAGTGTGTTATGGAGTTGGTAGAAAAAAGAAAAAGGGCTCCAAAAACAGGTGAAATATTACTTTGTGAGGACAAACAAAGGCTTTGCCAAGGAAAGAAGCAGAGGAATCAGGTGTTCAGGGAAATCAGTTGGTCTTGACCCTAGGGACAAGATGAAGCAGACGGAAGAGTCAGGAACAGGCAGACAGGCCTAAACAAAAAAAGAGAAAGTCCACAAGAACATGTGGCAAGTTAAGTTGCTGTCCAAATGCACCGGAACTTTGCTTTCTTGATTTTTTAATGAATTCATGCTACAAATAACAAAAAAAGTTAAGTTACTTAAGCAAATCAAAAAATGAGTGGGTATATTTTGGACATTTGTGAGACCTTGTAACCCGCACAATGAACTAAATCCCAGGTGCATTTGTGATTGTTTGGTTTTAAGACTAGATCTGAGAAGTTACTAATTGGGTCAAACTAGGCTTAAACTTGCAGTCTTCCTGCCTCGGCTGCCAGATTTCTGGGATTACAGGAATATGCCACAGGGCCTGGATGACGTTAACTTGTCCCAGGAGGTACCACGACTACCAAAAATGACAACTGCTCAAGAAATGATTTGGGCTTGGCTTGAATGGGTAGTGAGTCACCAGGCAATCAACACCAACATAAACAAGTTCCTACTGGACAAGGATAAGTTCTAGGACAAATAATCTTGTCCAGACATGCTAACTATGATATTTGATGAGTTTCTAAGCAATGTAGCACATATAGGTGTGACAGTGTAATCTGAACAGAAAAGCAAATAGGAAAAAGACAGAAATAGGGAAGCTGGAGTGAAAACCCAGCCTGCACCTTACCTGTGTGCTGCGTATGCATGGCACAGATACCGAGGCAGTGCCATTTTGTAAGACCCTCCAAGTTCCCAGGAGCGAAAGCTAGGAATCAGAAGCCAACCCCGAAGCAGACATGTCCTAGAGGCACTGGTGGGCTGGGGAATCATAAACTAAGATGTTGGCTGGATCCCCGTCGGCACTGTGCACTGTGAGAAATGGGAGACAGATGAACTACAGATGTCCGGATTGGAGCTAGAAGTGACCATCACCACCCAGACACTGTCTCCAGGCACAGGGATGGGAGGTGCCTGTGACCCAAAAGAGAGATTGAAAACTGAGGTGGAGAGAAGCAAACACTGCAGACAGATACTGAATCCTTATGGCGTAGCATGAGCCTTAGCTATATCCCTCACTATCCTCAGAGTTGGGCTGTGACAGGGTCACTAACCGGGCCACACTGAGACTAAAACAGTGGTAAGAAAGCCCCAGATCCTGCTGGGTTCCTGAGAACACAGGGGTCCAGAGCGGGTGACCCAAAGTCAGCAGTGGTAACACCAGCTGGAGAGACTCCTCCCTCAAGAAAAGAGGATTATCAGTTTTTGGAGAAGCTAGAAGGTTTTTTGTTATGTTTTGTTTTTTAATATACACATCTTTCCATGTTTCTCTCTTGTTTTTTTTTTATTTCCTTTATGATCTATTGGTATTTTGTTGAATAAAATTAGACTTCACATATGCATATTCATATATAAATATATGCATTTATATTCACAGGGTTTGTTTCTAGTTTCCTGCTATAATGACACTAAGCTCCTCACTTTCCTTTCAACACCAAAGGTTGTTTCTTGAGAACGTTTGAGTTTCAACAACCAGATAAACTGTCCTTATCTATAATCTAAACTTCTGGCTATGTTCCTGGCTTTTCCACTTTTTCTACATTCCTTCACGTACCTTCTGTCTCTCAGCATTCCTCTTCTCTTTCATTTTCCTTTGTCTTCCTTTTTTCTTTAATATTCGTGCTTTTTTAAAAATTTCACTTTTTCCACTCCTTTCAACATGCAATATTAACATCGCTCAGAATAGCATTAATGTTTACCTAATCTGCAATTATACTTGCTTTGCAATAACCAAATAATAAGGAAATTTCTAAGCAAAGTCCAGATCTGCTACCTGAAAGTAGGTGCTTAGGTTCTTAATATATGTATATTTCCATATCTTTTTTAAATTTCCTTCCCACTCCACATAATGTCTCATAATTCTTGTACCACCTCCTTTACTTTGTAGGCATAAAAATACCTTCAACCCTGTTTTTTTTCTTTTTTTTGTGATTATTTTTGTTTCTCTGTGGATTTCTTTTCATTTCTTCTCCTAATCCCCAGCCTGTTCTTCATTATTATTACTCCTTTATCTTCTTGGCTATAAAAAATGAAAATCACCTAAATAAATTTGATATTGCCTCTCCCAATATGATTGGCTCTTTAAATGGTGATATTACCAGTAATTGCAGTATGAGTGTGTAACAGCACACCGAATCCTTCCGACAGTCAATGGCTCATCACAGGGAGAAATCTGCCTACTTTCTATCCCATTGCATATGCAACCTTCCACACAAAAATGCAGTACTTAGTAAAAAAAAAAAAAGCAAGAAAACAAGATGCCTCCAAATATTCACAACTCCTACATAGTGGTTCTCACAGAAAATGAAGGAGGTGAATTATCAGTTAAGGATTAAGAAATCAAATGGCAAAATGATTGACAAGATCAAAGAGGAAACAACAAGCAGCTGAGTAGAACAATTACTAAAATGATAAGCTACTTTAAAAAGAGGTGAGTGCGTTGGGCAAGAGCACAGTGTCTAAATCACTTGTCTAGCAAGCACAACGCCCTGAGCTCAATTCTCAAGCACCGTAGAAGTCGGGCACAGTGGTGCACACCTGTAATCTCAGCACTTCATAGAATGAGGCAGAAGGATTGCTGTGAGCCTGAGGCCAGGCAGGGCTTCCTAGTAAGTTCAGAACCAGCCTGGACTACAGCGTGAGATTTTTGTCAAAAAGAAAAAAAAAAGAAAAATATGTGAGCAAGCAGCTGTATAAAGTATCTAGTAAGGTGATCTAAAATTGTAGTGAACACACATGCTGCTGAATGAATGAAGACAATTCAGAAGATGAATGGAAAGGCAGTTGGTAAGAACAGGGAAGAAAGATCAGAAATGGTCAAGTTAGAATATGCGTATGTACCATTTCTCCAAAACAAATCTGAACAATACGTATCACAAAGGTACCCCAGTAAAAAGGAAGGAGAAAAAAAAGTCTCTTTCTCTCCAGTTTTATGGTTCAATGTCCATCTGATGTCGATAGTGGGCAATCTCCTTCCACTTCCACTCAGGTCACTGGGCAAAGACTCATGAACATTGTGTCCACGTTGCAGGGATGGTGGTTATGAATGCAGCGAGCAAAGCAGGCTTCTACTCTCCAAGGCTGACCTGACATAGACATGGATGAGTCCCCCGTGTGGCAGCAGCGAAGCCCAACACTGATCCCCGCCATGGCACTATTACCAAAGCTGATCAAGCTGCAACCTGGTGCTACATTGATATATTGGACCAATTTATCATGAAAGGGGTACTTCAATGGCTATTGGGAATAGAAATTAGTTCTGGGTGTGAATTTGCCTTTACTACATAGAGCACTCAAGCCCAAACTAACAGAACTCAAAGAAAAATGCAACAGTGTTCAGTGGCTGGGACTTTTGGGAGGTAATTGGATGACAAGGGCTCTAACTTTGCCAATGGATCAGTTCATCAATAGTTTTATAATTTAATAGGCTGGCACGTGAGCCTGGCAACTCTGGGAAGTCGGACCTACTTGGAGAAATTGAATCAGCAGACATATGGCCGGGAAGGGTACACGCTGCACCTGATCCCTTCCCCTTTCCCCCTTTCCTTCCTGACAACATGAGGGGAGCACCCACTTGGATGCTCTGACTTGCCACACACCCACAACAATGGGGCCAAGTGACCACAAACTGAAACTGTCTACCAAAATATATCCGTAAGTTGCCATTCATCGCAGGTGCTTTATCACAATAGATGGTCAATACACATTATTTTTAATAAATGAATACGTAAGGGAAAAAAACTAACATCTGTGAATTTGTAGAATGCTTCTTGCACTGTCAATAGTGTTGCAGACAGGCCTGCTTCTGTCAAAAAAAAGCTACCTAGAGCCAAAGAAAGCCCACATGGGCTCATAATCACAGAATCCTATGCTCCTACAACCAGATCGGTAGATCTGTGGAAAGGCCTGTTGAAGACGCCATCACTGTGCTTCTAAGTGGTAGTACAGGGTTGAATAAGGTTCTGCAGAAAGCTGCATGTGCTCTGAATCAGTGGCCAGTATATAGTACTCTTTCTCCTAAAGTTAAATCCCTAAATCAAGCAGTTGAAGTAGAAATGGTACCAACAATCTTTATTCTCAGTGACACATTAGCAAATTCCTTTCTGTCTGTTCCTGTGACCTTATATTCACCTGGCCCACCATCCTTAGTTCCAAAGAAAGAAGGCTTGTGACTGGAGGAACAGTTTTGAGACCATTGACCCTAATTTCTCCCTAGTCATGTTGTTTCTCATGCCTCTGAGTTCATAGTCTAAGCAGAAAGTTATGTTGGTAGTGGAGATTGCTAATCCAGACTGCCAAGGGGAAACTGAACTATGACTCACAATAGGATAGAACAGGGTAAGTTTGGAAGGCAGAAGATCCCTCGGGGGTGTCTCGAAATATTTGCAATACTGTGCTACTAAGACCAACAGTAAACCACAATAGAGCAATCCAGGCAAGATGATTAAAGGTCTACACCTAAAGGAATGAGGATATGGGCCATCCCTCTAGGTGCACAATGAAGACCTGCTGCAGGGGTTTCTGAGGTCCAAAAAAGGACAAAATGTATTTTAGAAGAAGATAATTATTTATACAGGAGTTGCCATGATCTGTTCGAGAAAAGAGGATTGTAATTATCAAAAATGTGTCTTTATTTAGTAAAAAGATAGCATATCTATCTATCTATCTATCTATCTATCTATCTATCTATCTATCTATATATATATATATATATATATATGTATATATTAAGGAGATACCACTGTTTTCTTTTTCTTTCTTCATCACGTAATATTTTAGTGCATGAAATAGTATCAGCATTTACCAAATCTAAATTATGAATCAGGTGATGTCAGAAGAATAAGAGTCACTCAAAAGAAGCTTTGACTCCTACTATGGAGAAAGGAACGAGTACATCTCCAATTCTGTGCAGGATCATTGTATCACACAAGGTGGAATGATGAACATGTTGTTGTCTTATTAGGATATTAAATATGGTTTAAGAAGATGTAGTCAGGTTATCAAATTGGAAAGGGTAGTTTGTGACTGTTGATTATGAAATTTTAACACGGCTGGATTAAGAAACATCTAGAATATGAATAAAGCACGTTTTTGTACAGGTGGATTGCCTGTGGGATGTTTTCAGAAACGATTGGTGTGTAGCTCAATAAGCCAAAGGTAGAGAGCTACCCCAAGGATGGGTCTGCTGCCCACATAGAATAAAAAGGGAAGAAAGAATTCTGCTGCATTATGTGGAGGCTGCTGTTTTGATACTTCCAACAGACTCATACCAGCAACTCTTCAAGAAGGTTCCATCCTCTCAATCTTATACCAGTGTTGCTACCTGAATCCCTCTGGTTCTGTGACTTCCAACTTCTTGGGCCAAAGAGCTATAGATCCTCTGGCTCTCCAGCCCAAACACAAACATTGGAGATTTTTCTACCTCTGATCTAATAAGTCTACCTAATGAATTAGTCTTGTAAATATCTATGTATAATACATATAATGTATATGAGTGATGTATATAGTTTTGTGCATATATTTTTCAAATCAGTTCTTCTAGAAAGAATCAACAGTTAATTAGAATAATTATTTAGACTTAATTATAATTTTGCATCATTCACTGAAGCTTTTTATTTTTAAGTGAATAAGCTGAAATATATTGACACCGAGATATAAAGCAAGAAGAATTTATTTCAATCTGTGCTTTAGACAAATTCTCAAAGATAATTATCTTGAGGTAAAAGGGTACAAAGGTGTGAATTGGAGATCATTTTTTAATGCCTACTCACTTTATTAGAATCAGGAAAAACCAACGTTCTGTTAACTCCCTTAGCTCAGAAGCCTTCATCACGGTCTGGCATCTTTCCTTGCTGCCAGCTTCTTAAAGGACATCTTTGTGCATTTGACTTGCTCTAGTCAACAGATCATTCTACCAAGAAATTAATTCTTATTATAGAATCACTTTCTCTTCCAATATTAGCACCAAATAATACGGAGTTTTGCCAATCGTTACTTCATTAATCCCTGAAAACAAAGATGTGTATTACCCTAATAAGCTGACTTATATTCCCTGAATAAACAAAGAAAGGAAGAATGCTTACACCAGAGCAAAGATATTTCAGACAAATTCTAAGTGTTTGTAGGATGAAAGGGTAAAAGGCCTGAAATGGAGGTAATGTTTATTCTGAAGAATTTGCCCTCTATCTTGATCTGAATTATTTCAATCTATGCCAAAAATTAATAGAGAGAGAAGAAAGGGATAGTAATATGTCAACACCCGTATGGTCTCATGAGCTGCTACAGTATTTCCCAATAACATCAGTCACCTCATCTCCTGAGTGCTCTAATTCCTCCAGATTGCCTGGACTCATCCCATATGATTTAAATGTGTTCATCAAAATATAAATTAATGGATTAATAGCTGTCAGTTCTGGAGACCATGGTGATTCTAATCCACTGCTATAACTTCCTATTCTGTCTGGTGGTGTCCTGCTAGCTACACATGCAACATAGCTATTCAGTTTTATTCCCTTCAAGTAGGCATGGGTTAGAGTTTCACTGACTATCATGTAAAAATGATAGTCTATGGGGTAGACACATGGAAGGATGGGTGGGTGGGTATGGATGGATGGACAGATGGGTGGGGAGATTGAGCAATCATACAAATACATGTTTGAATTATTTCAATGTACAAAGTCGAACTAGAAATGGTGAATAAGAAAGACAGATCATTGATGATACATGGTAGGTAGACAGAGAGAGAATTGACTGATTTATCCCTGGAGTGGATAAAGATAAGATCCACTCTCCATTAGTAGGAATTACACAGTTGCACACATCATACTAGTAAACTCATTTTATTAGAAAAAAATGGCATCACTTAGCAGTAGAACACCTCTAAATGTTGATGTTCTTGACTGATATAATGTAAACCTCACAGAGTGACTTTGTGAATTCTCTGGACATGTCTTCTTTACATCTGGCATTAGTCTTAGGTGAAGCAAGAAATTTTTCCAAAGATAGACATAGATCAGAAGAAAGAAGCCTCTGAGAAGTTCACAAAACAGAGAAAATGGTCCAGAAACTTCATGACACTAGATCTAATCATCTGAAGAGTACAGCAGTAAATAAAAGAGAAACGCAAAAAGGAATTATAGGCAACACTTCCAAAGGCTGCTACTGAGGCTCTCTTGCTAAGTAGCAAATGCTCTCAAAACTCTGCCAATACATTAAAAACTTGGTCCTGACCTTACTTAAAGAAATTTATAATCTCCAAAGCCCTAGGAGAAACTAAGCATGGAACATGAATGAGCACTTAGCAAAAAAATATTATGTCCTACCGTGCATGTAGTTAATTTAAATAGGATGCAATTAAATCAGTATGCTTTGCTTATCTTGAAAGAAGTTGCATTCAAGAATGCACTATCAATTCTTTATCTGACACACCTTTATATTTTTTGATTATGTTGTGTTGAAAATGATGCATGTTCTATTTGAATTTCAGTCTTGGCACTGGAGAGTATCATTTGAAATTTTAAACCCATAAACAATATATATTTTATCATTTACAAATTTCACTTCACTAAAAACAATTTACTTACATAAATTAATGGTTCTTGTGATACATTTATCTTGGAGAATATTCTAAGTAAAATTATGGTTTTTATTTATGTGTTGCATCATAATACAGAGAATAATTAAAATAATTTCAAATTTAAACTAAGTAAATACACGAAAATATGAACAAGCTCCATTTACTTCTAGGAACAAATACAAATTTGATGTTACCTAATATTAAAAATCAGACAGTTTACTAAAAATAAGAGAACTGTTTATTAGTTTCACCTACTAAAAATAACATGAGAATTGTAGCATCATTTGAGGTATTTATTCAGTTATGTGACAGAAATCAGTCAGCAGTTCACAGATGAATCACAAACTAGCAGAAGAAAAATGAAAGAAAATTTCTCTTAAAAAAGAAAGCAAACAAGTCCATTCTTTTTGAATTTCTTTCATTCTCAGTGAGTTTCTTAATTTTTCTAAATTAAGGGCACAGTTGGATGTAAAGATGGATGCGTGGAAGAGCACTTACAAGTATTAAGGCCAAGGTGGAAAGCAAATAGAGCATAAAAATGGGAACAACGGACATTTTCCATGCAATACGCTTTTTCATTATTTATGTATTACGACATCCCACTCAAAGGAAGTGCAGGACTACAGAGCAACAAGGTAGTATACAATCAATTTTCCTGAGAAACATACCTCTTCACTGTTTCATAAATCAATCAGCCTCTACTGAATGAACACAATTCAAGTTTCTTTTATGTGGGAAAATAAGTTGCGTTTCCCCATTTCTATTAGTATATGTGCATGCAGTACACAAAGGTTGAGACAAGCTTGAGAATTTGGTGCACTTATGTATGTGTCAGTTTCACATTCCCTTCCCTTCCCCCTTTAGGTTGCTCTTATCCTGGCTACTTACAACACCTACGACACTTAAAATTTAAGAGTAAGTTATTAATATGAGTTGTCATGGCGGATTCTGGGAGATGAGGAAAAATAGGACAGCATTAATTTCTTTACCACCCAACTACAGTTTCTTAATAACTCAGGTTCATGTATATAGGTTTGTTTAGGGAAAAGTGTGGACACCAAGAATGAGATTATAGATTCTGACCCAGGTTGAGATTGGTAGGTCCTATCAGTCCCCATACTTAAGGTTTGGATTCAAAATCTACATCGCCTAAGCTGAGGCAGTAGGGAGATTGTTTCTCAGATATGTTAGTTTATGAGAGCACTTAGTCAAATCATGGCTAAAACCACATGTATTAATGTTATAGTATTAACTACAGGCAAAACAAATGCCCAAGAAAATGATCATTCTTCATAATTGCCTCATGTGCCCATCTACTACCAGAGTCAGTAACATTGAAGTTACGGTCATAGGCTGCTCTAGATATGACTCAAGGTTTGGATAGACATCAATATTACTCTTACTCATTGCAGTCATATCATTTAGGAGACCTCTAATAATTGATTGTGGTTCACATTCTTGAAAGATGAATATTCGTCTCTCTTCGCCACAGTGACTTGGATTCCGAGAAGGAAGATTGATCCGATATTAATAACAGGTTGAGCTTCTCTGCCTCGGTCCTCGAGAATAATGGAAAAAGTACTTAGAATTTTATTTTATCACATCCACCACAAGGTATTTATGAATGTGAGTCTCTCTATGTGTTCATGCTTGTGTGTGTGTGTGTGTGTGTGTGTGTGTGTGTGTGTGTGTGTCAATGTTTGCCCTCCAAAACCACTACATTATTTCCCCAAAACAAGCCCCTAAGTTACATGCAGATACCTTGAGCATCTTAGACATGGGTGTATATTGATTTATGAAACTTTGCCTCCCTGCCTTGTTCACATCTTACTTCTCCTGGATTTGATAATTCTACCTGCATCTAAATTGGCCATACAAGGAGTACTTTTTTAAATTTTTTTAATTTAGTTTGTCCTAACTTTTATTTCTGAATCAACAAGCTGAGGATAATGACACAGCTTTACCCACATGACAAAAAAAAGTAGATGAAAATGCATACCATCAAACAAAGCAATATACAGAAATGTCACTTGGAGGAAGTAAATATAGAATGAGTAAAAGAAAAAATTCCATCAGAGTATAACACAAAATGGAAAATTGTACTCTTTCAATCTTTATTCTACATTTCTTGACATTATGTTTTCACATGCTACACCTTTTTAATTCGCCTTGTAATTGGGAACAGGAAATATTGCAATTAATAAAACTTGAGACTATTTCCTAAATGAGATGAAATGCTCTGACGTTAGAGATCTGTGGGGAAGCAAAAGTATATCTTTAAGTCAGTGACTTCTATACTTTTACAGACCCTTTAACTCAAAATGGCTTCAAGATCTCACGTTCATCATTCCCCTAATTTTCTTTTGTTCCGAGTTAAACATTTTATATCTGGCCCAAATATAGTCAGATGTTCCTGAATATGAATAAGAGATAAACACCAGTTGATGTTTGAAATTATGGGGTAACCTTAATAAAAGAAACAAGACTGAGGAAATGTAAAAGAATGCCATTTAACTGTATTTCTTAATATGCCAAAGGTTCATAAAGCCAGCCTCTGATCGAGTGGTGTGACTGCCAGATTCCTCAGAGATGAGCGCTTCTCACCATAATCACAAGCATGGACAGCAAAGGATCCTGCCGGGAAAGTATAGGCAACAACTCCATGATTTGTTGACTTCATCAATACTCCAATGGGAGGATTAATCTGAAATTGCAGCTAATAACAATAGACTTCATAGAGTTTGGAAATAGTAAACTTTGCTCCAGAAAGCAATTGCTCAGGGCAAGATAGAATGGTCCTCAGGTGGGAAAGTCTTCTCACTGGGTACCTGGCAATGGTTGGAGGCCTATGCGCTGCATTCCTTGATGTGTAGGGGCAGGGAGGGTGCTGCTATTGTCTAGCAGGTAGAGGAAAGAATGATGTTGAGCATCTTCCAGTGATAGGACATCACCCACAGGAGGAACCAGCCAGCTCCAAAAGCCAGTCATGTTAAGACCGGGAAATTCTAGACTAGATAAGAACAGAGGAACCAATGGTCCAATTTGTCATGACTCCACAAGGCAGAAACTAACATTTTCTGGTGTTCAGGTACTTTGCATAAATTGGCTAACTTCAATTGACCTGGTGAAACTTTTGATTTTGAAATAATAATTTGAACAATGATGCCTGATTCTACAGTTTAATTCAAGTCGAATGACTTTTCAAGAGAAAAATCAAACTAGAACTAATGAATCACCTTTACTGTGATGCTTGCAGGAAAAATAACTTATTCAAGAACATACAATCTTGTATAAAAACAAAATATTTATGTATTTTATCTTAAAGTGTGAAAATATCTCAGATGATAATTGTGCAGCCAAATATAGTCAGATTTAAATAATAATTCTCTAAACCTGAATTTCCTTGAGCTGCTCTATTGTTTTCTTCATTTGCAAAGCACACTTAATTTATACACATAAATAAAATATTTGGTTAGTTCCATTATACTACTATAATATGCATAAAATAAATTTTTGAAGTAATTGAATATCTGAAAAATTAAAAGTGCATAATAGGAACATATAAAATAATTAAAAGTTACTTAGTTGCAGTCTGTATACTAAAACATCTTTATATGAACTTTGGGTCATTTTCGAAATTTTGCTTGAGTTTTTTTTCATATACAATCTAAATATTGACACAGATTTATCTTTAAAATTATCAATTACATTTATATATAGATCTATGAGTAATTCTTCTGTAGTAGTGCCACTAAGAATCACTTAACCTCTCTAAACCTTGTATTTCATCTATATAATTTGACCTAATCTATTTCACAGGTTATAAAACCTAAAATTTATTTAAAAATCTAAAGTTTTGACAATTTTTTGGTAAACCCATGGGATTTTTATGGTGAACTGGCAGATCTAGACCACGGCACCAATTTTTAATGAAATTTTTCTCATACCGATATTAGCCACTAAGTGATCATATGTGTGTTCTTACCAAACATGTAGGCAAAGCAAAAAGATGAACTGCACGTGGTATGTCTTTCATGTTCATGTCCAAAATACAAACAGCAAACATTGAGTTTAAGAAATTACAAACCATCGAAGAACCTGATGGCTAAAGATCTCCAGAAATTTGAAAGGTGTTAAATTGTTTTAGGATTATGTCTTAAAATCCTAGATCAGAACTAATGTGTGTCCAAATAGTTGCAATGTACGGTATCACTTCTGGGAGCTAAGCAGAAATGCTGGAATCCCCTCATTTCTCAAAGTGTATTTCTAGGCAAATGTAATTATATATACATTTTAAAATCTACCTAGGAAAAGGTGTTGATTCTTCCTTCCCTCAGGTATTACTGCACCAAATGTTGTGGGACAGCAGTTAGGAGGGATGAGGTCTTTCTGCCTAGTGGTGGCTTTAGACACCTACAGCTCAGTAGATTATCTGGGAGTTGCTTGTGTCTTGTCTTTTTTGATTGTTGTTGTTTTGTTTTGCTTCTTGGTTTTTGTTTTTCCGGAATCACTCCCACCACTGCCACTCCTGTCAACCTTGCTCCTCTGCCAGAGGGTGTCCTCCCATCCTGTCTGTCTCAAAGGGATTGACAACTGCCAGAAAATCCTCTAGAACTCATTTAGTAGTGCGCTCCAGCAACACTGGTACATCGATTACCTCTCTTCTCAATTGTCTAAAGAGTTGGTAAGTATCTCATCTTTGCCTCTTTTCAAAAGGAGCCATTTCATCAATAATTCGCCTATATGGCAGTGTAAAGAATGAGATTTCATAAACCAAATTTCAAACAATATAAATTTAAAAGCTAAAGGCATCTGCCCATAAAGAGTAGAACACAGGAAAATTGCATAAAATGTTAGAGTGTCAAAAATGCAACCTTTTCTTTAAATGCCTCTTAATTCCTCTTTTTATTTATTTATTTTTTTAATGTGAGCTCCTTGCGTAAGTCCTGGTTAGATAGGGCTGAGAAAGACCTTTGCTGTCTTGCTTTTATACTATATGTTGAGGCCGCACACCTGAGTGTCTTCACTGGGGCCACTGCAGAGGCCCCAGCAGTGCGAACTGCATCGCAGTGAGTTGGGTGGATTAAATGTGATAAAATTAAATTGAATTCATGTCAGAGTGAGGAAAAATATTATTAGCTTTTGGAAACTCCAAATTGCTAGGAGTCGTTACTCTAAGATTTTCATTGAGTGAGCATAAACTTCCAGTAATATTTTCATTGAATGAGCATAAATGTACAATACATGGGCTAGTCTAGCACTGGGAACAGGTTTTTGTGTCCCTGACTAACGGGCCTTAAAAGTCGAACATTCCAGTTCACGAAAGAGCTGATGGCAGAAGAGGATGTAAGACAATGAAGGGCCACAGTGAATTTGGCCCACAATTTGCAGAATACGTATGCTTGTAAAAGTCTTTTTATTAACTTGATTTTCTTTCATCTCCCATTTTCAACTTGCCATGTCCTTGAAATCGTTCCAGAAAACCCTTCAAATCTCACAGCTGATGCTAAATATTAGATTTCTGTAGTAAACACTACTCTTTGAGTTCATTTCTCTGTACTCACTGTCAATGAAATACTCATATTCCCAAGGACATTTGCATCCTGCTTTTATGTCTTACTTCACATAATCAGAGGATGGATAATTGGAGTTCATGCTGAACATGAGAAGATACAGGTGTGCTTACTAATATATAATTGAAAGAAAATTATAATTTGTATTTAAGGAAAGGAAACCAGTTTGGAATCACACAGAAAATAAGAGATTAAATACATAAATAAAAATATGTATGTACCATGTCATTTGACTCAAGTACTAGAGGAAATTGTGACTAAACCACACTCTCATTTGTTAATTTATTGAGACAGGGCCTCATTCTGTAGTCCAGGTTGATGCTGAACTCATTGTGTAGCTCAGGCTGGCCTAGAACTCACAGGTAACCTTCCACCTCAGTCTCCCAAGTGCTGGGACTGCAGGCATGGGCCACCACACCCAGCTAGTCCGTGGCGCTGGGGAGTTCACCCGGGGGCCACGAGCTTCCTAGGCAAGAGCTCTAAGCACAGAGGTAGGCTTCCTGCATTTAAAATTTTGTAGTTGTGCCATTTATAGGTTTTACATCCGCGTATCACCTTTTAGAAAGGATAAAAGGAAGGATTGAGACAATAACAGAACAATAACAATGAAAGATGTCGGGAGGAAAGAAACATGAGTTGAAAAAATGAGATTTTTTTTAAAAGTAGGCAAAAGGTTACTTTCTTTACTCATTGGTTTCAACTTTTATTTAACACTCATTTTAAAAGATACATATGTATCAATTGTGTTGTTATTTTTGGTAATTTTTTTTATTTTCAAATCCCAAATAATTGTTTTATCACTGTTCCCACGTGGAACGCTACTCTAACACTCCACGGTACTGGAGGAAGGACATCCACCAGTGCCATACGGCATCCATTAATGCACCAGAGTCTGATGAGAAGACCAATAACATACAAGTGAGTCTGAGCTGCAACTCCCTAGAACACCGAGGCAGGCCCTGGCAATGCCACCATGTGGCCATGGTAGATCACGGGAGTCTCATATCCAAAGAAATGTGGAAGAATTACAAAAAAATTTACTATACATAATACCAGATGCTAAAAGAGATTCTATCAGAAGCAACAATTGTTCAAGTAGATGATATCATTTTAAGTAATGACTTCTACCTGAGATTGTTGATACTATACCACAGGAAACTCTGAACTGAATGGAGCCTCCACAGGTGAACACATAGGCATGTACCTATTAAAGAAATGCAGGCACAGTTTTATCTACTACAGGTTACTGGTCACTCCTCCTGGGCAGCCTTGGACACTAGTTACCTCTGCCTGATTTGAGCGATCCCCTCTAGGCCACTAAGCCTCCGCTCATGGTCCTCCTCCTGCTTCTTTAAGGCCCATGTCGTCTGTCCCTTCCTGCTCTGCCTTACCCCGTGTATTAGTTGAAAGTCATCCCAGACTTAGTGTCCTGTAGAATATTATATCACAGCTCTCACAAAGCAAATTTGAGTAAAGTCTACACTTAAGCTGTAATTACATACCCAAGCTCCAAGGTTTTCTACTGTTAAGAAAAACATACTCTCTTCTGATTAAAAAAAAAACAAGCCACGTGTCACTGCCATGAGTATGTCATAACATTATTTTTTAAAGGAGATAGAAAATAAGAGTGATAAGAAAATTGAATTTTATCTGTTATAACTCTGATTAGGCAAAATAGCTATTTTAATAAGCCAGATTTTTTATTCATTTTACTATGGCCTTATGTAGGCCAGAGGCATCAATTTTACATTTCTCCTTTATCATTTGCTGAAAAATTTTACATACACACAAGAACCAAAAAGAAATATTTGACTTGAGCCTTTCAGAGTAAAAAATGACATGGAACCAATCCAGCTGTATCTCGTTGATTTTAATGTGAAGGTTCCTACTTAGTACACAGCCCACAGAACTATTGTTCATGTATCCGCATATCCTGGGCTCCTGGACAGACTCTCTGTACGACCTGAACAACTTATTTCAGTCACGTGCTCCACATTGGCCCCTCCAACTTGAAAAACAGACCAAATGACTTCTAACAACCGTGGAGAGCATAGCCCTCCAGGCGAGCATCCTCCTGACTCTTTTTTGGTTTTCTCGTCGGAGAGGGAGCTTCTGTAGTGAGAAGTATTTGGAACTCTCTCCTGTGCAAGGTCAAAAGTTAAGCTGGATGTTCCGTGCCCTAGCCTGCTGCCCAACAGAGCAGGAGCCCTGTCCATGCACAGTGAGAAATTCAAACATAAGTGAATCTAGGGTTCCACTGTGTAGATAGCTGCCACTCCCCCGACCTTGTCCACGCTTTTTTCTTCCTGGGAATGGGTATATACGTATGTTATAGAAGGGAATAAATTGGGTCACAGTAACTGTAAGGGAAGATTTGTTCTTCAGTCTATCTCTGGACACCTGCCATGAACTTCTGACCAGGATCTTTCCCTGGTCTTCCCACGCCAGAGGATTAGAACAAGAAAGGTACAAAGGCAAAATGCTGATCAGGGAGCATCTTCCCCTCACACCATTCCCGTCCTGGGAAGACTGAAGAGGCCATATCTCCAACACTGTCCCATAAACACGAGGTGTTCGAGGGTCACAGCTGAAAGGGGGCAACCCTTCTGGCTTGCTAGTTATTTTATACTCTGTGGAAAGTGATCTCACCTTGAATTTTGATTTGCTTGGGGAATCTTATGTCAAAACACATATCCTTCCATTGAATGTCTCTTTAAAGTTTGTCACACCCAGATCAAAAGTGTTTTGTATATACATCTTCGCTCGTGTAGGTTGATTTCAAAGTTAGCGCATCTTCAGTGTATGTCACCAGGTGCCATTTTATCATTCTTATGAAAGAAAACTATCAGTAACACAAATAAAAAGAAAATATTAATCCAAGAGCTTAGAAAACAAGCACCTCAAATTTCAAGTCTCTTTCCTCACTAGTGTGAATTGAATCTCCGAGGTCATTAATTTATTCTGCAATATCACTATTCCTTTTTCTGAAACCTTATTCTTTCATTCTTGTTCATACCATTCTATCTTGCAATGTCATTTTTAAGGCTTAAGTACCAAGACTAAAAAAATAAAAAGCAGAGACAAATTGAAAAACACATAACATTTAGACAGACACACACACAGGCATTTCAGATTCCAATAGGTGAAAAATCCCAGAGATTAAACACTTCTTACTAAATCCACCAGATCACAGCCCACTTTGTTTTATCAGAATTGCCCTAGTAGCTCCAAGTCAGCTGACATGTCGGCGGTGCAGGAGTGCCTGTGGGGCTCTAAGGGCTTCGGATCGCCCTCCCCAGGGGCTGACAGTGCAGAGGTACCTGCAGCTCCCTCTCGCACACTGGGAAGCATGTTGCTGAGTTACCCAACCCCAGCAGGTACATAAAAATCCAAGCCTTGGGTAATGTTCGGTTCAGTCTCTTCCCAAATCTTATGTGAACAAAAAAAAAAAATAGATTACACAAATATTAATAAAATGAAGAACAACTGAGTCTCTTTTGGTTATTAGGTTAATTCTGAAACTGAAGAAAATGAGGACTATGCTGTCCCGTTGGAAGGTTCATCCCTGCAGTCAGATGGTGAAATGATCCGCATTTTGACTGTTAATCACCTGCTTTGCTGCTTGAGGCATTGAGTCTTACATCAAAATCCTACAGTGCCGATTTACCAAAGACAAGGGCTAAGCCATGTCCCAGCTATTTCTTCTTTTAAATCGTTCTTAGTGATACATACAGCCTTTGCAAAGCTTCCTTTTAGCGCACGGCTAGGTAATAGGTATTAGGTACCTGGGCCCATAGCCAGAGCGAGCAGCAGGGGGCAAGGCACCCTTCGTCCGGATTTACAGCCACTCTTCGTCACTCGTAACACCCTCTGAGCTCCACCTCCTGTCAAATGAGCTGCCGCAGCACTACATTCTCACAGGAGCACAAACTTTCCTGTGAGTTGCACTCATGAGAAACTGATGCCTGAAGCTCGGAGCTGGAGCTGAGCTAGTGGCGCCTACCCCAAACCCCTGGCAAAGGTTTGCGGAAAAATTGCCTCCTGTTAAATTGGTCCCTAGCGACAAAAATGTTAAAACTTGCTGGGATGAGGTGTCTCTCCTTTAAAAATAAAAACAGACTTTTAAGAAATGTCAAAAATCCAATTTGTCGAAGTGCCTTTTCTTCATTTAATAGAAAATAAAAGGAAAATCCGTTACCACGATTGAGAAGTTCCCATCAAAATTAGTGTAAATAATAGAAGCTAGCCTCGGCAAAGGAAGTGAATAACAAGCTACTCGAAACCAAAGTGAAACAATGTGGGTGATGTTAGAGAATGAAAGAGCCTGTCCCATTCTACAGTGGCTCAAGGGACATGGCAGGGAAAGCAGATGTGGCCAGTTCTTCCAGTGTTCTCTCTCCATCTTCTGGCTCTCCATTCCTCTGGCTACATTGGATGAAATAAACAGGGAGGCGAATAAGAAAATTTCTAACTTCATTGTGTAAAGTATTATCGTGAATCCCCGTAGCTGACAGAGACTCATCTTGACCTACAAGTGGTAGAGGTGTCTCGTTGGGCACAGCTGAGAGTCTCCAAGACACCCCACAGTGAGGACACCTCATTCTATATAGTCTATACGCTTTGACTTGATTGTACTATCCAGTCCATATTTCTGTCAGCTGTAGTAAATGTTATAGCTTCTGCCACTGGTCCCCTTCCCCCACCCTAAAGACAGTTGACTGAAGAATAGGGGCTCAAAGTCGCATACCTGCCAAGAGACCCACAGGAAGCTTGTGAGCCATCTCCAGTCCAAGGAGGAGTGTGTCACTAATAGTGAAGCAATGCTGCCTCCTCCTCTTCTCTGCTTCTCCTCTTTGTATAGAGCTGGTTAGGAACCTGAATTCATTACTAGGTATTTACCCAAGGAATGAGATACTGCCTACCCTTCATTCAAACTCAAAATTTAGCGTATCTCAGAGTCTCTGTTAAATCACATAATATACCAGAAAAAAATAACTCACACTGCTCACACAGAAGAACCTATAAGTCATTCTTTTAAAGCAGCACTTAAATAAGATGCACATTATAAATCATGGTGCAAGAATCATAATCAGTAGAAGTCAATCCAATCCTTTACAAAGCCAGCCTTAAACAAAAATATATGTAATCTTTCTCTTTTAACATAGTCTACCTCATCCAAGAATTTTTCATTTCTTTTGTTATAGGCAGTTAGTTGTGGATTGTTCCTTAAAGGTGTGTGTTTTCAAAGCTTCATCCCCACTGCATGGAGTTATTGGGAGATGGTGGAACCTTTAGTGGGTGGGGTTTAGTGGAAGAAAGATGGGTCAGTGTAGATGTGCCCTTCAAGAGAATATTGGAAGTCCTCCCCGTTTCTCAGTCCCTAGTTTTGTTGGCACCATGAAATCAACAGCCTCCCTCCACTCCCTACTACTGCCATGATATGCTATGCCACCATGGGCCCAAAAAACACAGCCAACCAGGCGTGAACTGAAGCTCTGCTCCTGATCCTCTAAGGTTAGTTCATTATCTCTTTACTCTGGCACTGTAGTAACTGATGTTTAAATGAATGGGGAAACTTTCTAAAGACATGTGAGTACATGGATTTCACACTCTAAGTGGGGGAAGACAGATAATCCTCAACAGACAGAGAAAAGAACAACACATCCTGAATTAGCAGGTGAATTATGCCGTTGGAAAAAGAAGCACCACCGCAGCAGGGAGAGAGGTTTTGAAACTAGAAGTGGACACATCAGTAAGTATTTAAAAGCCCAAGTTAGAAGATACAAGGGCAGTCCAATTCTCCTGGATCAACTCATGCAAATATGTGTTTCCCTGCATCCTTGAACCAACCTTCATCTGAATAGTTAGATTCTCTTCTTTCTGACAAAATTTCAAAAGTGTTTCTCACTCCTATGATCTAAAACTGATGAATATTCTTCAGACTCATTGAAACAGGAATATTCTGAACGTCTCACTCTTCCTGGTTGTATGAAAAGATTTCATTGACATGTTAAGACTTAACTCTTCATAATTCAATGTCTTTTATTCTAGTAAATTTAGAGTACATTCTGATACACCATGCCTTTCAAATTATTTGCATTTTACTGAGCCCTATCAGTGCCAAAATTTATATGTTTTTAAAGTTTTATAGGTGTATTTTATTATACTCTTACAGTTTTCAAAATCTCTTTTCACATACATGTGAAAATTTTGTAGGCTCAGCTACGTCATCAACATATTATTTTTATTATCCTACTAAAACTTCATCTACTAATAAATAATACCCTAATAATAGCTTCTTAAAAAATTTAATCTCAAGCTACATTGAAAACAAAAGTAACAGATAATAAAGTTTAGTATTATTATAAATTATATTCATTTATATAGACAATAAATGCAAAATATATTCACTTGAAAGAATCAAAAAGCATATTTATTTGCAGATGAAGCTCTTCTTCTCCAGATTACTTTCTCATTTTGGCACAACTCTCAGAAAAACATGGTTCAACAAGCTCCATCTCTTCCACTCTGAGAAGTCTTCCATGTCTGCTTTCACTGAACTGTCTTTAATTGGTTTGAAACACACCTTGGACTTCTGGTTTAGTAAAGAATCAGGGACTGTTTGCCCTGACTCTTAAAACTTAAAGTAACAAGAGGCAACCCTCAGAAGCCTCCTGTAGTAGGTAAAACAAATTGAGTTGGTTAGAGACCTAAGGACTGGAATAAAGAACAACGCAGCATCACCAGACAGAAAAAGCCAACTCGAGCTCAACAATCTCTCCATCTTGGTATCCGAAGGCATTCTGGGTAGGACTATACCTTCCCCAGCAGAACGAACACTGCAAAATTTGCAAAGAAAGCCAGGCAGACTCACCAAAGGAAATTGTTGTGAGAAGTTTTCCCCTTCCAGTGGAATAGCACTATGATTCCCTAACAGTACCTGCAAGGAAACCATAGAGACAGCCTTGTTCTCCACGGAAATCTGACACAGAAATGATCTCTACCGGTAACACGAACAGCCACCAAATTACTGTCATAAAAATGGCCTTGCCAACAAAGCCACCATCTCCCTTCCATACTAGAGAAAGCACGTGTAGGGATACAGCCACACCGGGCAGCAGGGCCCAGAAATTGTTTTTGTTCCATTCTTCCTCTGTCTCCCATCCCCTGTCTAGAGATTCCGGGACATCTGGAAAAACTACACGGAGATCATGCTCCAGTTAAAACCAGTGAAGCAAAGCCTCCATCTTAATGTAAGCCTGAGACTGTCTTTTCCATCCAGAGACATCTAGTGGCGCAGTCTGGGAAACCCTTTGTGCCTCCACTGAAAGCTCCTGTAGGAACCTGTGGGACCCTGACAGAATCATACATAAGCAATACCGGATAAAGTCCTTCACAAAACTTAGAAAATTAAACTCATTGGAACCACAGCTTAAAAGTAGACCCAGAACTGAGCGCCAAATCAAACATAGTAATTTTCTATTCAAATAATTTATTAATTTAACAAAACTCTTCTAACACAGAGAAATTTTCCAATCACAAATAAAAATTGTTGAGTCATATCAGGCAACCTTATGTAGGGTCCTCCTCATTGGAATATTTTGCCTCTCTGTTTTTTCAAACAAATCACCCTCTAAAAAAAAATAACATAGACCAAGAACCAAAAACTTAACACCTTTTCTTAACATAAAAATGAGAGAGAGAGAGAGAGAGAGGGAGAGAGCACCAACTGACCAACTGATGCCCAACATCAAAATCAATAAGAAGCGGTAGTTATCTGAGAAAGATTTTAAAACAGACATCACAAAAACATTTCACCATAAATTACAAATACTGTAAAAAAATGGCTCATTGGAGGAATAATTTTTAATGGAAATTTAGAAATGAAAAATATAACAAAGAAGAAAAATTTATAGTTGGGTATAATTTTATAATGTAGATTATGGAACCTAGCTAGAATCAATGAACTTAAAGGTAAATAATATCAATTATTCTATCTCAATTATAAACAGAAAAAAGAATGTAGCCTCAGGGACCTATGGAACAAACAACGAAAGATCAGCAATTAGATCATAAATCAACACAAAAAGAGAATGAATGGAATAGACTAAGACAAAGAATATAATAAGTTAAGCAACCACAAGTAGAATAAATTTGAAGAAATCTTTACTAAGATACAATATAGTTAAATTTTAGTAACAAAAAAGAATCTTGAAAGAAACCTCCTCTAGAAAGGTGATATATTATCTATAATAAAACCCAAATTCAAGTGTCAATATATTTCTTTCTTAAAATCGGTAAAGTGGCGAGTGCCCAATGATAAAAATTGTCTATCAATAATTTTGTTTCTGGTTAAATAATGAAGGGAGAGCAAAGGCATCTCCGGGGAAGCCACACCTCCTGGCTCACCAGAAACATCCAGAAGAGAGCTCCAGCAGTACTCCATAGCAGGTCCCAAAGGCAACTGAAGTGACATTCTACTCTAACCACCACAGGAAAGAGGCCAGAAATCAATAACCTAAAAACAGAACATTTCTAAACTTATGATCCATAGATCACTAAGGAAGTTTGAAAACATAGAGTACATAGAGGCCAATAAAGCTTGTAACATAGCCTATCCAACACAATGGGATGCAGCTAAAGCAGCAGTGAAGGGAGCATGTATAGCACTAAGTTAAAATAGTGAAAGAGTATAATCGGTAACCAGATTGCCTACTTAAAGAGACAAAAGGAGGATTCTGCAGTCATTTAAATAGGTAACAAGTATATTTTTAGCTTTACATTACTATAATAAAGTACCTGAAGTGAATAACTTCTAAAGAGAAAAGTAAGATTATTTAGATACCATCTTGGCATCTAGAAGAAACACCACAGTCTCTGGATCTAAGGCTTTTGCCAAGTTAGTAGTTGTGAGGTTACTTAGAGACGCAACAAAGTCCCCCACAAGAATACAGCAGTAGCTCTGTATTCAGTGTTAATTGGTTCAGGAGGCACAGGAGTACCAAAAATATGGAGTACCTAGCACATTATTTTGCTAAACCAGAGTCTCCAAGCTATGACTTAGGCAACTTCTGGTTTGCATGGAAGTACAAAACAAGTGGTGAATTTGGAGATAAATTTTTCATATCAAAATATATCAAGTTCCAAAGTTAATGAGTTTTGACATAGTCTAGTACCAAGGTGTAACTGTGCAGCCTGAAATGGCAAAATAGACAGGTTAAAGAATGGAGGCTGGCGCTCAGGCTTCCACTCTACCTGGGTGATGGTCCAGCACAGGTGTGGACAGAGTACCGGTGGCAAAGTGCTCCCAATTCTCCGGGGAAGCGTGAAAGAGGAAGTCAGCTCAGTGCTCGCCAGGCTACCAACGACTAGAGTGCAGGCACATTCCAGAGACCTTCCTGCTGGGACAGGAGCCCCAAAATCTAAGATGTTTGTTGGAAATCCCTCAACGCTGGGCTGTATGGGACCTGGGAGACAGTGAGAACTATAGAGTTAGGTTTTAGCTAGAAGTCACTATCACCACCCAGACAGTCCAGGCTGGGGCTGGGTCCACCAGGGTGCAAATCACCGAGTGTCAGTTATCCAGCAAGAATCTCGGGGACTCAGGTGGGAAGAGGAGAGCCCAAATTGTTCTGGCTCTGACTTTGCTGCTCCCCTCGTGCTACCTTAACACTGGACACAGAGGTGGCTTCGAGCCGGAGAAATCTGGGGAACCATCCCATCTCTTTTGTGTGTGCAACTTGGTTGTGGGAATAACAAAAATAAAAACTAAATCAGAGAACTGGTATAGGGCTGCCCCACTCACGACACGGTGAGACCACAAAATGGAGGAAGGTTCGGGGAATTGCTCCAGAACCGGGAGAGCCCGGCAAAGCATAGAGCCCAAGGTGCCAGTGACCGCGAGAAGGAAGTGGCAGGGCTGGCAGGTGGGCCTGCGCAGAAACATAGCTTGGAACCTCATGGCCAAGACAGTCGCATGCTGCATCCCCTCTGTGGTTCCCGACATCAGGAGGGCCTCCTGGACAGAGCAAATTGAAAAGAGCAGGAGCACTCACCCCAACCAACAGAACAGAAGCCACCTGTTTAAGGGGAAGAAGAAAGGTGGTTTTTATTGTTTGTTTTTCTTTAAGTATTTTTTTCTTTTTCCATTTTTTGTTTATATTTTTAATCTTTTTTACTTCGACATTGACCTTTTATTAAATATAATTAGATTTGATCTTCTTGTATATGTGAATTAATACAAATAGACTTCTATTTCCTACTTGTTTTACTTACCTACTTTATTAACATAACACTCCAAGCTACTGAAAAATAGGTTCCAATACCAAAGGTTACTTCTTAAGAATATTTAACAATCAACAGTTGGATACTATTCCCTTATCTCTCCTCTCACCTCTCAGATACCTTCCCTTCTATCTCCTGACTTTTTCTTTACATTCTTGCATTCTTGCATTCTCTTTTCTCTCTCTCTCTTATGCTTTACATTGTATCCATCCTCTGAATAACATGAATGTCTAATTTTCTCTATCCTGCTCTATTTTACTTTTCTCTTTGACTTCCCCTGGAATAGTGAAACAGGAGCAATCTTTCTAAACAAGGTTTCTGTTATCTGATAATAAATGATTATCTTTTTGACATATATTTCCTTCTCTTTCCTTCTTTCTTTTACTCCCACACGTAAGTTCCCAGTGTTCTTGAGTCCTCTTTTTTCTTGGCATAAAAATATCATCAAACTTTTTTCTTCCTTTCTTCAATTCTCTTTTGTTTCTCTGTAGGTTTTTTCTTTCCCTTTTTATTTTTTTTCTTTTTCTGCCTTCTATTTCCCAGTCTATTCTCCATTATTAACATTATCTTGTTTTCCTGTGATATTCAGAGTTGAAAACTATTTAAGCAAATCTGATAGCATGTGTTTATAGTGTTGATATAAGATTGGCTCTTTGAATATTGACATTGCCAGTAATTGCTCTCTCCTGGCACTAACAGCATAAAGACAGATCTTAGAGTTCAACATGCATTGAGTAACGGCGCACTGAATCATTGCCAAAGCCAAAGGCTTATCACAAAAAGAGATCCACCTGCTACAGGCAGCTCTGCGACAGTGGCAGACCTTTCTATCCCAATGGATCTACAGCCTTCAACACAAAAACACAATCGTTAGAAAAAAATGGCAACAAGGTGCCTCTAAAAATTTACAACTGACCCACAAGTATCAGAGACATTAAGACAGGTGAATTTTCAGATAAACAACTCAAAAACAAATAGGTAAAAAGGTCAAAGGTACCAAAGAAAGCACAACAGGCAGCTAAGTGAAGCCATCGCTAAGATAGTCAATTTCCAGAAGATGTGAGTCAGCAGCTGCATGAAGCGTTTGCTAAGGTAATCAAGTTTAAGAGAGAGAAAAATAAGCAACTGAGGGAATTAAGGAAGATGGTGAAAGAAAGATCTGAAGGAGGGGGGTTAGGAGGGGAAAAGAGGATCAAAGTGACCGAGACATGTTATGCATATGTACACATGTATCAATACAGCAAAATGAATGTAGGTATTACATATTAAAACATATGCTGATTTTTTAAAAAAGGGGAAAACAAGTTCATTTAGTTGGTTTGATAGAATGAAGGAAAGGCCTTTTGAAGATACATTTGAAAATGGTGCCACTAGTTGGCTGTACTCTCCAGGGCTGGGACAGGCTCTCCAGGAGACTGTTTATGCACTGAATCGGTGATAAATATATAGTGCCTTTCTTGACCAGCAAGTGCTCAAGCAGTTTCTAGTCTTTCAATCTCAGACTCCTGCTATTTCTTTGATTTCTCTTGGGCTGTGGTTTCTAGCTTCTTGGCCAGCAGCTACTAGGTCCTATGCATCACCAACACAAAGACAGACTTGCAGGTTTTCTGCTCCTGCCCCTGTAAGTGTGAGTAATTACACACTCACATATACATCCCCCTCACTCACACATTCAATTGAGTTCTTCTAGAGAATACTAACCAAGACAATTATAATCTGAATTTTGTGTCACCCATTGAAATATTTTTTTTTCTTTTTAAAATAATCAGTATGGCTACGATAATTGACTCCCAGATCTATGCCATGAAGAACTAATCTGACCATACATTGACCTCAGAGGTATCTTAGGGGTTTTTTTTGTTTTGTTTTGTTTTGTTTTGTTTTGTTTTGTTATTTTGTTGTTTTTGTTTTTTGTTTTTAGACAGGTTCCCATTTTGTAGTCCAGGCTGGTCCTGAACTCACTGTGGAGCCCAGGCTGGCCTTGGACTCACAGCAATACACATGCCTCAGACTCCCAAGTGCAGGGATTACAGGAGTGCACCACCACGTCTGGCTTATGCGGTGCTAGGGAATCAAACTTGGGTACTTAGGGCTTGCAAGGCAATCACTTTAACCCCTGAGCCATTCCTCCAGCCCCTATACTAGGTAATTTTAAAAGGGAAATGTGTTTAGGGGTTGAATGATAAGTAGGCGGGAATTAGAGGTTGTACTTTTAAATATGTAAAAGTATTTACTATTGTAGAAGTACAAAGAGCCAAATATTTATGATTTGCATTATATTAAACATCTGCCACATTACCTTGAAATATATTTGTCCCCCAGTCAGTTGAAGGACATCCTTGCATATTTCAGTTCTCTGGGTCAATGCACTGTTCAACCAAGGAATTAAATCTTATTATATGTTCAGTTTTTCTACAATATTAGCCCCAAACAATAAGGAACTGTGCTAAAGAATTATCACTTTAGTTAATTCTTGAATATGAAAGTGTGTATTACACTAATAAGACATACTTCATTTAATGAGCAAATAAGAAAAAAGATCATAGCTATGTCACAGCACAAAATTCCCTTAATTCACATTATTTTTTTAATTTTAAGAATATAAACATCTGATATGTCCTTTAGAGATGATGCGGAAGGAAGCTTTGTTTTCTTCCTCTTGTGCATAAGGCACACCTACAGGAATCTTCTCTGTGCCCACTGCAGAGACCCCTGGAGATGAGAATTGCATTGGTGTGAGATGGGTGGGTTCGATAGAATTAAAATAAATTGAACTCATACAAGAAGAAGGAAAAAAATCAAAATAACAATATTCCAAAAATCCAAAATTACACAGAAGCATTGTTGTAGGACTCCAAAAATTTCAGTTTGCAATTATGACAGTTTCTATAATTTAGAATTGGAAACAGATTCTGTTTTTTGGCAAAGGGACTTTGAAAGTTATGCGCCCTCTCATCTTGGCCATGAGCGAGCAAATGACAGATTAGGGCTTACTACAACAAAAAGCTGCATGGAAAATGTAACAAAGATATGCCACTACTAAGGAGGAAGAAACTTCTTTATCTCCAATTTCAAGGCTCAATTTTCAAATATTATAAATAACAAGAAATCTTTCCTTAGCCACTCTATTCATTTTCCAAAACTCTCATCAACAAAGGGGCCCTAGCGGCAGAGATAGAAGTTATGCAAGGCATCAGCAACATAAACTTTCTCTCTCCAAAGTTGACTTAGCTATAGACATCGATGAATCGCCAGTGTGCCCACAACTAAGACCTACACTGAATTTCTGACGCGGCACTATCAGCAGGTGTGATCGACATGAAGCCTGGTGGCACGTTGGACCAGTTAAATCATGAAAAGGGCACTGTTCTGTCTCTTGGGAATACATACTTACTCTGGGCGTGGATTTGCTTTCTCTGCGTATTTAATTTCTGCCAAAACAGCCAGCTGTGAACTTACAGAGCACTTCTTCACGCACTGTCATAGTAGCGCACACAGCCCTGCTTCTGACAAAGAAATGCATTTCACAGCCAACGAAGTGTGGCAGTGGGCTCGTGCACACACAATCCTTGCTCTTTCCAAGGTCTCACCATCCCAAAGTAGCCAGATTGATAAAACAATGGAAAGGATGTTTAAATATGCAGTCATAATGCTTCTAGGTCACAATACATTACAGGACTCAGGCAGGGTTCTTGAGAAGGCAGGATGTGCTTTGAATCAGTGAGCAACAGGTGGCATGATTTCTTCTCAAGTGAGGGTTGATTGGCCCAGGATTCAGGCAACAAAATTGGGAATGGTACCACTGACCATGACCCTTAGTGACCCACAGGTGAGTTTCTGCTTTTTGTTTCTGTGATCTGATATGCTTTACTGGTCGTGAGGTCTAAGTTGGTGAGAAGAATTCATGTAGGAGGAAAAACAATGATTCCATTGAACTGGAATCTACCTTTTTCCAGCTATTTTGAGTTCCTCATGCTTCTGAGTTGATAGGCTAAACAGAAATTTATTCTGCTAGTGTGGATTATTGATGCAGACTACCCAGGAGAAACTGACATGTTATTCCACAGAAAGGAGAAAAGTAAGTGTGGTGTACAGAAGAGCACCACCAAGTACTGTCACGCCCCGTTACTAAAATCAATAGGAAACGAAAACAACCCAATCTAGTCAGGATGAAGAATCCTCCAAGCCCTGTAGGAACGAAGCTCCCGAGCATTCCTTAACACAGAGAATGAAAACCTTTTGAGGAGATTGGTGAGGACCAGGAAAGAATATCATGATACTAGCTATGCTACGACAGTTGTAGAAAAGAGAATTATAATTTCCAAAACTATTTTCCTACGTAATTATTAAAGTGATGAATGCATAAATATATGTTAAGAAGATACCACTTTTTATTTCATCAAGTGACACACAATACTAACATAAACTAGGTATTAAATCTAATCTATGAGCGAAGCAATATCAGAAGAATAAGTATCATCCACAGAAAATGTGGTCTCTTATTCTGTGGAAAGAGTGTGTGTTTTCACGCTTATGTAGGATACTTGTGTTGTCCAGGGTGGAATTATGAATATGCTACTGTTTTATTAGAAGATTAAGTATGCTTTTACAGAGAGGCCTCTGTCTGGTTGTCAAGTTGGAAGAAGGTTCATTGTGACCAATAATCATGATACTTAACTAGTCCTAGGAATGTCAGGCAGATTAGGAAAGCACGTTTCTGCTGGTGCCTGGGGAGTGTTTTCTGATACAGCTGGTATTTACTCCAGCAAGCCAAATGTAGAAACCTGCACTGAGCAGGCAACACCTCCCAAAGGGTGCGCTGACCACATGGAATGAAAAGGGAATAAAGAGTTATGGTGCGCTTTGTTGAAGCTACAGTTTTCAGCCTTCCAAAGCTGATTCACGCCAGCAATTCTAGGAGTTCCAGCCTTTCGATCTTAAGCGGGTGTTGATTCCTGGATCCCTCTTGTTCAGTAGCTTCCAGCTTCTTGGGCTGAGGAGCTACAGATCCTCTAGTTCCCCAGCTGGAAGACAGACATTATGAACTGCCCTCTTCCTTTCCTGTAAGTCTACCTAATACCTAATAATATGTTTCCATAAAATATTCATATATAGTATCAATTTCTCTAAAAATATTAACCAGTACACTTTTAATTAGATATTTACATCACACATCAAAATTTTAACTTTTAACAAGAAAAAATTGACTATTAAGGGACTCTAAGATATAATCCATGAAGAATTAACATGATCATACTTATTTCCACCTTTGATCTAAACAGAAACATTTTAAACTAATTCTGAAGGAGAAACATGCTGAAGCATGAAGAGTATGTAGGCTTGAACTGTAGCCTTTTAGACCTTAATAACTTTCATTTTTTTGGAATAAAAATAGCCAAAATTCTTTGATCCGCCTTAGCTCAGTTGCCTTCCTCATTGTCTTAAAGTTTTTATTACCCCCTGATACTTAAAGGACATCATTACATGTTATAACTGCTCTGGTCAATAGAGCATTCCATCAAAAAATTAATCACTATTATGCGTTTACTTATTTCTTCAATTTTACCCCTAAATGATAAAAAATATGACTTTGATTAATCTTGAATATAAAAATGTGTATTGTACTAATAAGATATATCATAGTCAATGAACAAATAAGGAAAACTTGCTAAATGATTATGTTGCAGAAAGATGTTTAGACAAAATTCTAGTAGAAAAAAGGCTTGGAGAATGAAGGGGACGAGGGCTTGAATTGGAGGCCGCGCTTCCTCTTAAGAAACAGCCCTCCTTCTTGATCTTAATTCACTCAAGGTGTGCCCGATATTAGCAATGCGAGAAGGCAGGGAGGGTCGTAGTGCACCAGTACATGCTGGCCTTATGAGCTGCTACAACATCAAAATACTTCTCAATAAGGATCAGTGTCTGTGTTTATCTTCAACTTCTAAGTCCTCTGACTCCTCCAGACTCTCCAGATTCCTACCCAGCAACCCAACCATACTCACTAAGGTAGAGAACTAAAAGAAGTAATTTCTCCCCATTCTAGGGACCTCACGATCCTATTCTACTGCTATAGTTTTCTGTTCTGTTTGGTGGTACTTGTGCTAATTACACTTTTGAGATATAAAAACTTAACTGTTTCCTGCAAGTAGGCATTTTTCAAAATCCCATTGACTACAATACAACAATGATTGATGGGCAGATAGGTTGACGGATGGAGGAAAAGATTGAACAATCAATGAATTAATCACTGGGTAGATAGTGAAGATGGATTCAGACATACCCACACAGCTAGCTGCAAAGACAAGGCAGATAAGACGATGATGGTAGATGGCAGACAGAGGATAGAGATACATGAATAGGTAATAGCAGGTGATGGTGGTGATGTGATAAGAACAGATGGATTTATAGACAGACATACGATACATAGACACATACACACATACACACACAGAAGTGACCGATTTATTTCTGGGGTTGGCATGCATAAGATCATGTCTCTATTGGAGGGAATTCCATGGTAGCACACACTTTATGATGAAGTATAGCACATGTGAAAAGAACTTTGGCATCTTCCTCAGTTTTTATATTGCACTGCCAAATATTTGAGGCTTTAACCTGAAAAAATTATGAAACTCACACAGTGGCTCTGTGAAACCTCAGGACACATCTTCCAAACACCTGGCACTGGTCTTGTGTAAAAAAAAAAAAAAAAAAGTACAATTCATTCAAAGACAGATAGATCAGAATAAGCTTGTGTGAAGAAACTTCATGAGGCAGAGAAATGTCGCAAAACTTATGAAATCCAATCAAGTGTTATGAATAGCATAGCAGTAAATAAAGAAAAGAGAAAACACAGAGGAGTACAGGAGACATTTCCAAATACGGCCACTGAGGGTTTCTTATAATGGTAGGAAAGACTCTCCAAGCTCTGCCGTTAGAACAAAAGCCTGAGTCCCAGAGTCACTTACACATTCTGAAAAACCCAAAGCCCTAGCAAACCTCCAGCATTCAATAGCAGCAGTTGGAAAAAGATATGTCTTACTATATATGAATTTAGTTAATTTAAATAGTAGAATGCAATTAAATCATCACATTGTGCTTATCTCCAAGAGAATTTCATTCGAGAATGTGCCATCAGTCCTTTCTCCAGTGAAGTGCTTGCATTTTTTGATTTTTATATCAAAAATTGCATAGATTCTATCTGAATTGCAGTCCATGTCTAGAAGATGAATGTTTGAAACTTTTTAAATAATAAACACTATAGCTTTAATCAAAGTACACTACAACTCACTACTTAAGAGGAAAATAATATTGTGACACATTTATCCTAGAGATTTTTTGAGCTTTTAATTTCTCTCATTCTTTGACAGCACCAACTATATATGAAAGTAGACACTTTCCCAGGTATGTATGCTTTTATATATTTTTTGTTTCATTGAAATAGAGAAATATTAAACTTATTTTAAAGTTAAAACTAAATAAATACAAGACAACATAAATATAATTCAAGCTACTTCCTGAAATAAAAACAAATTAGATGACACATGATATTACAAATCAAACATTTTGGCTAAAAAATTCAAACTGTTTATTAGTTTCATCTACTAAAAATGATGAGAACTTTACCATTATTTAAACTACCCAATCAGCTCCTTGACAGAAATTAGCCACCAACTCACACTTTAATGACAAAAAAACCCAAAAATGAAAAAACTGAAGATGTCTAAATAAAAGCAAACAAGTCCATTCTTACTGATTTTCTTTCATTCTTAGAGAATTCCTTTATTGTTCTAATGGAAGGCCGCAGCTTGGTAAGAAAAAATTTGAGAAAGAACACATCCAAGGTTTAAGGGAAAGTGGAGACATACGTAGCAGAAAAAAATAGGACAACTGTGACTTGTGTCCGTACAATATGCCTATTGCACTGTTTAGGCAATAAAACATCACCCTCGGAGGGAGTGTGAGGCTGCATACCAGCAAGAAAGCATATAATCTATTTTACTGAGAAATGTACCTCTTTGCTGTCCCATAAATCAATTGGCTTACACTGAATAAACATAACTCAGGCTTCCACAGATTGCTCTCATCCTGGCTACCTACAAGCACGGCAACACCTTTAAATTCTAAGAGTACATTGTCAATATGAGTTATGTTGATCTACTTTTACGATTCTAGAAAAGGTGGGGAATGTAGGGCACTATTAATTTCTTTACCACCAAGCACTGCTTTCTTAATGATTCAGCCCAATTGTCAAAGGGAAAATGAATAGGCATTCGGTACAGAGCTATAGATCTCGACCAAGGTTTAGCTTAGCAGAATCTATGAATCACCACACGGTGTGTAGATTCAAAACCTAGCATTCTTATGCTGAGGCCACAGGGCAGTTGTTTCTCAGGGACGTTGGTATTGCTTACAATTTCCAGGTCTATATGAGACCATTTAGTCAGATCGTGGCTGAGCCCGTACATCTCAATAGTACCAACTACCATGGACACAGCAGGTGCCAAGGGAACTGGTTATTTTTTTATTGCCTCGTGTCCATGAATTGTTAGAGTCAGTAAAATTGACATTAAAGTTCACACGCTCTGAACACATGAACTCAAAAATTGAAGAAAGTCATGAACTTCCTTCTTTCTCGTTGTAATTGAATAACTTAGTAAACTTCTGAAAAGTAAAAGATATTTTGAGTTCATGAGAGATAAGTGTCACATTTCACCACGATGACTCAGTATTAGAGAAGATAAATTGATCCTAAGTTAGTAATAGTTTATTCAGCTCTTTGAGAATGGCTGAAATAACTGCTTAGCATTTCATTTTACTTCATCCACTTCAAGGAATGTGTAAATGTGAGCCTTTTGTGTTTGCATCTGTGCTTTCCCTCAAAAACTACTCCCTTGCTTCCCTAGAATAAATCTCCTAAGGTCCGTGAAGATGCTGAGGACATCTTTAACATGTGTGTTAAGTGGTTTCTATCCTTGCCTTCTTCTCATCCTCCAAACTATTCTGCAAGTGTGATTCATTTCTAAATCTAACTTGACTATAGAAGAACTCCTGCTATATTCTTTCTATTGAGTGTGTCCACGCCCGTTACTTAGTGTACAAATGAGACAACAGTACGACTTTACCCCATGTGAAAAATTAAAAAGCAACAAATAGATGAAAGTGTGGATTATCAAACAATGTAAAGCATGGAAATGTCACATTAACACCTGAATCAGAGCTGATTTAAGCTCTGATTATTTGCAAAGTGTGGAAGCACTTCTGGGAGCCAAAAAAAAAAAAAAATGGAAGAAGTCACCCGTTTCTCAAAGTGCACTACCCAGGCAAATATAATTACATTTTTAAATTTTATAAACTGGAAGATGCTGCTTCTTCCCTAAATCAGCTATTACTGGGCCAAATTTTGCAGGAACAGCAGCTCAGAGGCACAAAGTGTCCCTTAGAAGAGCAGAGTTTCATATCTGGGGGTGAGGACATCAGCTCAGAGTGGCTCTGCCTATGTTTAGTCACTCCGACCATCACTCTGCCCATCCTGCTCCTGTGCACTGATGTGACCTCCAACCCGCCTGTCCCTGTGGGGCTGACACCTACCAGAAACCCCGCCAAGACCTCTTTGATAGAGCAGCCTCTAAATCTGACTACATAAATTTCCTCACTTCTCAGTTGTTCCGGTAATTGGCAAGCATCTCTCTTTTGCCTCTTCTGAAAAGCTTTCCTACCGATGACTAGGCTACATGATAATATAAACAATTAAACTACATTAACAAGTTTCAGATAATATAATACATACAAGAGCTGTTCAGCCCATAAAGAGTTAAATAAGGAGAAAGAGAGATTGAGTGAAATCTCAGTATTAAAAACTGTATTTCTATAAATGTCTCTCAGTTACCTTTATTTAAAAAGAAATAAGAAATGTTAACGCCTGATATAAGACCCTTTAGGGGTCTCAGGGAGAGTTTTGCTTTCTTGTTGTCCATGGGCACCTGCCCTGGGCCCACTGCAGAGCCCCAGCAATGACAGCTTCATGGCAGTGATTTGGGTGGATAGAATAGAATTAAACTAAATTAAATTTGTGTCATGCTGAGAAAAATATCAAAATTAATAGCTTTTCAAACACACCAAAATTGTTAGGAACCATGTTTCTGAAATTTGCATTGTGTGAGTTTAGATTTACAACAGAATGACTAGTTTAGAATTGGAAATCTGGATTCCCATAAGGGAGGGTAGGGTGGGGGAGGAGGGAGGGTGGGGTGGGTGGGGGAGGGACAAAAGGAGAATGGGAAAGCCCTTGTCACCTTGACAAGATACAAATGTGCACAAAATGCCCAACCTCCTTGTAAACCTTGAATTTTGCACGTATACATATCAATAAAATGTGGGGGGAAATAAAGAATTGGAAATCTGCTTTGTCTTCCTGACAAAGAGAATTTGAAAGTTGAAATTTCCCTTTTTAAGGTCATAAAGGAACGGACAGATCGGGGTTTAGGACAACAAAGAGGTGCTATAAAATATGAGCGCCAACATTCGTAATAAATATATGCACATACAATTCTTTTTATTCACTAGGTATTTTTAATTCCCAACTTTCAGCTGTCAATCTCTCATCTTCCAAATCTTCCAAAGAATCACTTTAAACTTCTTAACATTAGCTAAATATTAGTTTTAAGTAGCAAGTGCTATTTTTTGCATTCCTTTTTCTGTTTTCAATTTCAGTGAATCACTCAATATCTCCAAAATATGTTGCACTGTTTTCTGACTTATTTTATGTAAACAAGCAATTGGTAATTGGAATTCACATTCACTTAGGGAAGATACAGCTTTTTTCAAATGTGAGTGAAACAAAGTTACAATTTATAATACCTACTTAAGAAAAGAATGCAAATTTGGAAAGATAGAGAAAAAAGAGATTAAGTATGTAAATAAAGTTACATATGCACCACGGCATTTGGCTCAAATAACTAGAGAAACATGATCCAACCCACTTAAACTGTTGTAGTTGCAGTAATTACAGTTTTTGTGTCCATATAGTTACTTTTAGGAAAGGAAGGATGAGACAACAGAACAGTAAAGAGGAAAAGATATTGAGAGGTAAGAAAAAGTACTTGAAAATTAGATCGGAAGACATTTTTTAAACAAGAGGCACTCGGTTAGTTTCTTCATTCATTAGTTTCAACTTTTATAGAGCACCCAAGTTTTTTTTTAAATATACATGCATCAGCTGTGTTATTATCAATAGCTTCATTTTTTTCAATTTCTAAACCTCAAATAATTAATTCCTTTTCATTGTTTCCAGGAAAAACACTACCCTAAGGCTCCACGGGTCTTTGCGTATGACATCGGCCCATGTCATACAGCATTCATCAATGCTCCAGATTCCGAGGAGGAGGCCAAGGAGATGCAGGTGAGCCAGAGCCCAGCCTGCCCTTCAACAACCAAGGCAGGCCCTGGCCGTTCCGTGCAGCCAGCGATACAGCCCCTGCGGGAGTCGGCAGGGGTCTCACGAGCAGACAAAAGGGGAAGAGTTAATAATTCAAAATATTACATTATGTAATCAATACATCTAATAAGGCATGCTACAAGTAGATTCTAGCTGATGCAACAATTGTCCAGGTAGCTGCTATTATTTTAAGCAACGCATCTACCTAAGATTGTTTATACCATAGTGTAGAAAACATTGAACTGAACTGAGCATCCGTAGGCAAATGCACATGCATGTATCTGTTAAAGAAATGCAGGCTCAGTTTCACTTATCACAAGTTACCTGTCCCTCCTCACGCACAGCCTTTGACACTACTGGTCTCTGTGCAATCTGAACTGGTCTCTTCAAGACTATCCAGCCTCTGCTTCTGGCTCTACTCCTGTTTCTCTAATGTGCTCTTCATCCTTCCCTCACTCCTCTGCCTTCACCAGTGTCTTAATCCAAAGTCTCCCCACAGTGTCCTGTAGCAATACGACAGAAGTAACTGTGACTGAAGTCTACATTTAGGCCCTAATTATTTACCCAAATTCCCATGTTATATTGTTATAATCTCTCTCTTCTGGTAAAAAAAATATCACGTATCACTGCCATAAATGTGTCATAACAGTATTCTAAATAAGCAAATAGAATGCCAGAGCAATAATAAAAGTGAATTTCATCTATTATAACTCCGATTAGAAACAGTATTTTAGTAAGGCATTTATTCATTTTACTGTAGTATAATGTAGACCAGCAGCATACATTTTACACTTGTATTTTATCATCCATCAAAAAAAATTGAATACACAAGTATCACAAAGAAATATTTCACTTCGGCCTTTAAGAGTAAACTACACCATGAGGCTAACCCAGCTGTAACTCATTAACTTTAATGCAATTAACCCAATTTGCTACTTAGACATCAGAGCTTCTCTCCATGTTACTTCATATCCTTTGCTCATGGACAACCCCTCTAAACCCCTTGCCAAGAAAATTCTATCACGCATCCCACACCAGCCATTTTGACTTGCTGTACAGACCAAAATTTGTAAATCTATGGAGAGTATAGCCCACGGGTGAGCGTTCTTCTGACCCTTCTTAGGTTTCCTGAATGGTGGGAAGTGTTTGGAAATTTCTCTTTGTGCAAGGACAAAAGTTAGACTGTATGTTCTGGTCTAGACTGCTGTTCCATGGAGCAAAAGCCCTGGATATGCACAGTGGGGGACCTCTAGTACCAGTGAATCTAGGATTCTACTGTGAGGACCAGTGATGCTCTTGCCATATTGGTCATGCCTGGGCAAAGCAAGCATCCCTTTCTCACAATGGATGGATACATATTTTCCAGGGCAAGAAAATTAAAGACCAATACCTGCAAGGGAAGAGTTGCCTTAAGAGTACCTCACAACACACACAATAAAATTCCCAGCAGATTATTTGTCTTAGTGCCTCGTTCCAAAAGATTGGCAGGGCAAGGTGGAAAAACAAAATGAAAAGCAAATTGCTCACCCTTGCAACCCATCTCTATCCTGAGGAGCCTAAGGAGACCAAGACTTGAATGCTCTCACAAACTCAAACTCTGAACACTGTCGCAGAATCAAAAGATGTGTGAAATGTTCCGTATTTTATATGTTATAGAAAGTTATCTCACCTTAAATTTTCTTTTGCTTGTGGCTCTGATATAAAAGTTTACATAATTACATTTAATCTCCTTTTAACTTATCCCTCCATAGCCAATGCATGTTTTTAATGTGCGTCTCCATCAGGGTAGGACAGTTTCACCATTAGTGAGAATACAACTAAGCAATTTTCTGAAGTTCTCAGAAATAATGTATCATCTAGAGAAAAAATGCATAACCATAGAGGTAATAACAGAAGCAATTCTGTATTTCTCTTTTTGTTTCATAAGTACATGTTATCATGTGTCATTTTGTTATTATCGTGGAAAAAAAACTGCCTCTAACACCAACTCAAAGAACATATTTACCCAAGAGCAAAGGAAATAAACACTTTCATTTTAAGTTATTTCATTCATTAGTGTAAACTGAATTTCTGAGGTTATTAATTTGTTCTCTGAGGCTTCACTGTGCCCTTTCAACCACTTAGGCTCTTAGTCTTATTTTAGTAATTGTATCCTACATTGTAAATCTTGTTCTAAGGCTGAAACACCAAGCCTAAAAATAAACAAATAAATAAAAAGCAGAAATGAAGTAACAAACACATTAAGTGCTCATGTGCACGCGAGTGCGCGCGCACACACACACACACACACACACACACACACACACACACATAAACACACAAGCACATGAAATTCCAGTAGGGAAGCCCAGGTCTTAAGTACTTCTTTTAAGCTCCAGGTCAGGGTCCACAGTCTTCCCAGTCTTGGCCCTGGTAGCTCCCGAGTCAGCTGACCTCCTGGAGGTACTGAGGTGGTAAGGGGCTATGGGGTAAGTGCCGCAGGACTCCCAGCTCCAGAAGCTGAGAGAAAGCAGACGTGTCCATGGCTCCTCTCCTACCCTGGGCAGAACTTCACTGAATCGTCCTCTGGCCGCCATTCTCAACAGGATACATAAAAATTCATGCTTCGGTTTAAAGTTCTCTCCAATCTCTTTCCAAATTTTCATCGAAGAATTAAAAAATAGATTAAATGAATGTCCATGATATGAGTAACAACTGCCACTGAAGCCGTAGAAAGCAAGGACTACTCTCCGTGCTTGGGAAATTTGTTGCTACTGTCAGCTGATGAGCAGACCCATCACTTAGCTTGTTACAGCCTGTTTCATCGCATAAACAGTGATGCAAAAAAGATTTCCTATCATGTCAATATTCTACAGTGCCGAGTGACCTGTAATGACAAGGGCTAAGTTCATGTCCCTGCCCTCTATTTCTGAAATCATTCCTAATGATCCACCCCTTGCAAAGCTTCCTTTAATTTGATGGCTCTTTAATGCATTCTTGGGTATTAGGCCTTAGGTGCCTGACTGCTTAGCAGGAGGTGAGCATTCACGCGGCCCTCATCGGTACAGCCACTACTCGTTGCTCCCAATGCCACCTGAGCTCCACTGCTTTGTCAGATGAGCAGCGGCGGCCTACATTCTCAAAGGATTATGAATCTTACTGTGAACTACATGCGAGAGATCTAGTTGTGTGCTCCTTATGAGAATGCCTAGTGATCTGAAGTGGAGCCGAGAAGGTGGGGTTATGCCAACTCCACCCCCAGCAAAGGATTGTAGACAAATTCCATCATTAAATTGTTCACCAGTGCCAAACACATTGAATGCCACTGATGTACAGTGTATTTCTTAAATAATTAAGAACAGGCTCATTAGGAAAATCAAAATCTACAAAGCCAATTTATCAAAGTTTCTTCTCTTTCTTTAACAGGAAAAAGTAAGATTTGTCACCACCATTGTGAAGTTCTTATCAACATTAATGCAAGGAATAGAAACTAACCACACAAGGAAGATAAGCAACAACCTACATTAGTAACGCAGTGAAACAAACTGGATAAGGTCAAGAGAATGAACGAGCAGGCTCTCTGGGCATTATCGTTGTCATGCTACTCAGAAGGAACCCTCCAGACTCCGCATGAAAGCCAGCTATGATCCCTGAGCTGACTTTCATTAGGTTTTAACACACAATACAAGTTCTACTGCAACTACAATGCCCCTAAATGGCATGAGAACTATCGGCCTTATCAGGGACACAAACATGAAACAGCTTTGGATTTCTCTAATAGCTGTCTCCAGCCAGGCCCCACTGAATTTGTATCTCCTCGGCATCATGTGGAAGACACTCCACTTGTCCTTGTTACGGTGGGTCTAACTGATCCAGTTAAGTCAAGTTCCAACTTCACCCTGTATTCGATTATGTCATACATGTTGTCCTCCTCTATGGGGGCTCAAAGGACATAGCCGGAAAAGCAGATGTGGTCGATTCTTGCCATGTTTTTCTCCTCCTTTCCCTAGCTCTCTATTTTTCTGATTATTTGGAATGGGATGGACAGAGAAGAGAAATAGAACAGTTCTGACATCACTTATGTGTGGAGTCGTCATGCATCCCCATGGCAGATGGGGATGCAACTTGATCCATCACTCACAGAAGTCTCTCTTTTGGGGCAAACTTGGGACTCTCCAAGACGCTCACCAGTGAGGACACCTCATTATGTATTGTCCTTAACAGAGAGATGCTCTGGCTTGATTCTCGTAGGCAACCCACAAACCCACAGCTCTGTTACCTCTACTAGGGTAATGAGCTGTACCCCTGGCTGCCTACCCTGAAAACAGCCAACAGAGCAAAAGTGACTTAAGCTCATTCACCTGCCTGGGGATCCAGAGGAAACTCATGAATCATCTCCTGTTCAAACAGTGGAGTGGCGCTAGTGCTGCATCCGTGCTGCTCATTCCTGCATTCTTTACCATTTTCTGCCCCTCCTGTTCAAGGAGACATGGTGGATTAGAGATCTGGATTTATGGCACGGTATTTACCAGAGAATTGAAATCCCTTCTTCTCCTCATTCAAACCCAAAGAGTAGTTAAATCAATCAACAATTACTTTGTGCAACAGTCTCAAACATTTTTCCATTAGGCAACTGAGTATAACACCACACCCCAAAACGCCTATTCTTCCAATCACTGAGCCTGGGGAGAGGGATTGGAAAGGTGATGACCCTAAAGGACTGAGATGAGGCACATCTCAGCACCTGCTTTCCTTAGACGGCAGCAGGACTGCCCATGTGTGCAGCAGTGTTGGAGTTTCCCAGGATCTCTAGACAATGAGACACATCACCTTCCACAACCTGATGGACACACACATATGTAAATTAATATACTTACCTGTTACAGCAAGCTTAGTATGACAGGGGTGGTAAATAAAGTGAATCAAGGACAGCTAGGAAACACATCGATGTGAGGACAAGAATATTTTCCCAAAGGGTGCAGTGATGAGGGCTTTGTGACGGAGCTTTGAAAATTTGGTAGAATGTGGATAGATAAAATAGGATGTGACATTATAAAGATATATGAAGAAACAGCAGAGTTTGGACTAAACTAAATGCTCACCTTTACAGGTCCTTCATCTTTCTCATGATCATATGTTTCACATATAGTCATTAATTAATAATGAAAAAATCTTGCTAAGGACTATTTTTGTATTGTGGAAATGACTTCTTCAACTTGAGAAGCTCAGACTTATTCCATGGGGCAAAAGAAAAGTGCACATTTTTAGGGAAAGAATTAGAAAATAGACATATTAATGTGATTAGAAGAACAGGTCTTTGGGGATGTGGTAGTATATTCAATTGCCTAATGGAAAAAAAAAGTTTGAGGCTGCTGCTCAAAATAATTGTTGATAGCTATAATTATACTTTAGGCTTGAATGAAGGGAAAAGGGGATCTTAATTCTCTGGCAAATACCTGGCCATAAATTCAGATCTCTAAACCACCGTGTGTACTTGAAAAGGTGGACTATTGGTGCTGGTAGAAAAAAACCTAACTCTAAACAACAAATTAAAGTAATTTTCTGATGCTCTGAAGGAGAATCACCACAAATTCTGCCAAGATGATGGAGGCACAGACTTGATCATGTAGAAGGATCAATGTTTTCAACTTTCTAGAGGAGATGAGGCCTGCAAAGGAGTCAAAGAGACCAGGAACTTAGACTGAATGAATACAAAAGTGGTAAGACAAGGAGTCGCTATCAAAATGCATGTGAAATATTTTTTTGTTTCACTGACCTTGTACTAGAAATCATCAAAAATATTTAGTACTGATGTGATTTTTCCCCTCAGTTACTTAGGAAGTAACGTGAATGAGTCGGTGTTCAACCTTAGAATATACCAGACCAAAATAATTTACACTACCCATGAGTAAAAAGCTCAACAAATACAAAAGTATTAAAATTATTTATACAGTGGTCTGTGATTGTAATGAAACTGTATTAGCCAGCTTTATTGCCGAGATACCTTACACCCACACCTTAAAGAAAAACAGATTTAGTATGTTCGTGGCCTGAGAGGGTTCAGTCCATGGTTTCTGGTTTTGCAGTAAAAACATCATGGTAGAAGGGCAGCTGGCTGGCTTGTGGGATCGTCGAAGGTGGCGAGGGACACTGGATCCAGGGATTGGTGCGGGGCTATTCTGCTCATGCCACCATATGCCACTGAGATCACAGGTTGGAGGGAAACTGGGGAAGTTGCCCCTGAACCAGTAGAATCCAGCACAGCTGGGAACCCAAGGTGCCTGTGACAAGAGAGAAGGAAAGGGCAGAGCTGGTGGATGAAGTGCTGGTGGATGAGGGGCCTCCTATCAAAAAGACATGTCTATGATTACTGATAACAGAAAATGCTCCTGGATAAGGGGAACAGAAAACAGCAGTATCAACACCTGTGAGGAATATTCATCACACCAGCAGAACAGAGGCCTCGTTTTCTTTTAATTTGGGGGGTTTTTTGTTGCTCTTTTTTTATTTACAAATCTTCCTTTTTCTCTGTCATTTTTGCTTGTCCATTGGTATTTTATTGAATATAACCAGGATTCTTCTTTCTATACATGTCTATTAATATATGTGTATTTTTATTAACTTGTTTTATTAGTTTTCCACTTCAGTAACATAGCATTGCAAGTTGTTTAGACATAGCTTCGAAAACCGAAGTTTGATTTGGAAGGATCTTTCGCTTTCCCCATTGGATACACTCTCCTTATCTCTCCTCCCGCTTCGCAGCTGTGCTCTCTTCTTGGCCCCGGTTTTCTACTTTCTTTCATTTACTTTTGTCTCTCTGACCTCCCTTCTTTACTTTTCTTCTATTTTTTGTTTTATGTTCTTCTTGCTCCTCTCAATACACAGCCTTATCATTAGTCTGAATATCATTAAGGTTTGATTTTCTGTACCCTGCAATATTAGACTTTTCTCTTTGACTTCCCCTTGGATAGTGAAATAACAAAGATCTTTCTAAACAAGGTCTCCATTATCTGATCGTTTATATATACTTACATTTTTATAAAGAAAATAGAATTTTTTTCTAGTGCAGAATCTTTGCTGTACACTATTGCTATCTTTTGGGCAAGAGTCTCTTAAAGGCTGATGTGTGAGCCCCAGCATAGCTCCAAATCTCTCTTCATATTCCCATAGCCACTTTTTCCCTGTCCCCTGGAGTCCTAGCGATTTTAGTGACTCGCTACTCTCACCACTCCCAGAGATTTCTGTCATTTCTTATTAACTGTGATGGCAGCTTCTAAGTAGATTCCCTATGTTTTAATTAGCCTATTAATCTCTTCTTATTCTTCTCCCTTGAGAATGCCACCTACCTTTCTCACAATGATATAGGTGTTACAGAGCCGTCAGCCAATGAAAATGGCCTCTCGAGCATCGTACTCTATCGTGCCTAGTAGAGGAGAGTGCGGTCTGTCAGGTTCAGAGTCATTAATACAGAAACAGCAACAGGTGCCACAGATCAGGTAAAAATATCTCTACAAATTTTTCCCATAACCTTTTTCATTGGGGCTTTCCTATATATATGTAGCAAATGTCCTTAAAGTTCCCCCAACAGATTAAGAATCTGGTTACTGGGGTCATTTATGCAAATTGATGATCTCCAAAGCCCTACCAAAATTAGGCATTGAACAAGCTACACGTCTTAGCACTCACATAGCCAATTTAAATAGTCAGAAGCAATTGGATCCTTGCATTTTGCTCATCTTGAGAGGAGTTTCATTCAAGAGCATGCCACCAAATCTTCTTCAACATACTTTCTAGATTTTCTAACTATGTATGTAAAAAATAAAATATATTTTATTTTGAATTTTAGTCCAGACCCTGGAAAATGCATGTTTGAACATTTCTAACCCATAAACATTAAATCTTTAATCATTTACAAACTTTGCTTTTTAAAATACATTTCATTACTTATGTGGTATTAAATGTCCTTGTGATCGATTTATTTGGGAGATTTATTTGAACTTATAATTTCTTTCTCCCTTGAACAACCCACACTATATATTACAGAGCATTCTTTTCAAGTTTGTCTGTTACTTTTTATACATGTGTTGTATCATAAAAAATAATTAAAATTATTCTAAAATTAAAACTAAGTAAATACAAGAAAATGCAAATAAAATGTAAGCTCTATTCACATCAAAGAACAAATATAACTTGATGTTAGCTAATATTAAAAAACAGATTTTGACAAAAGAAGCCAAAATTGTTTATTAGTTTCTTCTACTATAAATAGCACAATAACTTTAACATCATTTGAGTTATTTGCAAAACTACTTAACAGAATTTATTCATCAGCTCACAGAATTTTTCTGCAGTAGAAAAATATTAGAAAATCTTACTAAATAGGGTCTTTGATACCTGATTTGTGACTAGGTTCTCAATGAACATTCCCTTCTCTCTTCTTGTTTCTTTACAATCCTACATGTCACCACTCAAAAGTCTTGAAACCCCCTTTTGGGGGGTCATAAAGATGTATCAAAACCTTTTCTTTTACTTCCTTTTTACTGTCATTTTTGTTTCTCAGGTGAATTTATGTTTCCTATTTTCTCTTATCTCTGCCACTTCTCAGCCTGTTTTTCATCATATTATTCTTTCACGTTCTTCTGATCCTAGACTATTAAAGATTTTGAAAACTATTTAAACAAGTATGACAGTATGTGTTGACATGTAATTGGCTCTTTGGAACGAGTCATTGTTTTCTATCCCCAGTGCAGTGATAGAGGCAGATCCTGAGTGCTCTGAAAATAGTTTCCAAAGCTAAGGACTGACATAAGGAGTCCACTCGCTGAAGACAGCTCCGGCACAGTGGTAGCGCCTTCCACCCCACTGGGCCTGCAACTTCCAACAAGACTCTTGAGAAAAGGTAACAAGATGCTTTCAAAAATTCATGTCATCGCCAAAATAGATCCCAAACACATCAGAGCAGATGAATTTCCAGGAAAACCACAAAAAAGCAAATGCTAAAACATAAAACAAATAAGCATCTGAGAAAAAAATACTGACATGAGCAACCAACTTAAAGAACAATGAGTAAGCACTCGAATAAAGCATTGAGCAAAATAACCAGCAAGTCTGAGAAGACACACCCAAGCTACTGAACGAAGAAACCGCGCACTAAGGATGGGAATGCGGGGCGAGGAGTTAGCAAGGTGAGATCAAAAGTGATCAAGATCCCATATACATAGGCACACATGCACCAATCCCTGAGAACAAATGCAAATATTATGAATCACAAGCATATGCTAATAAGAAATGGAAATTGATATTTGTTTACTTAAGTGCTAGATTGTCGAAGTCCAAATGGCACAAATAGTAGGAAATCTCCTTCCTTACCTGCCCTCCCCAGCCATGTCATTGCCCGATAGGCTTATGAAGAAAGTGTATATGATATGATACAAGGGTTGGTGTTCCGCATGGGATCAGATTTCTACTCTCCAAGGCTGATCTGGTTATAGCCATTGCTGAGTCCCCAGTCTGACAGTAACAAACACCCACCCTGAGTCCCTGGTGTGACACTATAGCCAAGGGTGACCACGACGCACCCTGGTGGTAGGACTGTTATATTGGACCACTGCTATCATGGATAAGAAACTGCTATGTCCTTATGAGAACACTTATTCTGGGTGTGGATTTGCCTTTGCCGCATGTAATGCTACTGCCAAAATTCACTTCTGTGGGTTTTTAGAATGCTTCCTCCATTGTGTTATTATTGTACAAGCGCTGCTCCGAGAGAAGAATGTGTTTCACAGCCAGCGAAGGGTGGCAGTGGTTTTGTACTCATAGAATTCTGTCCTTCATATTCTCCACTATCAGAAGCACCTGGATATTTTTCCTATTTTATTAGTATATATATGATATACAATGATTACGTTGAACTTGAGTATTTTGGGCGCCTATATATTGCATCAACATTACAATCCCCACCCCACCCCCATTCTGGCCCCTCTATCTCCTTCTTCATTCCCTTAACTCCCAATACCCCATGCAATTGGTTCTAATAGTTGCACCTGGATTGATAGAAATGGTGGAAAGCCCTTTTGAAGATGTAGTTATGGTGCTCCTAGTTGGCAATACTTTTCAGAGCTGGAACAAGGTTCTCCAGAAGGCTGTATATGCGCTTAATCAGCAAGCAATATTTGACACTCTTTCTCCTGCAGCCATGACTGATGGCTCCAGAATTAAATGGGCGAAAATGGAAAGAGGATCAGGAACCCTTGACTCTAGTGACACACGAGCTACATTTCTGCTTCCTGTTCCATGACCTGTGTTCTCCTGACTTAAATGCCTTAGCTCCAGAAGGTGAAAGAGTTCTACCAGAAGGCACAACAAGTGCACGTGACCATTCTGGCCTCCTGTGCCCTTGAGTCCAAATGCTAAACAGGAAGCTAAGACATTGGAGGGCGTGATTCATCAAGATTATGAAAAGGCACTGAAGTGCTACGCAAAAATAGAGGAAAAAAATGAGTAAGTTTAGACAGCAAAAAGTGCCTCTGGCGTCTCCTAGCATTCCTGTGCACTGTTGTTAAAATTAATGAGGAAACTTATAATGACCTAATGCAGGCAGGATGTCAAAAGGTCCAGGTCCTTCAGGAGTTGAAGGTATGAGTCATCCCTTCAGGTTAAAAAAGAAGACGTGCTGAGATTCCTAAGGACCAGAAAGAATAGCCTACAAAATAGATACTTAAAAAATTGTAGTTATGCCATGACCAGTTACTGAAAGAAGGACTGTAGTCATCAAGAGTATTTCTATTCTACCTAGTTAATGTGTGTATGTATGTATATATGCATATATATTAAGCAGATATATTTGGTTTTTTGCTTTGTGTTTCTCATACAGCTCAAAATAATTTTTCCTACTGTTTAAAGATAGGAATTCATACACTTTCAGTTCTCTTTAGGGTAGTTGTACTGTATTAGATGGAATTATGAACTTCATATTTTATTTACTTGTAGATTAAGTACAGATTAAGAAAATATATCTGGTTGTCAAGCTAGAAAGGGGTAGATTTTAACCCTCATGATATGTCAGTTTTACTGGATTAGGAAATGTCTGGCGAATTAATTAAAGCACACGACTGGATGAGGCTGTGTGTGTGTTCTGATGTGGTTGGTATGTAACCCAGCAGACAAAGGGGAGATGGCCGGTGCTGGTTGTGGGTGGGACACATACATTCAATGGATTTGCACCTCATCTAGGACAAGTAAAGAAGAGATCTGTTGATTTTTTTTTTTTTTTTTTTTTTTTTTTTTTTTTTTTTTTTTTTTTTTTTTTTTTGTAAATTCCAGTTTCTTCGGCCTTCTTAAGCAGACTCCTGCCAGCAACTTTTCAAAGAGTTTCCAAGCTTTCTGTCTGGCAGTTACCTTTGTGATCTGTCCTTCTCTGTGGATCCCATCTTCTCTAGCAACAACTGGAGGTTCTGCACCTGCAACCCAGTTGTTGTGAATTTTCCTGCTTCTGATCCTGTAAATCTGAATAAGTATGCACACACACACACACACACACACACACACACACACACACACACGGTTCAGTTCCTCTAAAGAATCCTAATCAATACAATTATAATAGGAATTTTGTATCACTCATTGAAACCTTTTTCTTTTTAAAATAAGTCAACTAAACTGCTGACTGACTCCCAGACCTAAACCATGAAGAATTAATCAGATCATATATACTTCCACCTTTGCTCACAGCCAAGCTACTTTAGAGAAATTCTAAGAAATGAAATGTATAGAAGGAATGGCATGTAAGCTTGTATTAAAGTTTGATAATTATTCATCTTCCTAGAATAGGAAGAACCAAACCTCTATGACTGGCCTTACCTCAAATGTCTTATCCATTGCCATGCAATCTTTCTTTCCCCAGGTTATATGAAAGACATCATTGTATATTTTATTTGCTCTATCTCAATACACTGTTTATCACAGAATTAGTACTTATCGTATAACCATTTTCTTCTCCAATATTATTCCCAAAGGATAAAGAGCTTTCCTAAACAATTATCACTGTAGTTAATCCCTGAATATAAAAGTATGTATTATGCTAATAACACACATTGCATTTAATTGAATCAATAAAAGGATTCATAGACATGTCACAACACAGATATTTTAGACAAATTCTAATGGAGTAATATTACAGCGTATATGGGCTTGAATTGGATGAAGCATTTTCTGTCAAGAACTTGCCCCAATTTTTGACCTGAATTCTTTGGATATACGGCAAAAACGATCAGAAGGGTGGCATGAGCCCATGGGGAACATTGTATGCCATCAGTGTACACCAATGTGTTCACATGCCTTAACCCCTGCCCATCTCTCCTCCCTCCCAACGCCTCTTGGAGCCACAGATCTTCTTGCATCTACCTAAACAACAGAAGTACCCTTTCTATATGCTTTGCATTTGGTTCCTCCAAGCATCTGTTTCTTAATCAGAAAACTGGGGAAAACAGTACATTTTTATCCATATGTTAAATCAAAAACAATAAAGAGACAAAGATGAATATTATAAAGAAAACCAAAATGCAGCTCTTTCTTTTTAAGGAGGACAAATCAGAATGTGTGATTCTGTATCCTCTGTCCAATTCAATCAGAGTATAACAGAATGAAAAACTACTGCTGTTTTGATTTTTATTCTCTGTATTCTGGTATTTAGAGCAAACTGCTTGAAATTTTAATTTACACAGCAATCTTGCATGGTAAATACTATAGTTAGCAACTGAGACTGTTTCCTAAGCGACATATAATTCTCTACTTTAGGTAACTTAAGAAAAATAAGAATGTCAAAGTAAATGTCTTCTACAATTGTACAGATCTACTAACTGAAATCATTTTTCTTGTTTCCTTTTGTTCTAGTGAATGAAAATCCTTCATTTCTGGCCAGTATTTTTTCCTGAATAGAACATTAAATAAAACACCATTTGATGTGTGACATTATGGAGGCAATCTCAATGAAAGAAGTTAAGTACTGGGAGGGGGCAGTGGAGCGCCTGATTGAATATGTTGACAAAAATGCCGAAGGTTTATAAAACCAGCCTCTGACAGAGAGAACAATGGAAGAGCGAGGCTTCCTCAGTTGAAGAGCGCTTCCCACCAGGAGCGCCAGTATGGACTTGAGGGAGCCTTCCGGAAGTCAGTGCAATATTATCTCCACTATTTGTTGGCCTCATCAACGCTCCTTTGATGTACTAATTTGAACTTCCAGCTGATAACAAAAGGCTTCAAGTCAGTAAAGTTTACAAGAATTGCGTAACCTTTTCTCTGGAAAGCAATAGCACAGGAAACAATAGAAAGAATCAGTCTCTCTCCAGTAGAGGCTCTTACTTCTTTCAGACATTTAAAACGGCTGGAGACCATGTGTACTACCTTCGCAGAGGTACAGGGGAGCAGGGGGATGCTGTTGGTCTAGTCCAGGGTCACCCAAGCCCTAAGCTGTGGACCGATAAGAACCTGTGGTCTAAGAAGGACCCGGCTGCTGGGATCAATAAACAGCAAGCACTGAGTGAAGTTCCACCTTCTGTCAGTGCATTCCTATTAGATCCTGATGTCGCTGCCCTCACAGGAGGCAATGTCACTCCCCACTTCCCACCCACTGCTGCTCACCACTGCAGAGCCATCCTTCAACAACTGACTGTATAACAAGTGAACCACACACCACTTTCCAGTCCTTGGGACAATGGTCTTGAACTAAGCCAGTCACTGGTGTCAAAAGCGAAGTGGACCAATGGTCTAGTGGATAGAGGTCCCAGAGCTGCAAAACATCCTTCAATGACAAAACAGATGTCAGAACGAGAAGCTACTCAGCTCAAAAAGCCAGTGGTGTTGACACGGTGAGCTCTGCCCCAGAATAAGGCTGGCAGTGTCAGTTGGTCCAATCTGTCTCAACCGCAGATACAGAAAGTAACATTTTTTAGTTAAGAAGTCTTTCATGGAAATGGGCCAACTTGTGTGTCCCTGATGAATCTTTCAAACCCGAAGCCACAATCTAGACTATGTTGGTGGATAGTATCACACTCTGCACTCTCCAGGTGGCTTAAACCAAATGACATTTCAGAAGGAAAAACAGGTTAATACTAACTAACCATGTTCATTTCTAGGAGACATTGGCAAGAAAAAATAAATTAGTAACAACTGCAAAATTTGTTTATAAAATTAAGTCTATGATAGGAAACCTGTCAAATAGCCAAAAATTCATATATTCATATTTCATGTCAACATAAGAAAATGTTTAGTTTTGCTTGATTATTTTAGATATTTCTGCTGAGTTTTTTGTACATAAATTTTTAATATTTATCTAGTTTTATCTTGGACATTTCCAAATTAATTTATCAGAGTTATTTGGAACTTAATATCTGATAAACACATTTTTAATTCAGAAATTATTCTGCAGTGGTGTCTCAAAATAAAAAGTAAATAAAATTGGAATACATGTGTTCTTTCTTGTTTTGTAAGAATATAAATTATTGAAAGGCTAGTGATCTAGCAATCAAAATAGTAAATTGATGAAACTACTTCTGCACATTGTTAAAGATTTTTAATGTAAGAGCTCTCTAGGGTAAGAAAAATGGATAACAAGGAGACTTCAAAAGACTTTGTTATTCTAATTGAAGGCAAATTTTTGGTCTTTACAAGCAATGGTAACAATTTCTAAGAAGGCTGAGTCCCAAGACCTTGGGTGAAGTCACTACCATAACAGATGCAGACTTGAAATTCACAATGCACGCATAGTGACAATTCGACTGGCAAACACCTTAACATTTTGGCTTTGTCGACCCCACCTGCTAATAACAGTTCTGGTGTTTGCCTTGTGTTTCATCACTTTAATTGCTGGTGGGACCATAAACTGATATAACCACTATGGAAAGCAATATGTATATTTCTTTGAAAGATGAAAATAAATATTCTATTAGAATCGGTGATACTTCTTTTAGGTATCTTTCCAAGAGTTAAAAGCAACACATAATAGAGATACATATATATCCATTTTTTTAAGAAAAAAAATTTCTTGAGACAGGGTCTCGCTCTGGTCCTGAATTCACTTCAGAGCCCAGGCTGGCCTTGGACTCGAGGCAATCCTCCTGTCTCAGCCTCCCGAGTGCTGGGATTGCAGGCATGCACCACCACACCCAGTTTATGTGGTGCTGGGGAATCGAACTCAGGTACTTAACGCTTGGTTTAGCGCTTGCTCAAGCGCTTTAACCACTGAGCCATTCCTCCAGCCCCTCTTAAGAAAATTTTTAAATTTTATATGTATAGATGAATTCCAAATTCCATAGCATATTAAAGGCACGAGCTTTGGGGAATCCATTCACATCCATGTTGACAAAAATGTTACTTTTTAGATATTCATCTCTTTCCTAGGAGTCCATTGTCCCCTTTCTACCCTATCACCTGTGTTGAGGCCTTTTTGTGTCCTTAGGAGCACAACTGACATCAGCTAAATTATGGAAGATGTGAAATGTCTATCAGCAGACCAATGAATACAAAAATTGTGGTATATGTACATATGGAGTTCTACTTTTCTACAAAGACAGGTAAGTTGAATGACTATATATGTAAATAGATGGAACTTGAGACCACCATTCTTAGTGAAGTGAGTCGAACTCAGAAGGTACAAAATCATGTGATTTTTTCTAATATGAGAAACCCAGAATATAGGTGTTTTATAGAACCAAAAGGGTGTGATAGTGGTAGTTGGGAAGGAGGGTGGGACAGGAAGCAGGAGGGCCACAACAGCAGGGGAAGGGAAAGGATTTCAAGTTGTTATGATATATTATGTGCACAAAATCACGAAATTCTCAAGCTCAATGCAGCCATAATTTGATGACACTTGGGAAGGCCCAGTAAATATTGCATTTTGGTTTGTTTGCTTGCTTGCTTTATTTTTAAAGTTGGGTCACTCTCCTCACTGCTTCTCATGTCAAACCAGCTCCAATCCTAGAATGAAGAGTTTGACCTCTCATCCACCCTTCCCAAAGCAGAAGGCAAATGGAAGGAGGCCCTTCCAAGTTTGGATAATCATGTAGTAAATTTGAAATATTTTTTTTTTGTTTTCAATCTCAGTCAGTTGCTTACTCTTTCCTAAGAACACTTTGTCTTGTTCTTCATAACCTAGTTTATCAAATATAAAAAATGTGGAATTCATGAGAACTCAATAAAACACAATTGTATTAATCCAGATGCACCTGAAAAAAAAATTGTAATTTGTGCTATCTACTAATATGAGATTTGGATCACAGAAAGCAAAATATTATGTACTTAGATAAGATACATATGTATGTATCATAGCCTTTGGCTCAAATGCAAGAGAAAAATGGTACTTAATACTTTCAAAGTTTTGTAGCTATGTTATTTCTGGTGTTTATAACCTGCTATGGCTTGGATCTGGAGTGCCCCCAAAAGCTGCCTGTATGTGTATGCTGTTGAGAAATGGGGCCTGGCTGGAAGGAGGAGATTTCTGGGTAGCTCCGCCCCCTCCCTCCTGACTTGGCTTCTGTCTTCATGGTTTTAAACAGCTTTAATCCAGCTCCAGATTTGCCAGGTGCTTCTATCAGTGCTAACCATCTACCAAAAGAACGAGAGCTCCAGAAACCATGAGCTAACAAAAACTTTTCTTCTTTGAATTATGATGTTGAGTGTTCGGTCACAGTAACAAACATGTAACTAGGACACAGGCATTTAGTGGTTCACAGCAACGGTGACAGAAAGGATGAGACAACAAAGGAACAGCAAAGAAAAGAACAGGTTGGGAGGTTAGAAAAGTTAGTTGACATGAACAGATTGTGAAGCGATTTTCTAAAGATAGATATGCTTTATTCTTTAGTTTACACTTCTATGTAGCCTTCTTTTAAATAACAATTCACATCCATCGGTTGTGTTAATATTGTGATAACGTACTTGAATTTTAGATTCTCAATTAATTCAACTTTCCTCCCTGTCTCCAGGATATACACTGTCTGTCCCCAGGGTCCATGGTAATTTGTGAGTGACACTAATATTTAACAAATGATGTCCATGGATGTTCCAGATACCGTGGAGGAAGCTAGGAAGTTGCAGGATCCCCAGAACAGTTGAGGCAGGTGCTGGCAGGGCCATGCAGCCGGCTATGGAAGCCCTGTGATAGACAGCAGGAGTCAAGTGTGTCGAGAAAAGTGGAGGAAGAGTAAGCAACCAGAAAAATTTCCATATGTAGTTGTTAAAATATACATTCCATCAGATGTTACATGAAGATTGCATCAGATCCATCAACTATCCAAGCAGATGGTGTTATTTTAATAAATTCCTTTTACCTTTCTAAGATCAAAAATTGTACATAACTAACTCAGTCATAACTCACTAATTTTAATGAGATTGTTCTGACCTGCTACTTAGCCCACAAAGCTTTTCTGCCTGTCATTGTACACCTTGTGCTTGTGGACAGACCTTCTGTACCACCTCGCCAAGGAATTTCATAGCCTACCAGCCTTGCCAGGCAAATATGTTCAAGTATAACAGGTTCACTGGAAAGCAGAAGTCACAACACAAAGAATCTTTAATTGCCTGGAGACACACCTGGTGCTGCTTTTGTCCACAGGTAACCTCTATGGTAGGAAGTGTTTGAAAGGCCTCACTGGGCAAAGACAAAAATTTAGGCTAAATGTTCTATCTTGGCAAAAGTTGAACAGAACAGGTGACCTGGTCATGCATACTGTGAGATTCTAACATCAAGATTTCCACTGTGTGGACAGGTGCCACCTGCCTAGAGATGGGTGGATAAATATTTTCCAGGGAAAGAAAATCAGAGGGGAATATCTGTAAGGAAAGAGCTTCCTTCTGAGTATTTCAAGGCTCTGAAATTTTGACCACATTCTTTCTCTTGCCTACTTACACTGAAGTATTACAATTGGATTGGCAGAAAAAGAACAAAAACTCAGAATGGATGGACCCCCCTCACCCCACTCCAGCCAGAGAACACCATAGAAAGCAGAGATGCAAACTCTCTTACAAGCATTAGTTTTTAGGTCATAAAAGATGTGTATCTTTTTCAGAATGCTCTTTGTTTCGTAGCTGATAGAAAATGATCTCATCATAACCTTTGTTTTGCTTGTAGCTCCTCATTTGAATTGAATGCATATAATTGTTTTTAATCACTGCAAATAATTTGTCATACCGAGTTACAATTAATATTTCTAATATGCATATCCGTTTATTTAGGACCATTTGGACATTGGCAAAATAAGAGCTTAGCAGGGTTTTTCTTTTTTTTTTTTTTTGAAGTTCCTCGACATAATCTATCATCTAAAGGACAATATTTTACCACAAAAAAATTAACAAAAGCAATTTCATATATCTATTTTGGGGTCCTCAATACATGTCATCACATGTCATTTTGTTAATGAATAAGAGAAATCTGTCACCAACACAAACTTAAAGAGCACATTAACCAAGGGAAATAGGAAATAATATTAGTACTTAAGTTATTTTTTCAGTGTGAATTGAATTTCTGAGATCATTAAATTGTTCTCTGATGTTTGTCTAATCTGTTCCTCTTTCCCTGTCACATTTAAAAATATTGCTTATATTATTATACCTGGCCTAATAAATGTTATTTTAAGGCTCAAACACCAAAGTTGAAATATAAGCAGTTCAAAGTTAGTTAACATTTACATGCAAATCCAAACACAACTTTAATTTACAATAGGTAATGAAAAATTTTAATAGTTGTTACTAAGTTCAATAGATCAGAGTCTACTATATACTCAGATTTACAACTAATAGATTGCCAAATCAGCTGATATTTTCAGAAGTATCAATGCAGTTATTGTTCACTAAATTCTCTGGGGGCTCCCAGCCCAGATGCTGGAAGAATTCAGAGATGCCACTTCTCCCTCTCTCACTGGGCAGCACTTTCCTGAATCAACCTCTGGTCCCCTACCCTGCCATATATCCCTCAGTACAGAGGACTGCAGCCAGGACCCTTCATCTCATAGACATTTTCTCACCAAACCCCACCCCATCAAACGTGAATGAAAACAGCTATTCTTCACTGAAACTTGGGATGTGTTTTCATGGGTGGAGGAAAAATCTCCTGACCCCTTTGCCCAAATTCCTTAGTTAGTCATGACATAGCTCTCTGGCACTTAAGCCATCCAGTGCTATCCTCATTATTTCTAAAGAAGTTGGGTACAGACACTACATGGAGAATTGATTCATTTCAAAACAGCAAAAAGATGGCTCATCGGAAGACATTAAACATAAAGAGCATATCAGAGACAATTTTAAGAAAACACAAAAAAAATCTTAATTGGGTGAACAGAAGCCAGTTTCTTCCTAGTCCATTGGTCAAACGTGTTTCTATATTCAAGTAAACTTCCTGAATCTCCACATGACTCCTCTTCTAATAACATCATTTAACCTGGATTATTTCCATGTGGAAAAACATTACACTCTATTATGCTCCTACATTTTAGATGACTAATAGCTTTGAGAGAATCCAGCCTGACTCATAAAATTCCATACCTTTGGCTAAAGCTCATCCTTATCTCTGACCCAAAGTTTAAGGGAACACTATGAAGAAACAAAGTTAAACAAGTACTAATATTTGAACACTAAGAGGCACTTCTTGGGTGATTGAGTTGATCCTATAATCAAAGAAAATAGCAACTACCCTGCCTGACCAGAACTTCCATCCCTGACGTCAGACACAAGTTTTAGAGTGTTCTATCCTTCTCTACTGCATGATCTCAGATTCTCATAAAATTTCCAGTTACATGAACACTGTACTGTACCAATGTACCTCTGGTGACAACTGCTGAGGCCACATCTATGCCATCTACTCTAAGACTGTTTCCAGTCATCCACCCCTTGGGAAGCTTCCTTTAGATTTATAGCTTTTTAATGCATGCTTGGCTATCAGGCAAAGATCCCCTATTCCTAGCTGTGGATCTATATTTGACCATGATCCATTAGAAATATGGCTGCCCAGCAGGTGTTGAGCAGCTGGCAAGCAAGGACTCTGTAATTGTATTTCCAGGCCTGCCCCTCCCTCAAGTTACCATCTGAACTCAGTCTCCTGTCAGACCAGATGTGCCATTAGAATCTCACAGGAGCAGGAACCCAACTGTGAGCTGTGCTAGAGAGCGATCTAGGCTGTGTGCTCCTTATGAGAATCTGATGTGTGACGATCTAATGTGGAGCAGAGGTGTTGGGGCTGGAACAAGCCTTTTATCCCCACTCTAGTTCAGTGGAAAATTTTTTTTCCAGGAAACTGGAACGTGACTCTCTAAAAGCTGGAAAACAAAGACATACAGTGTCTCTTCTTTACAAAGTGAATGGACCATTTGTTAATTTAAACTTTAAAAAAATCATCAGTTTCTTTTCTTCAGGTCACAGAGAATCAGAAAAACTATCGCCATTTTCCTATCAAAATTCTTCCAAAAAATAGAAACTACACTTGCAAATAAGTAAAACCTACTTTAGAACCACAATGAAATCAGGTGGGTCCCATTACAAGAATCAAAGGGTTGACTTCGAGGAATCATTCAGCCATGGCACATAGAACGAGGAACCCTCAGGACCTGTATGAGAACAGCCACATTCTGTAACAGAACTTACAAGGCTCTGATAAACAACACAAGAATCTCTTTAATCACAAGATACCTGATCTTCTACTCACTGAGCATAGAAAGAGGAATGGATGAGGGGAGCTCCGCTGCCTCGAAAGGACTCGAATGAAGCCAATCTCAGGGCCCACTCTCCTCACAAGCCAGAGAGATAACCTGTGTGTGCAGCAGTGCTGGGGTTTCACAGGAATCTCTGCACAATAGACACGGGGACACTGCCCAGTCTATGTTGTGACAAGCATGAAATCAAAAGAGGGTGAATGAAACAGTGAGGAAGAGAACCAGAGAGGGGCAAGAAAAGGATGAAATACACAAAAAAAGAAAGAGAAGTTTTGAAGGAGGTGATATCGGGTGCTGCACTCAATGTAAACGTTTTTATACCTGAAGGGCAAATTCCATCCCATGTTCTTTTGCTCCTCCCTTTTCGCTGTTCTTTTTCTCCCCTGAGATTTTTCTTCGCAGTACCATGTGATGGGCCTTTTAGTGTTTGAGGTAGAGACAAGCAGAACTCTGTGTCTCTACGGATCAGAATTCAAACATTCTACCTCTCTTTAAATGTGCACGAAATGTTCAAGATCAATGTAAACTTTATATTTTGCACTTAAACGTATCAATAAAATGGGGGAAAAAACTAAAAGAAAAAAAATCACCTCGACGCCTACAGGACACAATTCTAGAAAATCAAATCTCTTCCCACATAAACAGGGTTATTGTCATTCACATGTCACGCTGCCCCCGGTGTGACAACCCAAGCCCTTCAGCTCGCAGCAGAATATTCTGACAGAAAGCAACCTCAGAATCACAAATCAAAAGCAAATCACAAATCATTAATCAATCAAATGCCTCTTATTGCCAAATGTAGGGAAAATGTCAGCCCTCTGTCACTTCCAGTCTTCTTTGTAAAAGGCACACAACTGTGAGGAAATTGTTGTAGTATTAATTGCAAAGTTATTTGTGGTGAAACCTGTAATGTAAATAAGTTTCCCCTTTAACTTCTCCCCCCACCAGTTTCTACATATTTCCAAAATTCATGATGGCAGTTATTACAGGTAAAATTTGGCAAAAAGAGAGAATGTAATTGCATCAAATGTAAGTTCACAATTAGCCCACCTGCAAATCCATGCTCAATTTATTCCAAGCACAAATTTAATATTTCTGGTTAACCACCAAGAGTGTGATAGTAAAAAGCCTGTCCTTGACTCTGCCATATAAACGGGACGCTGTCATTTTCAGGCAGGACTGAGAGCAGCCACAGGTAGACGGTAGGCAAGAAAAATGTGTACTGTGATAAGTCAACTTATCAAACTATCAGAGTCAAGATGGAGTCAGAGTGGGAACTCCGGAAAGGCTGCTTCCAAAGAAATCAACTCGAGAGGCAGATAGCCAGAGGAAAATACACCTCAGGACTGTAACAAAATCCATAGGATTAGATGTAAAAACGAAGTTAGGCAATGACTGACTGGCGAGTTCGCGTGTGCGGTCTCCCCCACTCCCACAGAAGTTTGAGAATGCCACGATAGAGACACTATCCAGGACCCCTCCAGCCACTCCCAGGAAGAAGAGAAGAGATAGAGCTGTGGCTTTCATGCGGTCGCACACTGAAGATGCTGTGGTGAAGCAGGCTGTCCTTTCTCCTGTGGAAGATGCGAAGGAGTTGTGGAATTAAGCAAGCCAAGCAGCAGCGGCGAAGCCATGCCTCAGGGAGAAACAAAGGACAGTAGCAGCGAGGGTGAGCCCCTGTGCTATCAGCCCCACCCACTCACCCTAAAGGGGCAGGAGGCAGACAGCCCTATAAACACAAACTGGGCCAGGCTATGAATGGTGAGAATTGCCTAGCTCTCCGTACTTTAGGAGTTGGCTGGCCTTGGTGCCTTGGTGACTGGGGCCTGCTTGCAGATGGAGGAAGACAGGACCTGCTGGGAACAGCACACAGACAACTGGGAAATGCCCGGACCAATGGCTGGATACCAAGCTCGCTGACCAAGAGATCAGGGCCTGGAAATGGTTACATCCAAGAAGTACTTGAGGGTAACTGGTTTTTGTTACTGGTTTGTTGTTGTTGTTGTTGTTGTTGTTGTTGTTGTTGTTGTTCCTGCTGTTGTTGCTGTTTTCTACTGTTGTTTTTTTTGTTTTGCTTGTTTTGGGGGGACTTTTTACTTCTGTTTTTATTGGGCTTTTTTTGTAGTTGTTATTGGATTTGTTTGTCTACTTGTTTGTTTTGTTTTTCTTTCTGTTTGTCTGGGTTTGTTTGTTTGGTTTGGTTTGGTTTGGTTTAGCTCCTTACTTTTCCTACAATTGATTAGGTTTTCTTATTTTATTTTTATCCTTTTTTTCTGCTTTTCCTCTCATTTCCTCTCCCCTCCTTCTGCCTCTTTACTTGTTAGCTTTTGAATCTCTCCCTCTTTTGATTAACTCTCTAAGCCCTTTTTGATGAATCTTTCTGCAGATCCAGAGCTTTGCTCTTTCTTCTTCATTCATAACTCTCTCTAACTCATCTGAGTCTTGCTTATAATACTTTTCTCTATTTGTTATTCTCTGGCCGGGGTAGAAATACTGTCAGGTCTTTCTCTAGCATAAAAATGTTCTCTGCTTCCTATTTCATACCTAAAGGTAATTTCTAATCTTAGTCTGCTCTCCCATCATCCCAATTTGCCTTAATAATAGACCTGTCAAGTATCAATAACTTACAACCACATAGACAGACTAGTAGAGATGTGTTATATATATACTACTTAACTAGTAATAAATTAGTACCATAGTTTTGTATATGTAATATTATCAATGACATAGTGATAACATGAACACATTTCTTCAGTAGCCTCCTGAACAATTTATATAGAAGTCTCCTTTATTGTTAGATCACAATTAGAAGGTTAAGAAGAAACTGGGGGTATATATCAATATTTGGTTAGTGCAGTGGCTTGGATCTGGAGTGTCTCCCAAAAGCCTCATGTTCCTATGGCTACTGGCCAGGGTTGGGAGGTGGGGCCTGGCTGGAAGTTTGGGTGCTTGGGACTTGACCTGGAGGGGGTTATTGCTGGTTCCACCGTTCCTCCCAGTTCCTGCACTACCATGTTGTGAAGATCTCTGCCACTACAGCTCAGAGTCTGGCTCTACCCCCACACCAACCCTGCCATGTGCTTCCATTATTTTCCTGATGCCCACCTGTGAATGGACTGTGACCTTCTGAAACTGTAAGCTAAAATAAGTCTTTCCTCCCCAAGTTGTAGATGTTGGGTATTGAGTCACAGCAAAGAAAAAGTAACTAAGACAGTTAGAATAAGTAAGTGACTAGCAGGAAACAAGTTTAAATATAAACACAAATACAGATCACATTGTTTAAAAGGGCACAGTGGGTGGACCTAATAAAGGCGGACAGCCTCTGACAGTTTGGGTTAGCCCAGAAAAGCAACATAGAGTTCTATTTTTAATGACTATATTACTCTATGATATTAATAGAACAATTTATAAGTCAATAGTAGGTTTAGTTGGATATATAGTGAATGTATATCGTACCCATTAATGATGTGGGTAGAATAGTTGCAATATTAAATTAGCTACTAGGCTCTGCCAATAAGTTGTTAATATTACATAGTAATGTAAATGTGAACCTTTATTCAAAATGTGGATGTTAACATAGATAACAGTCTTCATAATCAAGATACACTGACAAATACTTTATCTGTAGACAAATTATAACTCTGTATTCTGTTCCTCCTTCACCAAGGAGTGGAGGAGATTAAGGTCTCAACAGAAGGGTGGACACTGAGACTGTCTTCAAAATTAATAGCCAAATGAATTGACAACAGTCACAAGTTCTTATACCTGAATGCACTCAAGGAAACACTTAAGGCAGGTGTGGTATAATTAAAGAATCTCTGGAATAGAGTCAGAGTTTATTAACATTACCTGAGCTTCAACTTACTGCAACAGAATCATGAAAAAAGGAAATAATAAATCACCTACAATAAGGCCTGAAACGCCACGAACGGATACCAGGGATATTAAAATAGCAAAACTTACAGACAATAAAAATAAGTATTTATTGGCCAAAAATCTCACACAAGACCCAAAAGAGTTGCACAGGGAGCTCAAAGCAGTCATACATAAAGAAATAAAAACAGCCATCAATATGAAGTTAGAGTATTAGGAAGAAGAAACAAATAAACAGATAATGAATTCAAAAAAATTACTAGATAACAGTTTGGCAGATATAGAAATAATGAAAGCTGAACTCCAAGATATGAAAAACTCACAGGAAAAAATAAGTAACCAGCTTGAACACTTCCATGATAGATAATCAGATCATGAAGATAAAGTGGATAAGAGAACTGCAGTTCCAAGAGAACTGCAAGAGAGAGAGAGAGAAAGAGAGAGACTGGTTACAACAGCTGAAGAATGACTCAAAGAGAAACAACTGCAGAATTATTGGAGTGCAGGAGAAAATTGAGGAAAGAACAAAAGACTTAAAGGACATGTTCAATGAAATTATGGAGGAAAATTTCCCAAATATAGGGAAAGAAATGAACACTGAACTACTGAACGTATATAGAACTCCAAATAATTTTGACCAGGAAAGAATATTTTCATACACATAATAATTAAAATCCCAGAAACTCAACACAAAGACAGAATATAAGATAAAGCTAGAAGGTGACTTACAAAGACAAACCCAGCGGGATAACTACAGACGTCTAAACACAACTTCGAATGGCCAGGAGATCACAGAGTGATATCATCCAAGTGGTAAGAGAACATAAATGCAAACACAGACTGCTACATCCAGCAAAAATATCTCTTGTTGTGGGTAGGATCTGGAGTGTCCCCCAAAAGTCTCATGTATCTTAATGTTATGAATTGTCTATGGAACCATGTGATATTGGTGAATTGGGGTCTGGTCCGGAGGGGTGGCTGCCGTTAAGTTAGGATTAATGGTGTGTAGTGGCCGCACCTGGATGCAGGAGGGACTAATTAATTACTGGGCGGAGACCTGAAAGGATACATAAGCGGCTCCTGCCTTCCTGGAGGACTGGGACTAGTCTCAGCAGGTCTCAGCTTGCCTTCCTGTTTGTGGTGTCCTGAGAAGCTGCCTCCACCTCTGCCTCTGTCCTGTACTTTGATTGCTGCCAGCTGCCCCTGAATGGATTGTGAACATATGAAACTGTGAGCTAAAATAAACCTTTCCTAAATTTGTGAGTGTCGGGTATTGAGTCACAGCAATGAAAAAGTAACTAAGACATCTCTCAAACTAGAGAGAGAAGTTAAGGACTAGACTAGCACTGCAGAAAGTACTTAACGGAATCTTTGATGGAGGAAGAGAAGCCAGTGGCACCAAAGACCCCAGAGAGAAGGAGACTACAGAAAGAGGAGAATGAACTGACAAGAGAGTAGTCAAATAATTGACGGAAGCAACGTAATTGTGACAGGATATAGCAAATGTAGCATGATAATAACATTGAATGTTAGTGGTTTCAACTCATCTATCTAAAGAAACAGACTGCCTGACTGGATCAAAAACAAAACACCCACAAATTGCTGCTTACAAGAGACACACTTCATTCGTAAGGAAACACACACACTGAAAATAAAACGATGGAATTCAATATCCCATGCAACTAGGCCCAGAGAAGGAGCAGAGGTGACTGTATTTTTCTCAGACACAGCAGATTTTGAACTAAAGCAGTTCAGGAGAGATAAAGACACTGTATGCCGGTTAAGTGAACAATGTAACACAAAGAAATCACATCCGTCAGTGTATATGCACAAAATCTGGGGCACAAAATTACATAAAACAAAAATTATTAGACTTGAAAGGCCATGTAAGTCCCAATAAAATTATAGTAGGGAACTTCAGTACTCAACTATCATAAATATACAGGTCAACTAAACAGAAAGTCAACAAAGAAATACCACAGTGAAACAACACTATGGAAAACTTGAATTTAGTGGATATCTATAGAGTGTTTTACTCACCATCAACAGAATATACTTTCTTCTCAGCAGCACATGGAACATTTTCTAAAACAGGCCATACTACAGGCCATAACGAATATAGCTGCAAAAATCCTCAATATGATACAGGCAAATAGAATACAGAAATTTATCAAAAAGATCATATCCCTTGATCAAGTGGACTTCATTCCTGGGATGCAAGCCTGGTTTAATATACATAAATCTATTAATATAATATACCAAATTAATAAAAGCAAGAGCAAAAATAGCATGATCATCTCAATTGATGCAGAAAAAGCCTTTAACAAAATACAACATCCATTCACAATAAAAACCCTGAGGAAAATAGGTATAGAAAGACCTTATCCCAAACTGATAGGAGACATTTATGACAAAACAATTGCAAACATTACAGTAAATGCGGAGAAATTGAAAGCATGCCCTCTTAAATCAGGAACATGGCAAAACTTTACACTTTCACCAGTCCTATCCAACATAGTCCTCCAAACCCTGGCTATTCTGTATTTTCCTGCTTTATTAGTTTTCTGCTCTAGTAACATAATACTCTGAGCTGCATAGTAATGGATTCCAAGACCAAAGGTCGCTTCTGGAGACTATTTAAATTCCACCAGTTGGATACACTCTCCTTGGCACTCATCTAAAATTCTAGCAATGTTCTCATTGCTTTCAATTTTTCCTGCATTCCTTCACACACCTTCTCTCATCAACATTCCCTGTCCCTTTCATCTTTCTTTCTGTTTATTTTTTCTCATTTTGCGCCTTTGCCTTCCACCCTGTCTCTGAAGCTCAATGTATAATATTGACGTTTCTCTGAGCATCATTGTTTGGTATAACCATTATGGGAGTCAGCCTGAAGATTCCTGAAAATACATACTCCATTTGACCTAGCTGTACCTAGCTATACCTTTTTAAAGTATCTTTCCAAATAGCTAAGAGCATCATATAAGAGAGATAAAAACACACACGTGCTGCTAGCAGCACAACTCATAATAGCTAAATCGTGAAAGAGGCCAAAATGTTCATCAACCAATGAATGGATAGAAAGTGGTATATACACGTTGGAGTACTACTCTAGCATAAAGAAAGATGAATTTGAGTAATTTGTAGAAAAACGGATACATCTCAAGATGATTACACTTAGTGAAGTGAATAAGACCCAAAGGTTAAATATTGAGTAATTTCTGTAGTATGAGAAACCCAAAGTATAAATAAGTCATGGAGTCAATCAAGGGAGATGGTAGGAAACTGGGAGCTGGATTTGTGAACAGGAAGATGAAAAGGAGAGAGGAGGAGAATTGAATGTGAAGTTAACATGATATGTTTGTACACCATTTCCTCAACTTTAGTGTGTGTTCCGTCGATGGCATTATGTCAACTTGATGGAATTAGGATCCACACTTCCGTTAGTATCGGGATTTGTCAACCACCCTAGACTGGGGCTTAAGAACTTGTCGGGATTAGAGTGTGAGTCATTTGTGGGCTGTCCAATGAGAGAAGAGCACCCACCCAGATGTGGGAGGGGCAACTGGAACTCCAACGGTATAAAAGGGAGGAAGAGGGACACTTGTCCGGCTCTTCTCTGGGAAAGCTCTTCCCATTGTGATTGTCTACGGATGCCGCAGATCATCAGCGCAGATTCGTGCCTGTCTGTCTGTTGCTGCCCTTCAGTCGCCGCCAATCTTCAGTCGTTGATCTTCACCTGAGATCTACAGCAGATTCTCACCTCACCGGCTGTTCTGCAGTCCCGGACAGATCTACTGCTTGGCTGAGCAGCCATCTTGGACCACCTCTGTCCCTGGACTTGTAAGCCTTCCTAATAGCCCCCTTTGTATTAAGATCTGTAAATTCTGTCTTTTGAAAGGAACCCAAACTAATACAGTGTGATTAGCATGTATCATAAATATATATTAATAAGAATGATAATTCTTGGAGAAGAGGGAAAGGATCTAAAGAATAAATGTCTGTCAGTTCTAATGACACCTGGTATCCAAATCTACTGCCATAGCTTTCTTTTCTGTTTGGTGGTCCCTATGCCAATTATACTTGTAATAGATAAAATTTAAAGTTATCCTCAGCAAATGGGAATGGTTCAGAGTCCCACTGACTACTCTCTAAAAATCGTGGACTGGTGGATGGATAGATGGATGGATGGATCCCTGGTTGGAGGGTTGAACAATCAGTAGACCGACGTATCAACAAGTAGAGCGTGAAGATGGCTATATAAACATGCATATGCAGATATGAAGGCAAGTTAGAAATGATTATAATGAAGAAATACAGATATGCAATACATAAATAAAAGATAGATGTCACAGAGATGATAGACAGATAGAATTAACTGATTTATCCCTGCAGAGTGAATAAATAAGACCCACACTCCAGTAGAAGGAATTCCACAATTGCACACATCATACTTAAGTGCAAGGTGCATTTTACCAAAATAAATAAATAAATAAATTAGCATCTGCCTCATTTACCATTACTACACTGATTAATATTTCATGCCTTTACCTGAGAAAATGTAAACCTCTCAGAGTGACTGTGAATTCTCTGGTTACTATTTGTTCAGGTTTGTGACAGAAATCAGTCATTAGCTCACAGTTCAATCACAAACCATAAGAACAAATATTTTTTTAAAAAAAAAAAAGAGATTTCTAAATAAAAAGCAAGCAAGTCTATTCGCAGAGAATGTCTTCTATTCATAGTGAATTTTTTTATTGTTCTAACGTCAGAAAAAGATCTGCGAAAGAGCACATGCAAGGGTTAAGGTGGAAGAAGCAGATATATGGTACGAAAAATAGGACAACTATGATTTTCCATACAGTATGCCTAGTGCATTATTTGGGTAACACAACTTTGTCCTCACAGGAAGTGTGGAGCTATGAACTAGCAAGGAAGCACATAATCAATTTTACTGAGAAATGTACTTTTTTGCTATCCCATAAATCATTTAGTTTCCACTGAATAAACACAAATCAAGTTTCCACAGATTGCTCTTATGATGGCTACCTACAAAACCTGCAACAATTTTAAGTTTTAAAAGTAAGTTATCAATCTGGGCTCTTACGGCAGGTCTTGTTATTCCTGAAAGAGAGAGGAAATGTAGGACACTATCAATTTCTTTACCAGCTAGCTCTGCTTTCTTAATGATTCAGCTGTCAAGGAGGAAAAAAAAAAAAGGTATCCAACACAAGGCTGTAGAATCTTGACCTAGGTTTAGATTAGCAGAGCCTATGAATCACCATGCTTTGTTTCTAAATCCAAAATCTAGTATTGCCTGAGCAAAGATAATTAGCAGATTGTTTCTCAGAGATGTTAGTTTTGCTTAAGGTCTCAAGGCCTACGTGAGAGCATTTAGATTGATTGTGGTTAAACACATGTGTGTCAATAGTGCTAGCAACCATGGATAAAGCAAATATCAAAGGATGTGGTTATTTTTTCTTACGTCATCATGTTCCCAAAGGCTATCAAGTCAGAAACATCAAAATTACAGGTCACATGCTGCTCCAGACACATGGACTCAAGAATTGGAGAAAGTCATAAGTGTCCCTCCCATTCGTTGTAGCCATGTCACTTAGGAAACCTCTAAAAAGTGCACGGAACTTGTAGTTCATAAAAGCTGAATGTTGGAATCTTTGGCCACATTGATGTGGGGTCAGAGAAGGCAGATTGATATTAGGTGGTCACAGATTATCCAATCCTATCATTGAGAATGGTGGATATGATTGCTTAGAATTCTGTGTATGACATCCACCACAGGTAGGTGTGAATGTGTGTCTCTCATTGTGTGCTTATGTGTGAATTTGTTTTTGGCCTCCAAAACGACTACACTGCTTCTCCCCAAAAAAAGTCCCCTACACCAGAGATGGTTTAGACATCTTGGGCATGAGTGTACATCACAGTGCTGCAGAGTTTATTTTCCTGTCTTGTTCATATCCTCCTAATTCTTCTGTAATAATTCTTCCTGAATCTTGCTTGACTATAGAAGCAGTTCTATATTCTTTCTATTTAGTTTGCCCAAGCTTTGTGTCTTAATCTACAAACTGGATAACAATGTAAAGTTACTCATGTGATAAACAAAAGGCGATAAATGGATGAAAATACACAGTACGAAAAAAATAAAGTACAGAAATATCACTTTTAAAGCTGATGAAATAGAATGCATAAAAGCAAACAAAAATGAGAGAAATTTAATCAAAGTACAGCATAGAATAGAAAAATTCTACTTTTTCAATCTTTATTCTACATGTCCTTTTTTAATTCACCTAGTGATTGTGAACAACAATTATGATAATTCATAATACCCAAGACTGTTTCCTAAGTGAAATTTCTATATCACCAGAAAATTCCTGAGAAACCAAGGTAAATCTTAAAGTCAATGACATATAGGTTTAAGATCCTCTAAATCAAACTGGTCTCCAGGACTCACTTCCTTTATTCCCCTAATTTCCTTTTGATCCAGTTACACAAAACTCATCATTTCTGCCAATGTTTTCCTGAGTATGAATAAGAGATGAAACACCATGCGATGTTTGAAATTATGGGAGTAATTTCAATGAGAGAAACAAAGAACTAGCGAACAACAGCAACAGAAAAGAATACCTGATTAGCTATATTTGTTAACACATCAAATATCTATAAATTCATCCTCTGACAGCATGGTGGACAGCCAAACCTTCTTAGGTGAAGAGTCCTTCCCACTGTAATTACCTGTATGATTGGGAAAGGGTCCTAGTGGGAAGACATGATTAACAATTTGTTATTTGGTGGCTTTACCAATACTCTTATAAGAGGATTAATCTGAAAATTTAGCTAGGCACAAGAAATTTCATAACCATAAAGTTTAAAAGAACTGATCAGTGCTCTGAAAAGCCAGTGCACAGGGCACAATGGAATGGATCAGAGGTCCTCAAATGGGGAAGTCTTCCTTCTCATTGGGAGTTTGGCAATGTCTACAGGCCTGTGCATGGCATAACGTGAGGTTCAGGGGACCAGAAAGGTACTGCTATTATCTAGCAGGTAAAGAACAAGGTGAGCCTGAGTTATCTTCCAATGACAAGACATCAACCACAGGAGGAACCAGCCGATTCAAAAACTCTGTGATGGTGAGATTTGGAAATTCTGAACCAGAATAAGAAAAGAAGAATCAACGGGTCCAATTTGCCTCAAACCCAGAAGGGAGAAACTAATATTTTCGGTTCTCGGGTATCCCATATGAATTGGCCAAATTGAATTACCCTGAGAAAATTTTAGATTCTGAAGTTATAATCTGAACAATGATCACAAGTGTGTATCACATACTGATTTGACAGCTTCATTCAAGTCAAATGAATTTTCAAAATTAAAAACAGCTAGCACTAATCACCTTTACTTTCATCTGACATTTGCGAAGTGAAGATAGTCAAAACCAACAAATTTTATAAAGTAAAAACAAAAGTGTGTGTGTGTGTGTGTGTGTGTGTGTGTGTGTGTGTGTGTGTGTGTGTGTGTAATTTTAAGTGGGAAACTATCTCAGATGAAAGAAGTGTGTCCAAACATACCCAGACTTAAATGACAACTATCTGGATCTGAACATTCTTATGCTGCTCTCCTGATTTCTCTATCTGCAAAGCATGTGGAATTTATTCACATAGGTAAAAATATCAACTGAGTTCCCTCATATTACGATAACCTGCATAAAATGAATTTGCAGTCATATTTTTGAAAAATTAAAAGTCTATACCATGAACATGTCAAACAGCTAAAAGGCTATTTATATTAACTATACTAAGAAACTTTGCAGGTATTTTTGGTTATTTTATATATTTTTGTTGAGACATTTTTAATATATAAAACTTAAATATTTACCTACACCTATATTGGACATTACCAGGTGCATTTATCAAAAGTCCTGTGGCATTTGAATATGAGTAACTCCTCAGTAGTATCACTGAAAATCACCAACCCTGTCTAAGCCTAGTGTTTTTTTCTCTATCACTTAGTGAAAATTATCGAGGCACTGTCTAGAGGACAGGGTTAATGTGAAGCTTAAATTCAGAAAAAAAAAAAATAAATCTAAAGCCTTCGCCAAGTTTTTTCTTTAAAAATGGACTCAGACTTGGAAAACCCAGAACACAGACATTCTATAGAACCACATGAAGTGATAGCCGGAGTTGGGGGAAGAGATAGGGAGGGGCAGAAGAGTCAAAAATGGGAAGGGATTGTAAAGTTGATATGATACGTATGTGCACCAAATACCCAAATTCATTATAAACACTGTATTACATATGCATATTAATAAAAATAGTGGGAAAATGGGGTTACTATGGGAATTTATAAGATAGAGGCAGTGGCATCATCTTTCTGATCAGATTCTTCTCATACTCAGGTTTAGCAATCAAGGAATCACATGTGTATTCTCATCAAGCATTAAGATAAAACACACAGGTGAACTAGGGTATTTCTGGGATATCCGTGACCGAAACTAAAACATCAAACACTGAGTTCAAGAAGCTACCAACCCTTGGAGAATCTGACTGCTGAAAGTCTCCAGAAGTTCCCACATTGTTAAACTATTTGTCAGACATGATTTAAACACCCTAGATTAGAATTTATTCAAGCTCCAAATGTTTGCAAAACACAGAAGCAGAAAAATGCGGAAAGTCACCCATTTCTCAAGTGTACATCTGGCTAAATGTAATTACATTTTAAATTTTGCATAGTAGAAGGTATTGATTTTTTCTTATCTCAGCTATGACTATTAAATTTTGCAAGGACAGGGGTCAAGGGTGACAAAGTTTCTCTTGGCAAGGGAGCTTTCGATACCTGAGGCTCCAGTAGGTCATCCTAGATCTGAAATCTTGGGTCATCTCAGAGTGGCTATATTTTTGTTTACATAGGGTCACTCCTAACTCTGTTGCTCCTGTCAACCTTGCTGACATGCAAGAATGTAACTTCTCTGAGGGAGGGGACAAATGCCAGAAACCCCTGGGAGATATCTTTGGGAAAGCAGTCTAAATGTAGCACCATCAAATCCCTCTTGTACCCGAGGCACTGATAAGTATCTCATTTTTTGCCTCTTTTCCAAAGTAGTCTTCTCACCAACAATTGGGGTACATGACCATGGAAACAACGAGATTTCATTAAACAAATTTCAAATGTTTTATCTTAATGAGTTAAAGAAGTCATCAGCTCATAAAAAGTGGAACAAAGAAATTGCATGAAATCTTAGATTATCCTGGAGTGTAATGATTTCTATAAATATTTCTTAATTCAATTTCCTTCTAAAAAATAAAATTTTAACAAATGCGAACACCTGACACCAGTTCCTTTCAAGTGGAGTTGAAAAAGAGAAATGCATTCTTACCCCGGAACACAGGGCTCCCCAACAGGCATCCTCACTGGGCTGCCGCAGAGAACCTGGCAAGTTGGGTGGATTGGATAGAATTAAATTCAACTGCGTTCATGTCAAAGAGAGAAAAAATAAATATATTTTCAGAAACTTCAACTTGTTGTTCTGAGATTTGTAGTGAATGAGTTTAAATTTATCCTCACAGAGACTTTGAGGGTTAAATGTTCTCTCTTCTAGGTCGTCAGAAAGCTGATTACAAAGCAGATCTTAGGGTGATAATGGACCACCATGAAATGCGTGGCCCAACCTTTGTTAACACATACATACTCATACAAATCTCTTTGTTCACTAGGTTTTCTTTCATTCCCCCTTTCAACTTGCCATCTCTTATCTTCTTAATCTTCCTAGGATAGAGCTTAAGCTTCACAACTTTAGCTAAATTTTAATTTAAAAATAATAAATGCTAGTCTCTGCATCCCTTTTCTTATTTTCAGTCTCAAAAAAATTATCCAAAATTTCTTGAGACTATTTTGTCCTACTTTTGTGAATTATTTTGTCATAATCAAAGATTTGGTAGTTGAAAGACATGTTGAACTTGAAAAGACACAGATATGTTTGATAAGATACAACTGAATAAAAATATAAATTTATAAGCCCTATTTACAAAAAGTCTTGGTTTGGAAACACGAGGGCAAAAAGAGATAGAATATGTCAGTAAAAATAAATATGCACCATGGCATTTGACTCAACTAGTAGAGAAATATGTTACCTAACACATGGAAGTTTTGTATTGCTGGTATTTATAGTGTTTGTATCCGCACAGTGTCACGTAGGAAGTGTAAAAGGAAGAGTGAAACTACTAGGGAATAGCAAAGGAGGAAAGATGTTGGTAGGTAAGAAAACTCAGTTGAAAAAAAATGATTAAAAAACATGCAAAGCATTGCTGTGTTTCATTAGCTTCAACTTCTATATAGTATTCATTTTTGCAAAGATACATGTACAAACTGTATTATTATTTTGGTAATAGACTTATTTATTCGATTCCCAAATCCTAAATAATTGTATTTTCTTTGTCATTTCCAAGAGCAACACACCCCTAAGGGTCTGTGGAACTTTGTGAGTGAGATCAGCCAGTGCCACACGGTATTCAACAACACTCAAGATATCAAGGAGGGGGCCAAGAAGATGCAGGTCAGTCCAAGCCCAGACTTCCTAACAACTGAGGCAGGCACTGACAGCTACGGTGGCCCTGAGATAGCAGGAGACCTGTGTGGAAAAAAAAAATGGGAGAGTAAATAATGGAAAAAAAATATGTTATATAGCTGATAAACTACATAATTTCAGATGCAAAATGAAGCTTCCATCATATCCACTAACTGTCCAATAGATGCTATTATATTAAGCAGCACCTCTGCCTAAGAGTGTTTCTCCTGTGCTACAGAGAACATTGAACCAAAGTGAGCATCCGGGTAAACACACTTATGCCTGTATCTACCGGAGAGATGCAGACACAGCTTTATTTCTTGTCGGTTACTCGTCACTCCTCACAGGCAGCCTTTGACCCTAATCATCTTGTGTAATTTGGGCCACGTCTTCTACACCTCCCAGCCTCCCCCTGTGGCTCTACACCTGCTTCTCGGTGTCTACTTCATCTGCCACTCCCTCCTCTGCTGTCTCCTGTGTCATAACTGAAAGTCCCCCAGCATATGTGTCCCGTAGAATATTATTTCACATTTCTCACAGACGTAACTCTGCAAAAGTCTACATTTAAGCAATAGCTATTCAAGTTCCAGTTTTTTGTTGTACTTTCTCTCTAATATGTCATGTCACTGCTATAAAAATGTCATAACACTCTTAATAAACAAATAGAATGTGCAAGCAATAGTAAAACTGACTTGTATCCATTATAACATTGGTTAGAAAAGTAGTTAATAAGACAGATTGTTTATTCACTTGACTGTAGTATAATGTTGATCAGAAGCATAAATTTTATGTTTCCATTTTATCATTTGCAGAGAATTTTTCCATACACACAACAATCTCAAAGAAATATTTTATTTCAGTCTCTCTAATGATGTAAAACTAACCCAGTTACATCTCATTAATTTTAATGTGATTACTCCAAGTCACTATGTAGCCCACGGGCCTCTTTTCTGGTCACTGCCTATTCTGTGCTGTCTTGGAGCCATCTTGTGAAGAAATTGCCATTAAAATATGCAGCATGCACCCCAAGCAGGGTCACCCAACTTGAGAGAGACCAGGCAACTAAGTTCTAAAGCTCACGGAGAGTGTAGCTCACAGGGTGAGCAACAGGCTGAAGCTCCTTTGTTTTTCTCATTGAAGAGGTAGCTTTTGTGGTGGGAAGTGATTGGGAATCTCTCACTGTACAAGGATAAAAGTTAGGATAAAAGTTAAGTTGCATGTCCTACATTCCAGACTGCTGCTCCACTGAGCAAGGGCCCTGTCTGTGCCCAGTGGGAGATTCTAACATTAGTGAGTCTAGAGTTCTACTACACAGAGGGTTCAGCCTTCCAGGCACTGTCCACACGTCAGCTACAGACTTGTCACTTCCAGGGGATGGATGTATACATATTTTCCAGTAAAAGAAAATTAGAGAAGAACACCCATAATGAAAGAGGCTCCTTCAGAGTATCTCAGAACATCAGCAATGAACTTCCAGCCACGGTCTCTCCCTTCTCTCTTCCTGTCATGTGACTAGTCTGGAAAGGTGGGGGAAAAAAAGAAAAAATCATAGCAGATGGTAGAACTATCCCACCCCTACCACGATGAGGCCAAAGCTTCAGAACTATGCCCCATTTACTGGGCTTCGGAGAATCACAAAATAAGAGGTTATTCTTTCTAAAATGTTATTTTATAATTTATAGGAAAGTATCCATCCTGAGCTTTCCTCTACCTGAGGTCACACAATGGCCTTTAATCAAAACTCATACAATTACATTTAATCTCCCCAAATAATTTGTTACACCCAGATCAGATGTGTATTTTGAATATACATCTTCATTTGGGTAGGACAATTTCAACATTAGCAAGAGTACAGTTAAGCAAGTTACTGAAGTTCTCAGAAATAATGTTTCATCTAAAGAATAATGTATAATTGTAGAAATGATGACAGAAACAGTTTTATATTCTGCTTTTTGTGCCCTAAAACCACATTCTCGTGTCATTTTGTCATTATCATAGGAGAGAACTAACCCCCAACAGCAGAGGAAATAAACAAGTTCATTTTAAGGTGTTTTCTTCAATACTGTGAACCAAATTTCTGCAGTCATTAATTGGCTCTGTAATGTTATTGTACCTTTTTCTCAACCACTTACTTTTCCAATCTTGTTTATATCATTGCGTCCTGCACTATAACTTTTATTTAAAGTCTCAAGCACCAAAATAATTTTTTAAAAAACCAAAAAGGTAACAAGCACATAAGTACAGACACACAAGGACTTATAATTTCTGTAGAGAAGCCTAGATTTTAAATACTTCTTACTAAATTCATCAGATCAGAACACATGGTTTTCTCAGATCTGCTGCTAACAGCTCCCAGATCAGCTGACACATTGGAGGTACCAAGGTGGTTGTGGGGCTCTCAGTGCTCCAGGACTCCCAGCTCTAGAAGCTGACACCGTGCAGAGGTGCCCGTCGCTCCATCTCTCACACCTAACAGCATGCTCCAGAATCATCCACTGGCCCCAGCTCCACCAGGATACATAAAAATCTGTGCCTCGTGTTAACCTTCTTTCCCATCTCTTCAAAAAATTTAATAGAATTATTAAAAGAAGTACATTAAACGAACATATTCAATATGAATATATTTCATCCTGAAAGTGTCCAAAATAAGGACTACTCCAGTTGGTGAGGACATCCTTCCCTGTAGTCATTCTTGAAAAGACTCACTTTGTAGCTGTTTTTTTTTTTCCTTTTGATTTAAAAAAATCGTGTGACTAAAATTCTTTTCTTTTTTTTTTGTTTGTAAATACACGAATTCCGAATTCTGTAACGCATGAGACCCGTGGGGTTTGAGGAATTAATGAGTGTGTATGTCTACCCCTTTTGCTATTTATAACCTGTCATGCTGCTTAAGGCATGTTTCACAAAAGGTTACCTCTAAAGTCAAAAACCTAAACTGGTGATTTATCTCTAGGAGCGATGCTCAGCCCATGTCTGTGCTAGCTCTTTCTCAAATCACTCTTAATATCTGTCCTTTGGAAAACTTCTCTTATTTTGATGACTTTTTAACGCAGGCGTGAGTGTAAAGTATTAGGAACAATTTTTTCATGGCATGAGTGGGCGGAGGCATACCAGAGACCCTTCGTCTGTATTTGTGACCACTTATTGTACACAATACTGCCTGAGCTCCTCTTCCTGTCAAATGAGCAGAGATGACATTAGATTCTCATGGTACTGAGAACCTTATTATAAACAGCACACATGAGGAATCCAGGTTGTGCGTTACTGAAGAGAATCTAATGCCTACTGCTCTGAGTTGGGGCTGAGGAAGTAGTGTCTATCCCAACTCACTCCACAAAATTATCATTTGTTAAACAATTCCCTGATTGAAGACTGCTAGCGTAAGCCATTTGTCCTTACAATAATAAATACAGATTCTAGGAATGTCAAAATCAAAAAGCCAATTCATCAAAAGTTAAGTCAAGGGCCAACTTCGCCCCATGTTCAATTATTTACTATTCTCGTCCCCCTCAACCGTGTCTCACAAAATGTGGCAAAATAAGCAGGTGAGGTCGGTTCCCACAATAGTTTCCCTCTCCTTTCTCTGCTCTGCATTCCTCTGACCATTTGGAATGAGATAGATACAAAGGAGAAAGAGAGTTCTAACATCACCATGTGAGGTGCTACTATGAATCCATACTGTTGATGCTCACCTTGATCTCCCAGTGGGGTGATCTCGTGGGGCACACTTAGGATTCTGTAAGACACCTATCAACAGGGACACCTCACTTTATACTGTTTTTTATCACAGAAATATTTTTATCCGTTTCACTGCTCAATTACCCACAGTACACTTTATCACCTCTGCCATTGGACTCCTTGCCCTAAAGACAGGCTACTAAAAACAAAAGGTTCAAGGTCACATACCTGTCAACAGGTATGTGGGTACAGGAAACTCATACACCATCTCCACGCCAAGCAGTGGAGCATCACTAACACTGCATCAAACACACTCCTACCTGGGGTCTCTTTCACTTCTCTGCCCTTCCTGTTTGCAAAGAGTGGATCAGAAAGCTGAGCTCCTTAACCAGGCATTTGCTGAAGGAATGATGTGCCTCCTCTCCTTCATTCAAACCCAGTGTGTCACTATCTGTATCAACAATACCTGTATTTGTCTGCTAGCTGACTGAATTATAACATTACTCCCCAAAACACCTGACCTTCTACTCATTAAGCCTGGAGAGAAGGGATGGATGTGGGGAGCTCGTCTGCCTCTAAAGTTCTCAGATGAGGCACACCTCAGTGCCCACTCTTATTATGAAGCAGTAAGATTCCGTGTGTGTCCAGCACCATTGAGGTTTCACAGGGATCTCTGGACAATAGAAAATGAGAGACCTCATCTTCTACAACCTAGCGAACACACAAATATGCACATTACCATAGTGCCTCGTAGAGAAAGGCCAGTGTGATAGGTGATGCTAAGTAAAGTAAGAAAAGGAATCAAAGGACAATGAGGAGACACATGGGCATCAGAACAAGAATAATGTCCCAAAACAGCACAAGTGCAACAGCTTTGCGATGGAGATTTGAAAAATCTGATGAAATAGGAATAGGTGGCAGTATAAAGATATATCAGGATATCTTGAAATTTGGACTAAAAGTAACAAATGCTCATTTTAACAGATATTTCATATCTCTTATTTTTAAATGTTATGCATATTATCATTGGTTAATAATTAGAAAAGCCTTGGTAGTGATTACTTTTGGGTTGTGGAGAATGATTTGTGTCAATTTGAAGAGTTTATACATACTTTATGGGACAACAGAAAAGTATAAACAGGGCAAAAATTGAAAAACAGGAATATTAGTTATATAGATATATTAATTAAAGATACTCAACAAGGGGTCCACCAAGAGGATGGAAGCAAAGGACTTGCTCGTACAGGAAAATCAATGGCCCGGACTCCCGGGAGGAGGTGAGGCAGACAGGAGAGTCAGAGAGACCAGGAGCTCGATGTTAGACAAATACGTAGGTGATAAGGAAGTCCACATGGGCACAGCTGAGATTAACTGTATAAGTTGTTGTAGAAATGCATGTTTTATTTTATTGACTTTATACTAGAAATCATCAAAAATGTTCAGTTACTTAGGAAACTCATCAATGAGAGCACTGAAGAACCTCTTTTTTCCCCATTTTATTGATATGTATAAGTGCAAAATTTAAGGTTTACAATGAAGTTGAGCACTTTGTGCACCTACGTATCTTGTCAAGCTGACAAGGACTTTCCCACTCTCCTTTTGTCCCTTCCCTACCCAGCCCTCCCTCCCTCCCTGCCCTACCCCCCTGTTTCACTTTGTTTTTCATCTTAAGTTCCATAAGAGCTGTGATCTGGGTCTCTTATATCAGAGAGACCATTCGATGTGAGTGTACCCATGTTTATAGCAGCACAACGAACAATAGCTAAAATATGGAAGTCATCAAAGTACCCATCAACAGACCAGTGGATATACAACTGTGGTATTTATACACAATGGAATACTATGCATCAATAAAGTCCAACAGCGTGGAGGCTTTTATAGGCAAATGGAAGAAACTTGCGAACATCATGCTTAGTGAAGTGAGTCAGAAGCAGAAGGTGAAACATTGAACGGTCTCTCTGATATGAGAGACCCAGATCACAACTCCTATGGAACTTAAGACAAAAGACAAAGTGAAAGAGGGGGGTAGGGTGGGGAAGGAGGGAGTGAGGGGTAGGTAGGGGGAGGGACAAAAGGAGAGTGGGAAAGCCCTCGTCACCTTGACAAGATACGAATGTGCACAAAATGCCCAACCTCATTGTAAGCCTTGAATTTTGCACCTATACATGTCAATAAAATGTGGGGGAAATAAAATTTTTAAAAACCAAAAAAAAAGCCTCTTTGACTGTATAATATACTAGAACAAAATAACTTACACTGCCACAAATAAGAAGTTGTAAGATACTTGTTTGTGGAACACTTTATAAGATATGCATTTTAAATCATGGTAGAAAAAGAAAAGAAAAACAATCCAGTTCTTTACAAAAGAGACCTAAACAAAAGGATAAATAATGCTCCCTTTCAATGCAGTCTACTTTGTCCAAGAATTTTTCATTCTTTTGGTCATAAGTCATTACATCTAGATTGTCCCTCACAGATGAATGGTTTCTAAACTTCTGCTTAACTTGGTTTCTCTTTGCAATGGGATGAGCGGCTTTCCAGCCTCTGTCTCTACCATACACCTTCACCATTGCCGGCTGCCCCATGAACTGACTGTGTGAGACTTTCCGAAACTGTGAGCTAAAGGACAGAGGGAAAATCCTTGTTACCTTGACAACATAAAAATACGCACAAAATGCTCAACTTCATTGTAAGCTTTAAATTTTGCACTTATACATATCAATAAAATGGGAAAAAATAAATAGAAAAATCTTTCCTCCTTAAATTGTGGATGTCAGGTATTCTGTCACAACAACGAGTAAGTAACTAAGAAATTGGTACCAGAGAACTGGGGTCATTGTTATGACTTTATGTGACCATGTGGTTTGGAGGCCTTTGGAACTGCTTTGCCAGAGGAATTTGGAAGGTTTCAGGCTGCAGGTTAGAAAAGCCTTATAGTTCTCTGAGCTAAGCTTTCTGGGAGATTCTGGTCAGAACTCAGAAGACCAGAATGTTGACAGAAATGTGAATTTTATAGGATAGGCTCAGAAAGTTTCAGATGGAAAGGAGAACTGAATTGGTAGTTGTGCTAAAAACCACTCATGCTATGTTGTGGTAGATAGTGTTTTGACGTTTTGCCCTTGTCCAGAGATTTTGAATGTAATTGAGATTAAGAGCAGTGGATTACTTAATATGATGGGAGAAATCTCAAAACAGCCCAGTATCCAGAAAGTCACATGGGGGATGCAAAAGTCATCCCTTCACTGAAAAGCAGGAAAGCACGGCAGAGAAAAAAGATACAAAGAGTTTTAAGTTTTGTGAGACTGGGCCTGCAAGGTCGGGGCAGAAGAGCACAGAGAAATTAAATAGATTAACATTAAAAAAAAAAGTCATGTACTTGGAAGCAGGACTGTAAAAAAAGATGACCAGAGAGTGTCTCAGGCATCAGCAAGATGCCACCTTTTACCCATAAAGGGTTCAAAGGCAAAAGACCTTGTACCTCAAAGAAGAGGACCTCGGAGCATGCTGTAGGGTCAAAGAAAGAAACCTTTTCCAGAGTCCAGTTGCCAGGAGTCCAGCTGTCCAGGTACAGGTAGGCTGCTGCAGCCAAAGGCCACATGGACCAGATTACTGACCAATCAGTGGCAGATCTTGGTGAGATTCTCACAGTCCTGGTTTTACAGGCATGCAGAGTGCAAGGGTTGTGGGGTCATACAGGCTTCCACCAAGATTTCAGAGGAGTGCCTTGGAGGTCAGGCAGTGTGCCTCTGGGAGGGCAGCGTGTGAAGTTGTAAAAAGAATCCTAAGGTGCAGTGGAAACTCTGAAAATTTGGAGAAGCCTGGAAAATGTATCATCTCCTGAAAAAAGCCACAGGTGGTGAGTGGAACCAGCCCTGGGAAGAGAAGATGGCAGCTCCAGCTGGAGGGAATGCTGTAGGATCAGAGCCAACCAGGCCCTTTGGGGCTCACACCTCATCACAGTATGCCCTGGGTGCTGCAGGTGGAGCTACAGGATCTAACCCTTGCCTGGCTGGGTTGAGAGCTTGTTTTGGTCCAATTGCTTTCTATTGTCCTGTTCTTCTCTTTGGGAATGGGAGGGTTTACCCTGTGCCAATGTATGTCAAAACTGCTCAACTTTTTTATTTTCAGAAGAGCTGGCAGCTAAGAGTTTGCCTTGAGCCTCAAAGGAGACTCTGGACTTGGTCCTTTTAGTGGTTATTGAATTGTTAAGACTTTAGCACTTAATTCTTAGTGAGAGACTAAATGTCTTTTGCATAAGAAAGGTAGATATGGGTCTTTGGGGGCTAAGGGGTAGAATACTATGGTTTGGATCTTGAGTGTACTCCAAAATTCATACTTGGAATTGCAATTATTGGGAGGCAGAGTTTGGCTCCAAGGTGCAGATGTTTGGAGTTTGACCCGGAAAGGTTGTATCCACTTGTTACAGCTGGGAAGTGTCCAGGAAATCACTTTCAGGTGTGTGTTGCTTACTTGTGGGCCAGGAAGTGGAGGTGGGGCACCCACCGTAGCTGGGGAGGATAGGTGGGAGGAGGACCGGCAGCTTGAAGTAAGTAAAGAAAGGAAAAATAAACATTGTTGCAGCTTCTCCCCAGGAAAGCGGAGCCCTGCCTGAGTCTCCAGACTCACTGGCTACTACCTCACTTGTTCCTATATGCAACGAAACAAGCAGCTCTCCAGCCTCTACCGTACGCCTTCACCATTGCCGGCTGCCCCATGAACGGCCTGTGTGTGAGAGAGACCTTCTGAAACTGTGAGTTAAATAAATCTTTCCTTCTAAAATCATCTAGCAGGTATTTTGTTCCAGCAATGAATAAGTAGCTGACACATAGAGTTATAATATCAAAGTCAGCTGAGAATAAAATTATGTGTAAATATTTGTCTACATCTGCACAAAATATGTACAAAATATTATAGGCTCAGTTTATACCCACCATTAGCCATTTTACTATCCTACAATTCATTTACTGCTAGATAAAAATCAAATTTTACAATAGATTTCTTTTTCAAGAATGTAAATTTCAAGCTTCACCTAAAGCAAAGTAATGACCTACAAGAAATAAAAACAAAAAAAAATTTAGCATGGATATTTTCATGCATACAGAAAAATTTATGAGTAAATGCAAAGCACATAGATTTGAAAGAACCAAAATGTGCATTCACTCAAAGATGGATATTTATCTTCTCCAGAGTACTTTATCACCTTGACATGCCTACCAGGGAAAGAAGGCTCAACAATGTCCCTTTCTTCCATACTGACTAGTGTCTTTCACCATCTTCCATATATCTTTTCATTAAAAATTATTTTCTCTTTGTTTACAACACACTGATTTCTGGTCAAGTTAAGAAATATCAACCTGTTTGGCTTCACTTTTAGACCTAAAGGTAGCAAGAAGCAATCTTCAGAGTTCTGTGATTGCAGGTAAAATAGTGTAATCTCGTCTGAGAACTGAAGAATGAGAGAAAGAGCAATACAGCATCACCCAACAGAACAAAACAACCCTGGCCCATCGATTCCCCCATCTTGGTATCAGAAGTCACCCTCATTAGTTACACCTTTCCCAGCAAAATCAAATCACTTCAAAAGTCACAGGGCAAGCCATGCAAAGGCACCAAGGGGATACATGGGAGAATTTTCTCCTTCCCGTGGAGTAGCACCATGGCTGGCCAACAAGACCAGCAAGGAAACCACACGGGCAGCCTTATTTCCCATAGAAATCCTTCACAGCAAGGATCTCTACCTAGAAAACACTGCCCCTCACAGAAGAGGAACTCCTGGAATAGCAAGAGCCTGGCCAGGAAAGCCTCCACCATCACCATTCCATACAAGGGAATCCAGCCACACCAGGCAACAGGGCCAGAAATGTTCTTCATGCCGTATGCTCTTGTTCTCCCATCTTCTGAACAGAGATACCAGAGTATCAGGGAGAGCTGCACAGAGATCAAGCCCAGGTAAGGCCAAGGAAGCCTCTTTCTCCATGTAGGAATAGTTTTTCCCATCTGGAGACATCTAGTGGCTCAGGCTGGGAAACCTTTTCTGCCTCCTCAGGAGGCACTAGCAGGAACCAATGAGACTCAGACAGCATCATTTATAATCATCAAATAGACTGAAATAGCTTGACAAACACGTGGAAAATTAAACTGATTGGAACCACAGCTTTCCAAAGTAAGCAAGGAACTGAGTGCCAAATCAAACAGGATAAATTTCTATGAAGTCAAAAATAAACCAATAATCCAGGGTGTTCTTACACAAGAGAAAATGTCCAACAACAATTAAAAATGGCTTGTGCTATGGTTCTGAGCTGGAGTGTCCGCCAAAAGCCTCAAGTACTGGTAACCATGTGTTGCTGGGAAGTGGGGGCTGGTTCAGAAGGGGCTGATGCTTGGGGCTTGACCTGAAAGGATTGTGTCAACTTGTTGAAACTGAGAGCTGCCCGGGGCAGAGCTTTGAGGTGTGCGTTATTGATGTGCTGGCCAGGAAGTGAGGAAGGTGCACCCACCCTGGGTGTGAGGGATCCAACTTACAGCTTTAACTAAGTAAAGGAAGGAAGAAGGAACATTGGTACTGCCTCATACCATTCCTCTCTAACCAATCAATCAACTTATTGGTAAGCAGGGCACTTGTTGCCTTTTCTCTGACAGAGACTTCCTGTCAACAATGGGGCTACATGACAATGTAAACAATGAGATTCTGTCAACTAAATTTCAAATAATATACCCTAATAACTTACAGAAGTCATGAGTCTATAAAGAATGGAACAAGGACAGAGAGTAATTGCATGAAATCTTACATATTGTTGAAAAATGTAATTATTTCTATACATGTCCTTAATTTTTTTGAGACAGGTTGGTGCTCTGTAGTCCAGGCTGGCCTTGAGCTCACTATGTAGCCTAGGCTGGGCTCAAACTCACAGCAATCTTCCCGCATCAGCCTCCCAAGTACTAGGCACCATCATACCCAGCTATTATGTAGTGCTAGCGGATTGAACCCAGGGCCTCTCACTTCCTAGGCAAGTGGTTTAATCACTGAGCTATGTCCCAGGTCCTTCTAATTTATTTGTTAAAAATAATTTTTTAGTAAATTAAAACACCTGACACTGGTTCCTTTTCGGTAGGGCTGAGAAAGAGCATCGCTCTCTTGCCCTAGCACATAGGATCTCTCCATGAGCATGCTCAGTGGGTCCGTGCAGAGACCCAGGCAAGGACAACTGCATTGCAGTGAGTTGGAAAGAATCAATTTCAACTGAATTCATGTCAGAGTGAAAAAAGTACAACAGCTTTTCAGGAACTTTCAGTTGCTAGGAATCGTTGTTCTGAGATTTGCAGTAAATGAGCTTAAATTTGCAACCAAAAAGTAGATTTAGAATTGGAAACAGGTTATGTTTCTTGACAAAGGGAATTTGAAAGTTGGATGTTCTTTCTGCTGGTCATCAAGAAGCTGATGACAGACTAGGTCATAGGACCATACAAGGTCAACAGGAAATACATGGTCCAACCTTTGAAATAAATGGACAATTATTTTTACTCATCAGGTTTATTTCAGTCCCCATTTTAAACTGGAAATCTCTTTCAAATCTTCCTTGGAATGAGTTCAAATTTTACAAGTTTTGCTAAATATTAGTTTTAAATAATAAATACTAGTCTCTGCATTCCATTTTCTGGTTCAATCTCAATGAAGTGCTCACTATTATTGCGTAAGAATATTTTGCCCTGCTTTGTGACATTTTTTGTTGTAGCGAAAGAATTGGCAATTGAAGTTCATGACGAACTTGGGAAGATACAGATGTGCTTTTTTAAGATGTGAATGAATGAAAATTATTTTGCAATATTTATTTATGGAGTGAATAACAGCCTTCAACTATGCAGAAATAGATTAAATGTGTAAATAAATATGCACACACACCATGACATTTGACTCAAATGCTAAGGGAAACTGTTACTTGAAACATTTAAACTTTTGTAGTTCCCCTGTCTGAAGTGTTTGCACCCATGTAGTTCAGGATGAAAAGAAGAATGGGGCAGCAAGGGAGTGGCCAAGAAGGAGCAAGGCTGGGCAGTCAGAGAAATCAGTGGAAAAGAAATGACACTACAGAGCAATTCTTTTAATGTTGGCAAACAGTTACTTGTTTTATTCTTTAGTTTCTATTTTATGTAGCACTCATTATTTTTAAAATACACCTACATCAACTGTGTAATTATTTTGGTAACAGATTTAATTATTTTTCAATTCAAACTCTAAAACTTGATTTATTTTCATTGTCTCCGCGAGCAAATCTTCCCCAACGCTCCATGGGACAAGCAGCATGCATTCACAGTGTGCCACACAGCGAACATCAGTGTTGCAGAAACCAAGGAGGAGGCCTTGAAGCCGAAGGTGAGACAGAGGCCCGGAATTCCCTGGAACAACCACGGCAGCCGTGACAGTTCTCCACAACCAGCTATCAAGGACCCGTGAGAGATAGTTGGAGCCTCAAGTGCAAACAAAAATGGAAGAGCCAATAATCAATTTAAATATTGCTATATAGTCAATAAATTATGTATAATATCGGATGCTAAATGAAGACTATCAGATCCAGCAACTGTTCCAGTAGGTGATATTAATGTGAGCAATGCCTTCTCCCTAAGATTGCTAATGCTGTACTGTAGAGAAGGTTGAAATGAAATGAGGTCCATGGAAACCACACATGCCTGTATCTCTGTAAAGAAACACCCACAGTTTCACCTATGGCCAATGGTTAGCTCTCCTGGGCAAGCTTTCGCACCACTGACCTATGCGCAATATGAACCATTTTTAGACCATCCAGCGCCTCCTTCGGGTCCTATTCCTGCTTCTCTGATGCCTTCTTCCTCCTTCACTGACTCCTCTGCCTTCTCCTGTGTCTTTATGGAAAGTGCCACCAGTGCAGGTGTCCTATGGAACACTGTATCGCAGTTCTCACAGGTGCCACATTGATTAAAGTCTGCATTGAAGCCTTAATTATTTCTCTCTCTTCTGGTGGAGATATGTCCTATATAATTGCTATAAATATGTTTTAACTGTATTTTAAATAAGCAGATAGAATCTCAGAGCAATAACAAAACTGAATTTTCTCTATTACAAATCTGATAAGATAGTTTTTAAAGCCAGATTGCTTATTCAATTTACTGTAGTATAAAGTCAACTAGAAGCATAAATTTTACATTTTTATTTTATCATCTAGAAAAAAATTTATACACATAAGAATCACCAAGATTTGTTTTATTTCAGCCTTTTACAAGACATGAAAGTATATTCAGCTGTATCTCATTAATTTTAATGTCATTGCTCTGATCTGCTGTTTAGCCCAAAGAGCTTTTATCCATGTCGCTGCACATGCTGCACTCCTGGACCCTCTGAAAAACATCGTCAAGAATTATCCATTATGCAAACCAAAGAGGGCCATCTGACTTGAGAAACAGATGAAAAACTCTTCTTAATCATGTGGAGATCCTAGCCCACCAGGTGAGCATCCTTCTAAGGTTTCAGTGGTTTTCTCATTGAAGAGGCGACCTCTATGGTGGAAAGTGGTTGGAAATCTCTCGCTGTTCAAGGACGAAAATTAGGCTGCATGTCCCACTGTACCACAGAGCAGAAACCCTGGCCTTGTGCAGTGGAGTGTACTAACATGAGTGAGTCCAAGATTCTACAGTTCTGTCAGGTGCCTCATCCCCAATACTGTCCACACACCACCCAACGTCTTGCCACTTTCTGGGAACAGGTGGAAACACATTTTCTAGTGAAAAAAAATTAGAGGATAATGCTGGCAAGAAGTGTTTCCTTCAGACTACCTACCACCAGACTACCTATCATGAGCTTCTTTCTCATGTCTCTTCATACCAAAGGATCAGACTGGCAAGACGGAAAGACAAAATGAAAACCAGACTGAATGGTAATGACTCCACTCCTACCCTGCAAAGGCTAAAGCTTCAAAACTATCCCAGAAGCACAAGGTGTTAGAGGATCACAAAAGAAGAGGATGTCTTTTCTAGAATCTTCTTCATTTTTATCTTTTGTAGAAAGCTGTATCATTCTGAATTTTTTTTTTTTGCCCGGGGCTCCTATATCAAAATTCACATAATTACATTTTGTCTCCTCGAATATTTGTCACGCTCAGATCAAATGTGTATTTTGAGTACCATCTTCACTCAGGTAAGACAATTTCAACATTAGTGAGAATACGACTGAGCAGGTTGCTAAAGTTCTCAAAAATAATGTTCCTTTTAAGGAAAAACATGATCATAGAAATAACAACAGAAATAATTTCATATTTCTCTTTTTGTCCCAGGTACATGATATTAAATGTCATCTTGTCATTATCATAAGATAAAAATATTTCCAACACAGAGACAGAGAACATATGAACCCAAGAACACAGGAAATAAATACCTTAATTTTCAAGGGTTTTTTTCTTACTGTGAAATGAATTTCTAAAGCCAGTAATTCATTCTGGAATACTACACTGCTCTTTTTTCAAATATTTATTTTTATTTTTGTTTACATCATTGTATCTTACATTATAAATTTTGCTTAATGTCTCAAGCATCACAATTAAAAATTAAAACCTAAAAACAAGATATCAAACACATAACACACACACACGCACATGCACACGCACACACAAAGCACATGAGACTCCAATAGGAAATCCCACATCTGAAATACTTCTTACTAAATTCACCAAATCACAGTCCATGGTTTTCCCAGATCTGCCCCAGTAGCTCCTGAATCAGCTGACATATTGGAGGTACCCAAGTGGTTATGGGGCTCTAAGTGCCCAGGGACTCCCTGCTCCAGAGCCCGACACAAGTGCACAGGTGCCACACTGCTCCCTCCTATACTGGGCAGCACGTCACTGAATCATCGACTGGCCCCCAACCCCAGAAGGATACATAAAAATCCATGCCTTGGAGCTGAAGGAATGGCACAGTGGTTAAAGTGCTTGCCTAGCAAACACTATGTACCCAAGTTCTATTCCCCAGCACACGCTTGTAATCCAACACTCAGGAGGCTGAGGCAGGAGGATTGCCCTGAGCCCAAGGACAGCCTGGGCTTCATAGTGAGTTCAGGACCAACCTGCACTAGCAGAAGGAGACCCTGTCCAAAAAAAAAGCATGCCTTGAGTTAAAAGTTCTTTCCATTCTCTTCCCGAATCCTAATCGAATAATTTAAAAGAATAGATTAAACAAATGCTGATAATGTGAATATTAGCTGATTCTTTTGGTGATTAGATGCATCCTAATACTGCAAATTTAAACCTTCCAAGTCCTAGTCGGCACAAAACTGCCTGCAGTCGCCTGATAAAAACACTGGCTTTCTATCTCTTCATAATCTGCTACTCTACTTACAGGGAGATTCAGGGAAGATTGCCTCTTACCTCGAAGTCCTATGCTGCCAAGTGAATGGGAGACGCAAGTGCTAAGCCCACTCCCATGCCCACGTGGTGCAGATCTGATGCCATTCTTCAATCGCATCCATCCCTTGGGAAGCTTCTTTTACTTTAGCTGTGCTCTAGTGCATGCCTGGGTGTGAGGCTTTGGGACCAAGGTTGCACAGCAGGAGGGAGCAGCAGGTATGCCAGAGACCCTTCCTCTGTATTTGCACTCCTCCTCATTGCTTACAGTATCAGCTGAGCTCTGCTTCCTGTTAGATGAGCAGAGCCGGTATGAGATTCTCTTAGCAATGGGAACCCTATTGTAAACAGCACATGTGAGGGATCCACGTTTTGTGTTTCTTATGAGAGTCTCATGCCTCCGGCTCTGAGCGGGAGCTGAGGCTGTATGTATCTCACCTCACCCTCTCTCGATTGCCCAGAAGGATGGAGACTACTGCTGTAGGAACCTTTCTTTTAAAAAAAGAAAGAAAGAAAGAAAGAAAGAAAGAAAGAAAGAAAGAAAGAAAGAAAATGAAAAGTCTTGTTAAATCTAAACAGCTGATTTGTCAGTTTCTTTTCATCATTTAAAAGAAACTGAAAGGAAGTCTTTCACCACCATAGAAAACTTCCTTTTGAAATGAGTGAAAAATCTTAGAAACTAGCCTCAGAAAAGGATGAGCAACAACCCACTTCAGAACCACAGTGAAACAAGGTGGGGAAAGTTATGGTAACAAGAAATCTGACTCTAGTCTCTGTGCTCAGAAAGGAGAATGCAAGAGTCCGTCATGAAAGCCAGCCATGATCTACGAGCTGGGGTCACCAGTTTATAGTAGATAATGCAAGTCCTACTGTAACTACAGTGATCCATACTCCATAATGGCATGAGAATTACCAAACAGCCTAAAAATTTTGAGACACATATATGAAACAACTTTAGGGGCTGGAGGAATGGCTCAGCAGTTAAAGCACCTGCCGGGCAAGTGTTAAGACAAGCGCTAACTACCCAGGTTCGATTCCCCAGCACCACATAAGCCGGGCGTGGTGGTGTACACCTGTAATGCCGGCATTGGGAAGCTGAGGCAGGAGGATTGCTACGAGTCCAAGGCCAGCCTGGGCTCCATAGTGAGTTCAGGATCAGCCTGGGCTACAGAGCGAGACCCTGTCTTTAAAAAAAAAAAAAAAAAAGGAAAGAAAGAGCTCTCACGTCAGGTTCCGCTGAATCTGCATCTCCTCAGCATCACCTTGGAAACACGCCATTGTCCTGGTCACTTTGGGTCCCACAGGTCCAGTTAAGTCAAGTACTAAATTCATCCCATGTTTCATTATTTGCTGCTTTTGTCCCTCTCTAGTGGCTCAAGGACAGGGCAGTGAAAGAAGCTGGGGCCAGTTCCTGCAATAATTTTCCCCTCCTCTCACTGCGTCTCCTTTCTTTTGACTCTTTAGAATGGAACAGATGGGGGAAGGAAGAGGGAAGTTCAGCCACCACTCTCAGCAGCAGGGCTCAGTCTTGTGGAGCACATGTGGGATTCTCAAAGATGCCCAACAGGAGGACACGTCACTTCATGGTGTCCTTATCAGAGCAGTGCTCTGCCTTGATTCTCCTTCCCAACTAAATGCCTGTCAACTATAGTAGACTTTATGGCCTCTGCTACTCATGCTGAAGTCCTATGGGGAAAAAGAAGAATCAAATTCACCCACCTGCTAACACACCCAGGCAATACTCACGCATTGTCTCCACTCTAAGCAGTCGAATGGCACTGACACTATACCAACACTGCCGATTCCAGGGGACTTTATCACTTCTCTGCTCTTCCTGTTCATATAGACACAGAGTAGATGAGAAAATTGAGCTCATTATCAGTTTTTTTTCTTACCTAAAGGACTGAGAAACCTTCTCCACTTAATTCAAACCCAATGTGTAGTTATCCCTATCAACAACTAATTTGCACATCAGCATTAAACATTGTTCCACCACTGATTTGCAGCAACATACCCCAAAACATCTGATCTTCTACTCATTGGGTCTGGGGAGAGATGAGCGCTGTGAGGAGCTCAGCTGCCCTTGAAGAACTCTAATGAGACTCAGATCAGCACCTGCTGTCCTTTCAAAGTGTGTGCAGCAGTGTTGGAGCTTCATGGGGATCTCTGAATACAGACACACAGGACAAACAATCTTCCATACCCTGGTGAACACACAATATGCAAACTCATGTACTTATAAGATACAGAAAAGTTAGTATAATAGCTGATGTTGAATACAGTACCAAATTGGTCAAAGAACATCTAGAAGACATGTGGATGAGAGAACAAGAAAATTTCTCCAGAAAGGCACAGCTGTGATGGCTTTGTGACAGAAGCATGAAGACCCGGTGGAATAAGGACAGATGAAAGTAGGAACTGACCCTATAAAGATACATCAGTGTGTCTTTCAGTACAGACTTAATATTAGAAATCCGCTCATTTTAACACATATATCTCTCATTGTAATTACACATATTGTTGGTTAATAATGAGGAAAATCTTGATAAGGATTTCTTTTGCGTAGTCCAGAATGATTTGTGTCTTGAGTTTGTACTTATTCTATGGCACAATAGAATAGTACAAAAATTTTAGTGCAAAAAGTGGGAAATAGAAATATTCATACATGAAAATATTTTCAACATCCTCAGCCATTAGAAAAATGCAAAGTAAAACAATGCCAACACACCATCATACCCCAAAGAGACTGGCTTATATCAAGAATTCAGAAAACAATAGATTCTGGAGAGAGCGTGGAGGAAGAGGAACCCTTTCACGTTGATGGTGGGAGTGTAAGATGGTACAACCACTATAGAAAGAGGTTGAAGAATTCTCAAAAAATTGAAAAATACACATTCTATTTGACCCAGCATGATTTCTTCTGGGTATTTTTTCAAAAGAGTCAAAACCTCCACAAAACAGAGTCACGTGCATACCCATTTTTACAGCAAAACAACTAATAATAGCTAAGTAGTGGAAGAGGCTGAAGTGTTCATCAATAAACCAATGGATTTTTAAATGTAGTATATACACAAAATGAACATTTCTCTGCCATTAAAACATAGATTTAAGTAATTTGTAGGCAAACAACTTAAGACCATTATGCTTAGTGAAGTGAGTCAGACTCAGAAAACTAAATATCACATGATCTTTCTAATAAAACCCAGAGTATAAATAAATGATAAATCCAAGTAGGCAAGGTGTTGAGTATCAGGAAAATTGAGGGAGGGGTTGGGGCATGAGAAAGGGGGAGGGGGAGGGAATGTGAAGTTGATGTGATGAATATGAGTACAAAATCCTGCAATAGAAATATATACTAATAAAAATGGGAGAAATATTAATCTAGTTTGTGGGTTTCTGGGGTTTTTGGTGCTGGTAGGAAAAAACTCTCCAACAAATAACTTGAAATATTTTTCTCAACCCTTAATGAGAAGCAACACAGAATTTGGCGAAAAGATTGAAGCATGGGATTTAATCATGCAGAAAGACCAGTGACCTCAACTCATTGGCAGAGGTAGACAAGAGGGTCAGAGAGAGCTGGATCGTAAATTAGATGAGTACATACATGATAAGACCACAGGAGAGACAATGAAATAAATTAAGTTCCTGTCCAAGTGCATTTGAACTATGTTTTCTTTATTTCATTGACTTTATACTAGGAACTATCAATAATGATTAGCTACTTAGGCAAATCACAGAAATGAGAGCTCTCAAGAGCCTTTGTTAAGCCATATAATTTTCCAGAACAAAATAAATTATGTTTCCCACGATTAAGCCATGTAAGTCATCTGTTTCACACAACACTAAATAAAATATACATTATAAACCATAGTAGAATAAAAATAAAAAGAAATCAACCTGACTTAAAAGTGACACTCCACTTTAACTGTCACAGAAAAGAGGCCAGAGATCAGTAAGAAAAGCACAAGAAACTTCTAAAATTAAGATCCACAGGTCACTAAGGAAGTCTCTAAAAAAATACATAGAGGTAAATGAAAGTTAAAACATAGCCTATCAAATTAAGCGGGGTGCAGCTAAAGCAACAGACAGAGGAGAATGTGTAGCACTAGATGAAAATGGTGAAAGAGTGAAATCTGTCGTTGGATTTCCTACCTAAGGAAACAGGAGGATTCTACAGTGAGTAAGAAAGGTAATGAGTGCATTTATTAGCTTGCCAGTACTGTAACAAAGTGCCTAAAGCAGACTATTTATCAAAAAAAAAAAAAGGTTGCTTGGATTCCATCTCAGCAATCTGGAGAAAACAGAACACTTTCATGATGTAAAGGAGTCGTCCAGGTCAGTAGTTGTGTGTCTAGATAAGGAGGTAACAATACATTGATACTTCTTACTCACTGTTCCTTGGTTCGGGGAGTGTGAGGAGTACTAAAAACAGTGTCCCTAAGAGACTGTTTTGCTCATGTTCCTGTGCTATAACTCCTGAGCTGGACTTCTTAACCTTTCCTACACACAGAGCTTGACTTTGTGTGTAAGACACCAGCTCAAAGACAGCAACTCATTCATTCCTTCCTGCCCTTTGCAACCTGACTGGCCTTACCAGCTTTCTTAGGTTCTGAAACAAAAACTTTCCTGGACCCAGAAGGTGGCCAAGTACCGATGACATGCCCAGGGTGGACCTGTCTCCCAACTTCCCACCCTCCCAATATATCAGTCACTCCAGTTTTGTCCTCTTCTGCCCAATCTCTGGCCAAAATGCCAAGTGAGAAGCCCAACCCCCAACCCTCCTGCTGGCTAATCCACCACACTAAATAAAAGTTTTGTTGCCCGCATATTTGGGACTTCATACCTTGCCTTGCTACGCAGGCCTAAGATCATGGGATCAATAAATGTTAACTTAAAATTCTCTTACTGCTGCTTACGTTTTTATATTTCGCCGGGGTCCTTCTTCAGCCTAATAGCTTGGAAACACTACCAAGTAAACAAAGCAATGTGACTGACAAGCTCTAAGTAGCACACCCAGTACCAAAGTGAAGCCAAACACCAGGACAGAATTTTCATGTCATATTGTGTCAAGCTCCAAATGGAATGAGTTTCCAAGTTGAAAAGTGTGACCGTATAACCTGAACAACTTAGCAAACAGGTGGAAGGTATAGTAAGGGAGTGAGAATGAAAGCCCAGGCCCCCACCACATCTGGCACCAGCGGTTGTCCCGTGCCAGTGTCTAGACAGCAACTAACGTAAAACCCTCCAAGTTCCCCAGGGTTCAAAACACGAGAGGTGGAAGCCCCTAGTTTCTGCCTTGGCCACCACCAAACACAGCACAGGCAGATTCAAGATTCCTTCCCGCTGAGAAGGGAGAGCTGGAGACAGAGATGTCTGGAGACTCTTGACACTGGGCATTGTGGGAACTGGAAGTCAGAAAGAACTACAGAATTCCATTATTATTACTAATACATTATTTTAGTCTAAATGTCACTAATATGCAGTTTTCTCTAGCCTACTATATTATCCTTTTCCCCTGACTTCTCATGGAATAGTAAAATAGTAGAGACACTTTCAAGCAATTTTCTTGTTATCTAATAAAATATGCTTAATTTCTTAACATATGTTTTCTTCTCTTTTCCTTTCTTTTTTCTACACGCAAATGTAAACTATCAACACTCTTGTACTCCCTGTTTTTTTTTTTCCCCTGGGTATAAAAATGTCAATAGAACTTTATTTTTCGTTCTTTCTTACATTCACTTCTGTTTCTCTAGGGTTTTATCTTTGTTTTCTTCCCTCTACCTTGTCTTCCTGGGGCATCAAGTGTTGAAAACTATCTTTAAATACGATGTGTTCATGTATGATTGGCTCTTTGGACGTTGATATTACCGGTAGCTCCTGTCTCCCAAAAGTTCAGTACTAGAAACAGATGTACGAGGAGCAGATCCTAGTGCTGTGTAGGATGCGTAAGTGACAGTGCACTGAACCATTCCCAAAACCAAAGGCCCGTCACAGGGAGAAACTCATGTTATATAGATGGCTCTACTATTATGACAGAGCATTCTAGCTGGTCTACAACCTCCAACACAAAAACAAAAACACAGTCTTTAGAAAACAAGGAAACAAGATGTCTCCAAAAAGTTATAACTCCCCCAAAACAAGTCTCATAGACTCAAAATCTGAAGAATTTTCAGATTAAGAACTCAAAAAACAAACAAGGAAAATGATTGGCAATACCGAAGAAGACACAATGGATGAGTGGAACTATGACTAAGATGAGTAATCAACTTTCAGAAGATGTGAGCAAGCAGCTGCCTAAAGCATTCATTCACTGAGGTGATCAACAAGTTTAATGAAGAGACAGATACGCAGCTGGACACACTGAGGGGAAAGAAAGGGGAAGCGGCAGTAGCGCAGGAGGAAGGGGTCAACTGACAAAGATGCATTATATGTATGCACATATGTACCGATTCTGAAAACAAACATAAAAATTGTGTATCACAAATGTGTGCTAATAAAAAAGGGAAACTAAGAAAATCCTTTTGAGTAGAAGTGCAAATTCAAATGTCACAGTAAAGGTTCCACCTCTGATGAGGAATCGATCATCCCTAGAAGACGGTCACAGAGGAAGGAAGCACAGACCGGACCAAGGAGTCACATCTCCAGCCAGGAAGCAGAGGCACCCCATCCACATGCTAAAGGTAACAATGAGAGAATAGTACAAACAATGTTGCATGCATAAACTCAACAACTTAAAAGAAATAAACAGTTCCTGAAAGTTCAACAGCTAGCATAACTCAGCCAAAATAAATGGATAATATAAAGTGTTCTATAACAAAATTGAATTGTAAAATAAAAATGAATCTTTAGTAACAGGTGGTTGTATAGAAGAATTCTACCAAACATCTCATAAAGAAATAACATCAACCTTACACAATCTCTTTCAGGAAAGAAGAAAAAGAAATACTTCACAACTAATATGTCTGGGCAAGTATTATCGTCCTCACACCAGACACAGACAAAAGGGATGCAACAGCAAAACAAAGCTTAAGACCAAAATATTTCATAATTTTTAGAAACAAGCATCCTTAGTCTTTTACGGACAGTAAACTGACTTCAGTGTTGTGTAACAAAAATTGAATCATTTTTGGTTCCCTCCTTGGTCTGGGCACACCATTTATCTATTTAAAAGTTTTAGGTAAGTCAGTGGTACAGGCAGATGGAATCTTGGTAAGAATATTATCATTGGAGCAATGTGATAACAGATACCTCGTCTGAATCAAGAGTTTTTCAGAAGTTTAAAGCTTCTATTTGTCTTAGTCATTTTCTCATGGCTAGACACAGCTATAGTCCCAACTTTAGAAATGAGAGACTTATTTTAGCACACTGTTTCAAAAGTCTCAGTCCACACATGGCTGGCCAGATTCAAGGCAGAAAATGCCTAGTGAAATTGCCTGGGAGAAAACAGTAGCGTATCCCACTGTGACCAGGAAACAGGCTAGAGAGCAGCAAGAGGGAGCGACAGGCTTCCAGGGTCAAGCTCCACAGCCCATCTTTACACCTGGTTCCTACCTTCCACCAGCTCAGGAAACACCTATGATTAAACCACCAATAGGCACAGTGCCTGCACGAGCCACCCTGTGAATACAGGAGACTTGGCAGGAAACTGGGAGAAATTTAAGCAGATCATAAAATTACTAAAATTTGTTATGCCAAAAGTAATTTTAAATGTCCATGCAAAACATCTAGCTGTTATTTCATAAAATACAACATTTTCTAGTTTTAAATCATGGCTGTCCATGATTGCTATTTATTGGGTAATTGTCTTTAAAAGTCAATGTGCAGATCCACACCATGGTGCTGTGTAAGAGCGCGGAATCCTTAGAACAGCTGTCCATCATTGAGGGCGTGTCCCAAAGAAAGTACCAGGCTAGATCACGGCAGCCTTGCTTATCTCCACCTCAGCCTCTTCCTGGGCTACACAGTGAGCAAGTTTGCCCTATCGTGTGCTTCTGCTGTAATGCACTGCCTCCTCACAGGCCCAAAAGGCATGGGGCCTATTGATCATGGACTGGAATTTCCGGAACTGTGAGCCAAAATAAACCTTTTTTCTTCAATAAGTTGATACTCTTAAGTACCTGCTATTGTGAGGGAGAGGTAACTAATACAGTGCCATTCTCTATTTGGAACTGCAGAGCACTTGACACTTTTGTACTGTGTTCTGGAACTTTCAGGGCTGGCCGTTCACAGACCGTGTGCTCAGGCTCCCTCCGCTCTGGCTTCCACTTGACTTTGGCTGATGGAGGGCCCTAAGAAGAGACCAGAGAGTCAGTGGAGAAAGATATCCATGCATTTGCTCCTCTCTGCCTCCTTCCCTCTAGAAGGTGGCAAGATTTCTCCACAAAAGCTCAGGCTTCTATCTGGAACCTTCTAGAGTACAGCTACCAATCTTTCTTCAGGTTTCTTTCTTCTATCTTTCTTCATGTCCACTTTTTCCTGTCCCCTGCAGTCGTAGACATTTTAGTGCCTCCCCGCTCTCTCAGTTCCCAGATAGTTCTGTCATTTCTTATTAACTAACAGCAGCTTCTAACTAGATCCTGTACATTCTAGTTAGCTTATTAAGCTCTCTTTATTCTTCTCCCTTGGAAATCCCACCTTGTTTTCTGACAGAGACATTGGTGCCTACCGAGCCCTTAGGAAATGAAGATAATGCCTCAAAAATCTCATCCTAATGTGCCTAGTAGAGAGAGGATGGTGATGTCTTTCAGGTTCAAAAATCATTAACACGGAGGCATCAACAGCTGTCACAAGATCAGGTAAAAAACATCCATGCACATTTTTCCCACAGACTTTTCTTTAATTTTTAAATAACTTTGTAGAAACTTCAGCCAATAGAGTGGTATTAAAAAAGGGAATGCTCCCTTCTACATAAACGCTCAGTAGCATGCATTAGATATTTAGATCAAAAGGGAGTCTTAGAAATCAGCTAGACAAGATATGACAATGATGGTGATGAAATAAACATAGATGATAGATAGATGACAGATGATTAGATAGAGGATGGGTAGATAGATAGATAGATAGATAGGGTTAATTCACCGATTTATTCCTAGAGTGGGCATAAAATCTGCTCTCCATTATTGGAAATCTTACCATTGCATGCAAATATCATGCTGACGTGTAAAGTATATTTCACAAGAAAAATTGGCATCTGCCTCACTTATCACTAGTGCGCTGCTAAATATTTGATGCTCTTTGTTGAGAAAACATAAACCTTTCAGAGTGACTGATTTCTCTGGACATGTCCTCCTTATAGCTGGCACTGGCCTTATGTAAAACATTAAAATTTGTACAAAGATAAGAGATTGATCAGAACAAGCCTATGAGAAGCAGCTCATGAAACAGAAAACACGTAAAATCAGATCCAATGACATAAGTAGTGTGAGAAATAAAGAAGTTGGTTCATTTTCAAACTTTTGGTAAAATGGTGGTGATCAATCACCAATCTCTTTGTTCTGCCATGTTCCTGGTTCTTCTTCCCCTTGAGAACCTTTCAGTGGGCTTCCTTTCTCAGGTATTGCAATGAAAGTATACACACACACACACACACACACACACACACACACACACACAATGACAGGACAGGAGATATCATCTCTGACTCCATAAATTCTTATATCCTCTAAAATAGATCTCATTTCTTATTCTGTCTGTATTCTAATCTAATACTGAGAAGTCGTCCCTTGCCTTAAAGATTACTTAGTGTCTGGAAAAGATTGGAACCCCTGTACTGCCCAGCCAATGAGAAACGAGACGGAGAGACCTGTGCTCTAGGGAACATAAAGTTACCCTGGCCAACTTGTGTTTGAGGTACTTGATCTTGCAAGACTGTATGAAAGCCTCATTTAAGTGGGCTCTGAGTCTCTAGGTCAGTTCCTCAGAAATTTGAGATGATGGGCTTGTTTCTCACAAATAGTATCCAGCAAACAAAGAAAAACACAAAATGAATTACAGAGAACATTCCTAACTGCTGTCACTGTGGCTTTTCTAGTTAAGTATCAAATGCCTTAAAGCTCTGCCAATACATTAATAACTTGGTTCCTGGAGCCACTAATACAAACTGATGATCTCCAAAGCCCTGACAAAAATCAAGCATTGGACAGGAGCATGAGGAAAGATAATTACCTTAATATGCATGTAGTTAATTTAAGTAATAGGTTGTAATTAAATTATTGCATTTTGATTATCTTCAGAGGAGTTTCATTCGAGAATGCACCGACAATCCTTTCTCCAATGTGCCCTTTAAATTTCTGATTATGTTATATGGAAAATGACATAGATGATACTGGAATTTCAGTCTATGTCCTAAGACACATTTGTTTCAAATTTTTCAATTCATATACATAATCACTATGTACTTTTCAAGTTATATGCTGTTGGTTTTTAAATATAATTTTATTGTGGCAAAAATTCACATGACAAAAAATTTAACATTGTTTTTAAATTCATGAATTCGAAATTCTGTAACACCAGAACCCTATGGGGTTTGAGGAATTAGTGTCTATATCCAAACCTTTCTCAAAGGTTCATCCCTTTCCTAGCTGACCATTGCCTCTCTTTCTACTCTGCCACTCATGCTGGGGCCTTTGTATGTCATTATTTTTATGCATTTCACGAGGGACACCCATCTATCGTCAGTCTTCCGTGCTTAGTCCATTTCAGTGAGCATTACTGACTCTAGGTGGCACCGTTTTCTTTCAAATCCTTCATGTCTGTCTTTCTTTATGGCTGCATAGTACTTCATTGTGTGTAGTATCACATCCTCTTTAACCATGGATGGGCAGGCAGGTTGTTCCCAGGATTTGGCTGCTCTGAATTGTGCTGCTATAAACACGTATTTGCATGTGTCTCTTTTGGTATATTGACTTTATTTCTTTTAGGAACATGCCCAGTAGGGCAGTAACTGGATCAAACGGAATTTCTAATCTCAGCTTTCTAAGGAAACTCCAGGCTGCTTTCCATAATGGTTGTACCAGCTTGCATTCCCCCTCATAGTAGAGTAGAGTTCCTTTTTTTCCACATCCTCACCAACAATTGCTGCTTATGAGGTCTTGATGTAGGCCGTTCTAATGGGAGTGATATGAAACCTCAATGTTGTTTTTACTTGCATTTCTCTGATGGCCAATGATGAGGAACATTTTTCCATATGATTGTTAGCTTTCTGTACTTCTTCTGTGAAGTTTTTTTTTTTTTCATTTCAACGGCCTACTTCTTAATGGGATCATTTATTTTAGGGGGGCTCATGTTTTTCTTTCAGTTCATTGCATACTCTAGATATTTTTTGTCTGAAGTGTTACTAGTGAATATATTTTCCCATTACGTGCATTGTTTTTTCACCTTGCTGATTGTTCCTCCTGCTGTACAAAATATTTTTAATTTAATGTAGTCCCATTTGTTGATTCTTGCTGAGATTTCTTGTGCAGTTGAAGATTTGTTCAGAAAATCCTTTCCTGTCCCTATGTCTTCTAGGGTTTTACCTATTTTTGTCTTCTACTGAGTCCAGTTGTTCTTTTTTTTTTCTGGATGTTCTTTGATCTATCTTGATCTGATTTTTAGTGTGTGGAGACAGATATGGGTCCAGTTTCATTCTCATACATGTGGAGATTTAGTTTATCCAGCACCATTTGTTGAAGATGCTGTCTTTTCTCAAATGGATTGTTTTGGCCCCTTTGTCAAGATCAGCTGACTAATAGAGAGACATCCCATGTTCTTGGATAGGAAGAACCAATATTGTCAAAATGGCCATACTCCCAGAACAGATTCAGTGCAATACCAATTAAAATACCAACTATATTCTTCATAGAACTAGAAAAATAAATAGCCTTAAAATTTCCTTCTTGTTTCTGAAAATCAATCCTACAGCCAAGGTTGGCTACAGGGAGAAATTCACCTACTAAGAACAGCTCTGCTGCAGTGACAAGGTCCTCGAGAAGGCTGCATATGCCATGAATCAGTCAGCAATATGGGGCATTCTTTCTTCTCCTTCCAGGATTGATGGGTGCAGGATTCATTAGATGTAAGTGGTATGGTGTCAATGCCCATCACTTCTAGTGACACATTAGCAAGTGTTTTGTTCTCTGTTTCATCACCTTAAGATCACCTGGCTTAAAAGTCTTAGTTCCACAGGGGAAAGACTTCTACCAAGAGGCACAAAACTACCATTTTATTAGAATCTAAACCTTCCCCTTGGCCATTTTAGGCTCTTTCTGCCTCTAAATCCACAGGTTAGAAAGAAATTTAAGAGCTTAATAAATGTTCAAGATTAAAGGGGAAATTGGACTGTTGTGTAGCAATGGAGATTAAAAAATGAGTTATGTTTAGAGAACATAACCCAGCATTACAGATAGTGTTGTTCAAGTCAATGGGAAACTCTAACAACCCAAGCCGGGCAGGATGAGAAAAAGTCCAGACCCTTAAGGAGTAAAGGTATGGGTCATCCTTCCAGATAAAAAATGAAATGCTGAGGTTATTGTTAAGGGTCAATGATAATAATAATAATAACCTGAACATTAGAAGAATGTAGTTAGAAAGAGTAGCTATGTCAAGACCAGTTACTGTCATGAAGATTTCCTATCTAGTTATTATCCATGTAAACCTCTATACATGTAGTAAGCAAATACACTTGTGTTCTTCCTTTGTATTTCTTACTGTGTACTATAACTTTGATTCACATAATACTAGTATTTATTAATTCTAAAGTACAAATTATATAATGCCAGGAGAAAAGTAGCAAGCAGCAGCCAAAAATATTTTCTTCACTCTTCTATAAAAGGAATTAGTATGTTTTCAGGCCAATGCAGGGTAGTTTCAGTATGTTAAAAAGAATTATGAATTTGATGTGCCTTTATTCGGAATGTAAGTACACCTAAGAAGATGGGTCTGGCTATCAAGCTGGAAAAGGACAGATTGTGACTCTTAATTGTGATGTATCAATCTGACCTGATCTCAGGCGAGGTAAGCATAGAATCTAACTAGTAAGAAATCTGCTGAATGGGCTAAATAAGTCCACAGTCATCCCACAACAGACTTATTTTTAATAAAGCAGTCTCTTTTGGCAGGACCAAGCACAGACAGACAGCCAGTATGTTTTCGTTTGTTTTCACTTTTGCATGTGATTCTTGTGCCTAAAATACCTGGAGGGATCACAGACACAGCTGAGGCCCATGTGTTCTCTCAGATGCGTCATCTTCCTTGGTGGCCTGGATTTGACCAAGAGCAGCACAATAGAATTCAGAGAATTAAGAACCACATGTGTGTTTCTCATAAGGCTGACTTCTCTAGAACAGCTATCCCTATTCCTCTTTCTACAAAGCACATTTAACTTACACACACAGGTGAAACAGATTTGGTTCTGTTGTACTTTGTTAACAGGAAAAATGAAATTTGCAATCATCATATTTTTGGAAAATTAAAAGTCCATTAGCTGAAGTTTCCTTTAGTTATACTCTGTCTCTACACTAGGAAATTTTTTGATGGGCTTGGCTATTTTAGGTATTTTATGGTATTTTTTATATATATAAACTTCGAAATTGATCTAGTTCCATCTGAGACATTTCCAAGTGAATTTATCAAAGGGTTTCTAGATGTTAGTTTCTGAAAAACATTTTTATATCAGAAATTATTCTGAAGTAGTGTCTCAGTTAAAAAGTAATTTCAATTTGAAAAATGCATTTTGGTTCTTTCCTTTTGGGAGTGTGAATTTTTGACAGGCTACAGATCAGTGTCTTTCCTGTCAAGGAAAATGCAAATTGATTTTACCACTTCTGATCACTGTCAGATATTTAATGTAGGAATTTCATTGAGCGGGATCATGGATAATATTAAGATCATAAGTTCCTTTGTGATTTAAATCAAAGGCAAATTGTTGTTCTTTACCTCTGCAGTGGGAAGTGTTAGAAACACAAGGACAAAAGTTAGGCTAGATGTTCTGGGCTCTAGCCTGTTGTTCACGGAGCAGGAGTTTGGGGACATGTGGTAGGAGATTCTAATGTTGGTCAGTCCAGGATTCTACTATGCAGACAGTAGTGTGCCTCCCTTATGCTGTCCAATATCAGTCAATGTCTGGTTCCTTCCTGGAGACAAATGGGTAAATATTATACAGTAAAAATTTCAGAAAGAAATTCCACTAAGGGGGAATTTTCCATCAGAATATCTGAGGATAATCACAATAGAAGTCAGCTTATTCCTACTCTTTTCTCCTCCTTCCAAAGTATTACAGTTGGATTGGCAGAAGAACAGCATAAAAATCAGATTGGGTGACCCCAAGTCCCTACCCCAAACTAGAAGACGCTGAAGATGCCATAGCCTGAAGCTCTCCTGCGTGCATTATCTTTTAGAAGATCACAAAACAAGAGTTGTATCTTTTCTGAAATGTTCTTTATAGTTTATATAAGGTTACATCGTCTGAAACCATTTTACATTTCGGGTTTTTCAAATGAAACTCCTAAAATGAAATTTAATCTCTCCAAATCACTTCTCACCTAGATTGAATTTCTATTTTTAATATGCATCAGAACTCACTTATGACCATTTCAATATTAGCAAGAAAAGAGCTAAACAGCTCTCAGTTCTGAGAAATAATCCACTATCTAAAGGAAAATATCAGACCATAAAAAACAATAACTGAAGCAAATCTACATTTCTCTTTCTGAGTCCTAAATACATGTTAGCACACATTATTTTTATCAACCCATGGGAGAGATCTATCTCTAACACAAACACAGAATATATTAACCAAGGAATGAAGAAAATAAATACCTTAATTTTCAAGTTGTTTTTCTTGTTAATGTAAACTGAAGTTGCAAGGTCATTAATTCATCTACAATGTTTCATTGTCTTTTTTTCCCTTCCTCTTATTATTTAATTCTGTTTACATCACTGCATCTTACCTATTAAATTTTGTTTTAGGGTTGAGCACCAAAAACAAAACTTAAATAGCTGCAAGCTAGGTAGCAAACACACACAAAAACACACTTCAAATAACAAAAGGGATTGCAAGATTTTAAGTCTTTGATACCACGTTCAACAGAGCAGGATTGAAAACAGTGATGCACCTAGTCGCTCTCCAAATCAGCTACCATCTTTAGAAGTATGAAGGTTTTTATGGATTGTCAAGTTCTCTGGGGACTTCCAGCTCCAGAGGCTGACAGAGTGCACAGGAGACCGCTGCTCCCTCTTGCATTGGGCAGCATTTCTCTGAACCACCCTCATAACCCCAACCCCACCACACAGCCTCACTACAGAGGGCAGCAGCCAGCACCTTTGTTCTCACAGGTGCTTTTCCCAGCATCTCCCATCCAAGACAACTCTGCCCGTAGTTGCTTTCCCTAGGTGAGAGATCAGACTCCTGACCCCTGTGGCAGATTTTTTTTGTCATAACTTGACTCTCTGCACCTTAAGGCATCTAGTGCCATCCTTGTCATTTCTAAGGCTTAGGGTACAGACGTCATACGGAGAATCCACGCTGTTCGATGCAGCTAAAGTCAGATACCAGAAAGGGTCAAATGCAGAGGGCACACCAAGGAAAAGTAACAGGAAATGCAAAGGTTTCCTAACCAAGCGAACGGAAGCTAGCTTCTCCCCTGTCCTCTAACACTTGCCCAACTTTTAATGGAATAATTAAAAAGATTGAGGTTTAAAAAATACTAGTAACAAATGACTGCTTTTTTGTTGATTAGGTTGACTCTACAATTGAGAACATAAGGACTACTGTGCCTGCTCAGGAGCTCCATCTCTTCTGAGCTACAAATGGTTGATGAAAAGATTCAGATTTTAGAGTTTTCAGCCCTGTTCCACTGGATGAACATGGATCCACGTAAGATTTTTCAGTTCTATGAACATTCCTTGGGGCTACTTTACCTCTGGTGACACCTGCTAAGTTCATATCTATTCCATCTACCATAAAAGTGTTCTCAGTGAGCCACACTTTGAGAAACATCTTTTAGATTTGTAGCTTTTCAGTCTGTTTGGCTGCAATTCCCAATTCCTGATCATGGACTCATACTGGCCCATGATTCACTAGGAATAGGGCTTCATAGCAGGTGGTGATCATCTGGCAATCAAGGACTCTTTAATTGCGTTTCCATCCACTCCCCGTCACTCATGTGACCACTGAGCACTACTGCTTTTCAGAGAAGCAATGGCATTAAAATATCAAAGAAGCAAGAAACCAGTTGTGAGTTGGGCATGAAAGCAATCTTGGTTGTGTACACCTTATAAAAATCTAATACGTGGTATCTGATGTAATCTTATGGAGGTAGGACCAGAAAAATCCTATGCTCCCTCTCCTAGTATGTTAAAATTTTTTTCCATAAAATTGGACACCACTATCATAAAGGTTGGGAACAGCTGATATAAAGTGTCTCTTCTTTTTTTAAAAAAAAACAGATTTTTAATAAAATCAATAACTAGAAACCCAATTTTCAGTTTCTTCATTTCATAGAAAACAAAAAGAAAAAAAAATCATCACCATTGAGAACTTCCAATCAAAATTCATAAATATAACAAAAATTAGCTTTGTGAATTAGTAGCAATTGCTTTACAACCAGGGAATTAAAGTGGATCCTATCATGAGAATCAAAGAGTTGGCTCATGACGAAGCATGCAAGCCCTCCTATATACATAAAGGAATCCTCGGAACCCTGTATAAAGCCAGCTATGTTCTACGATGGAACTTTAGAAGGCTAGGACAGACAGCACCAAATCCATTATAACTCCAAGGGCCAAAACACTTGATCTTCTACTCATTGAGCCTGGTGGGAGGGGATGGATATGGGGAGCTCAGTTGCCCCCGTAGGACTCAGATGAGGTTGCTGTATCTTAGCACTCACTGTCCTCACAAGGCAAGGGGGTGGCCTATGTATGCAGCAATTATGTAATTTCTCAAGAGATCTCTGGATGACAGACCCTGAGGCACATCCCATTCCTCATCATAAAAGACATGAAATTATGAGACAGTGAAGGAAAAGGGGGAAAGATCAATATCAAGAATGAAAGAAGGAATATACCAAAAATAGAAAACGATAGTTTTGAAGGTGATGCTGTTGGAATGCCACCCTCACTGCAAAGCTAAATCTCTCTTCATTTTAAAACTTCAGGGCGAATATCATCCCATGCTCTTTCCCTTCTCTCATTCTTCTCTTCTCAATCTTTTCTCTTCTGCCATTCTCTCCTGAGCCTTGCGTTTCTGGGTCTCTGTATCTGTGTGTTAGTCATGTGGTTTGCCTATTACCATTTGAATTTCCATAGTTCTAGAAATAAAAATTAACAAAGCATGGCACTTCCCTAGATCAGGACTCAGATCAACACTCTACCTCTTTTTAATTTAGCAGCCCATCAGCATTCATGTTTTTCCCCATTTTATTAATATATGTATGTGACGCATAATGGTTGTAATGACCTTGACTATTTTGTGCACATATATACCGCATCAAAATTACGATCCCTTCCCCTTCTGGTTTTTGCTTCTCTCACGCCCTCCTCATTCCAGCAACTCCCACTATCACACCCAGCTGGTTCTATAAAATACCTGAACTCTGGATTTCTCATCTTACAGAGACCATGAGATATTTAATCTTCTGTGCTTGGTTCACTTCAGTAAGCAGGATGGTGTCAGGTTGTGACAATTTACCTACATACCTGTCTGTCTTTACGGATGCGTAGTACTCCATTGTGTTCATACCTCACATTTTTTGGATCCATTGATCTGTTGGTGGATATTTTGGTTTCTTCCACACTTTAGCTACTGTTAGCTGTGCTGCTATAAACCCCACTTCTTCCTTCAAAATGTATAAGAAATATCTTTCTCACTTTTTAGTATTTTCTGTTTAAGGCAACTTTTGTATGAGGAAATCAGTATAACTTTATTGCTACCATCTTCATTTTTGAAACATTTAATTCTACTATGCTTCACACTTAACCTCTTTCCCATCAGTCTCTGAGTATTTCCAGCAGAGAGGATGGTATCTACTAGGGCTAACATCGGGTACTGAATTAGAACACAGTGGTGTGAACTGTGGCCTCCCCATTAACCCACCTGCACATCCGTGTATTCCTCTTTCATAAGGTAACTATTACAAACACAAATTTAAGATTTCTGCTTAACCACTGAGGGGGTGAGAGTCAAAACCTCTGTTTGGCTCTGCCATGTGAACACTGCCATACTCAGACTCTACTGACAGGAGCCACAGGTGTTCTGCAGACATCCAGGGTTCGGAAACAAGAGGATTTGGGAGAATAATCTAACAATAACTCCCCTTCCTACTTTTTGCATCTTCTGTGTATTTCCAGGTAAGAGAAACTTTGGAAAAATGATCTTAATGAAGTATTTGTGGTGTCAAGACAGAAACAATCAAACCCTAAAACTTAACTGATTTCACAGACTAGGAAATCACACCATGGGCACTACATGGCCTCAAGGACAGGGAGAAAAAATATATTTTCCAGGAGTTCGCTCTGAAGTTGTGAAAAAGATAAAGTCACATCAATATGCAAATCATTGGAATTACCTGTTAGAGAAAGGTCAGCACAATATGTGATGCTAAATAAAGCAACAAAGTGAATCAAAGGACATCTGAGAGACACACAGAGGTGAGAACAGGAGGCTTTCCAGAATGGCACAGTTGGGACTGCTTTCTGACCGAGATGTGAAAGTTTAGCAGGATACTAACAAATGAAAATAAGAAGGTGGCAAGTCTGCAGAATAGTCTACAATCATTTTATGACGTGGCGACACTCTACATCTTAAGGAAAAGAAACCGATATTCATGCATATAGTTTTATATGAGCAGTCACTGAAGTTTGGACTTCACATAATGGAAGCTCAATTTTAACAGATAGGTAATGTCTCGTTATTATAAATTATACCTATGGCAATAGGGTAAGAATGGGAAAGCCAAGTAAAGATCATTTTTGCAACGTGGAGTTCATTTGTGTCAATTTGCAGTTTCGTTAGTTCTGTAAGACTGTAGAAAAGTACATTTTAATGCAAGAGACTACACTAATGGAGAAATCATTTCTGTTTAGTGTGTTTTGAGGGCGCAGGAAAAGAAAGAAAAGGAAAGGATCCGAACCATGCTGACATAGTCTTACGAGACAGGACGTGAGCATATGGGAAGACCATGCAAATTAATCCCAGAAGGTGAAAACTAACAAGCACCTACTAAATAGCTTTGGATTCTGTGGGCAGTAAGTCACCCAGCGATCTACACCAACACAACCCAGTACCAAGCAAGTATGAGTGCAGGGTAGATATTCTTGCCAAAACACACTCGGTATCACATCTGATGAGTTTCAAAGTGGAATTGTACCGAGGTGTGACTGTAAAACCTGAACAGGAGAACAGACAGGCCCGTGATAGGAAAGAGAAGCAGGAATAGAACCGGGGTCCTGCCCACCTAGGTGCTGCTCCGGGCAGCATAGGCAGTGAGACAGCGACATTTCATAAAGTTCTCCAAATTCTCCGGGAGTAAAACCCCTGGCGGTGGCAGCCAAGTTGGTGGTTTCCTGGGCACCATCACCCCAGCGCAGGCAGGTTCCAGCGACACTCCAGCCCAGCTGGGGATCTGCAGACAAAGAGCTTGGGAGGATCCCCCTGACACTGTGAGCTTTGAGAATTGGGAGCCAGGGTGAAATGCACAGGACTGAGTTGGAAGTAGAAGTCACCTTCATCACCCAGACAACCCAGGAGGGGACTTGTGTCTCCAGGACGCCAGGCAGTGAAATGACTCTGGCCCAGAGAGAAATTCAGGTGCACAGGTGGAGGGAGAAGCGTCAAACACTGGTAGTAGAGGCTCAAGTCTTCATGGTCCCGGGCCAGGCTTTAGTTGCCTGCCCTACCTTCCTGGGTGCTGGGCTATTTGGGGGGAGGGGGGGTTGGGAATACAAGGCAGCCCTAGGCTGACACAGCAGCAAGTTACTTCCTGTCCTCTCCAGGGTTCCAGAGAACACAGGGGCTCCTCGTAGGGGCACACAAAGTTTGCAGCAGCGACAATGAGCTGAGGAGAGTCATCCCAAACAAAGGAATAGCATATTCTTTCATTTCTTTCCTGGAGCTGAGAAAGTAATTTTTATATTTTTTTCAATATATATGTTTTTTCCATATTGCTTTTTTCCCCTTTTGTAATCTACTGGCACTTTATATATTTGTACTTCCTGTTCTGTTTCCTGCTATAATAACATACCACTCTGAGTTGTTTAGATATACACTTCATACCAAAGACTGATTCTTGAGAATATTTAACTTTCAACAACTGGATAAACTCTATCTCTAACCTAAACTTCTGGCGATGTCCCCATCTTCTCGGATTTTTCTACATTACTTCAGACACCCTCCGTCTCTCAGTATTCTCTGTCTCTTTGATTTTTCTTTCTTTTTTTTTCTCATTCTGCTTTTCTTTTTTGCTTAAACCTCCTGTCCACTATTCTCAATATATAATGTTAACATTACTCTATGTGTGACTAAGGTTTAATTTTTTTGCTAGTATATCATCAATGTTAGTGGGTAGTGATATCATTCTCATTTGAACTCCTGGACTCAGGACCCCTGAATCCTGGCTACAGGATTAACTTACTATTATACTTCTTTTTTGACTTGCCCTGGAAGAGCCAAATACTGAATAACTCTCTGAGCAAAGTTTCCGATACTTGATGAAATATCCTTAACTTCTACATGCATGTTTTTCTTCTCCTTTATTTCTTTACACACAATGCCTTAAAATTCTTATGCTTCCCCCTGATATTCTGGCCATAAAAATAACTTCAATTTTTTTTTCTAGTGCTCGGTTTGTTATTTCTAATCCTTATTCCCAGACTGCTCTAAATCATTTTTCTATCCTCATTTTCTTGGGCTATCAAAAACTGTCTAGGCAAAGTTTCACATCGTGTGTCAGTTTGTGGTTGGCTCTTTGGATAATGACATTCCCAGTAATTGTTCTCTGTCTTCCACGCACCACCAGGGCCACAACCTGAAGCTGTGAGTACGGTGAGAAGCTGATGGCACATTGAATGACTTCCCAAGTCAAGGCTGGTCACCTGGGGAAACCTACCTGCTAAAGACAGCTGTGCTACTGTAGCAGAGCTTTCCATAATCTTGGACCGACAACCCTCAACACAAAGACAGAAGACTAAGGAGACAACAAGGTCACACGGGCCTCCAAAACCTCGCAACTCCCACAAAATGGAATTCACAAACACTGAAGTAGATTAGTTACCAGATTAAGAACTTAAAAACCAAACAGAAAAATTTAAAAAATCAAAGTCTAAATCCCAGCATCTGAGTAAAGTAATAACCAAGATCAACTCTCTGCCCCTGCCAAGTTCTACCCTTCAGAAACAGCTATCTGCTCTCACAGAATGGCGGAAAGAACTTTTGAAGATGCAAAAACAGTGCTGCTTTGTAGCAAATCTTACAGGGTTGGCTCAAGGTTCCCGAGAAGAATGCATATGCTCTGAATTAGTGTCTAAATACATGGTGCTGTTTCTCCTGTAGCTGGGATTCAGGGATCCTGATGCAGGGGTTAAAATAAGGATGATACCACAACCCACCACCCTGAGTGATCCACTAGCAAAATTGCCCATTATTGTTCTTGTGACATTAAATTCTGTTGACCTAAACATCTTAGTTCCAGAGAAGGGAAGGTTTCTGACTAAAGGAACAGCAATTCCATCAAAATGAAGTCTACTTTTACAGCATTTTTGAGTTCTTTATGCCTCTGTGTTAACAGGCTAAACAGGAAGTTGTGTTATTGGTGAGATTACTAATCTAGACACTGCCAAGAGGAAACTAAACTCTCTCTCCAAAAAGGAGATTATATAGTAAATGTGAAGGACACGTGATCCTTCAAGATATCGCCAAGTATTGACATACCCAGTTGCTAAGATCAAAAATAAACTCAAACAATCGAAATCGGCTAGATAGACAAATGGTCCAAACTTGAAGGAATGAAGATATTGGTCACCCCAACAGGTATAAAGTGAAGACCCACTCAGTGGCTCGGGGAGGACTAACAATGCAGAGAATATGTGTTAGAAGAAGGTAGTTAGAAATACCAGATATGCAGTGGCAAGTTACAGAAAAGAGGATTGTAGCTGTCATAGTGGCTCTATCCTACCTAGTTAATAATCTGGTGCATATATACACATATTAAGTATATACCATGCTTTTTTATTTATTCTTCATTATGTAACAAAACACTAACAAAATATCAGTATTTACTAAATCTAAATCATGAATGATGTAATGTCAGGAGACTATCACCCAAAGGAAATTTTGACTTTTATTATGAGGAAGGACTGAGTGCGTTTCCAGCTCTATGCAGGATTGCTGCATTATGTTATAAGGAATTATGAACATGCTATTGTCTCATTAGGGGATAAAGTACGGCTTAAGGAGATACATCTGGTTCCCAAATTTGACCGTTAATCATGGTATTTTACCTAGACTGAATTAAGAAAGGTCTAGCAGATTAGTAAAGCCTGTCTCTGGGTGTGTCTGAAAGGTATTTTCAGAAAGACTGGTCCATAGTCTAGGCAACCTAGGGTAGAAGACTTCTACCCCGTGTGGCTGGTGCCATTCAATGGGTATGCTGCCCAGACAGAATCAAAAGGTAAGAAAGAGTCTTGATTGATTCCTTTGTGACAGTTTCAGTTTTCAGCCTTCCCACACAGACTCACACCAGTAACCTTTCAAGGAGGTTCTGGCCCTTCATTGTTAGACTGGTGCTACTTCCTGAATTCCTCTTGTTCTGTAGCTTCCAGCTTCCTGGTATCAGCAGCTACTAGATTCTCTGGCTCGCTGGTCCAAAGACAGAATTTTACTGCTTCTGATCCTGTAAGTCTACTTAATATATTACTTCCATAATTAAATTTTTTCAAATAATTTATTCTAGAAAACATTCATCGATACATATTTAATTAGAATACACAAAAAGGCATCCAAAATTCAAGCTGCACTCACCTCTGTGAATAAATACATATTTGATATTACCTAATATTAAAAATCTAACACTTTGTAAGAGAAGCAAAATTGTTTATTAATTCTATCTACTACAGGAGTAATTTAACATTATTTATCAGCTTTTTGATAGAAACCAGTCATCCGCTCACAGTTTAATCTCAAGCCATAAGAAAAAAAATGAAAAAACAGGTTTTTGAAATAAAAGCAAGCAAGTCTACTTTTCATGAATTTTTACGATTCTTTTTCAATTTCTTTATTTTTCTAGCTTTATTAAAGCCATAATGTGATAAAGAAAAGATCACAAGAGCACATGCATGCGTTAAGACAAAAGTGGTGGCACACAAAATAGGAAAAACAAGACAGCGGTACAATATTACCGCATACAATATTACTTTTGCATTATTATAACATCTTCTCACAGGATCTGTGAGGCTGTGAGCTGGCAAGTTTTACAATAAATTTTACTGAGAAATGCATCTCTTTGCAGTGTCATAAATCAGTTGGATCCACTGGAGAAACACAAGTCAGGTTTCCTAGGTTGCTCTTATCCTGGCTACCTATGAAACCTCCAACACTTAAATTTTAAGAGTTAATCATCAATGTCAGTTCATATGGCAGATATATTTACTCCCAAAACTTTGGGAAAGGAGAAGAATATATGAGAGTGTTATGATTTGAAACTGGAATGCCCCCCCCCCCCAAAAGCTCACATTTGAAAGCAACTCAATCAGGTGGAAATGCATGGACTTCCTGTCATGTTAAGAGGTGAGGCCTATGCAGAAGGCATGGTTCACCGGGGTTTGGCAAGAAACAGGCAAGTCATTGAGATACGTCCTGGAAGTTCACTGCTCAACCCCATCATTTCTCTGGCCTCAGCTTCCTGTCGACCGTGGGATGAGCAGCTTTTCTCCATCTTGGCCCTCTGTTACGCAATTTCACCACTGGGACCCACACGTGAATGAAACGAGACCTTCTGAAACTGTGAGCTAACGTTTCCTCGCTTAAGTTGTGTCAGTTATTCTGTCCAAGCAATGGGAAAGAAACTAAGATGGACAGCATTCATTTTTTTGCCACCAGCTCTGCTTTCTCAACGACTCAGCCTCATTGTCCAGGGCATAAAGCAGGAGAATCCTAACCAGATGCTTAGCTCGGCAGAACCTATGAATCACCACACAAAAATTCTAGATTCGAAACCTAGCTTTGCTTAAGCTGAGGAGATTAAGAGATGGTCAGTTTTGTTTAAGATCTGTAGGCTAATAGATACAAAAATTGTGGCATGTGTACATAATAGAGTACTACTCATCCAGAACAACAGATAGATTTGAGGCTTTTGTAGGTGAAAGGATGCAACTTGAGACCGTCATGCTCAGGGAAGTGAGTCAGATGCAGAACGTTAAATATTGCAGGATTTTTCTAATATGAGAAACTCACAATCCTGTCATTTTACAGAATAAAAACGGGGATGATGGTGGAAGTGAAAGGGGATGGAGTGGAGACTGGGAGGTGGCAGGAGAGAAGAGTGTTGATAGGATAGAGAAAAGCATGACGGAGCTCCAACCCCACCAGAGGACAGTGGAGAAACTGAAGACCTAAACAAAAGTATGAAGAAACACAGGATTATGAGAGAGAGAGAGTACATACTCAAAAATCTATAGAACGGCTTTTCAGAAAGGGCACAAAAAACAAGTCCAGGGAGTAGGAAATGCAGATAATAACAAATAAGATAGCAGAAAGAAGGGAAAGTAAACAAAGAAAGAAAAAATAGAAAAAAATGAGTAGCAGAAAAAAAAGTACAAGTTCAATACACCCACAGAAAACTATTGAAGTAAACCTAAAGTCCCAAAGAAACCATTGCCCTATTGTGTTAAATTGTTATCTGCATGAGGAGTCTCAACTTCCGAGCCCTCCGATCCTGCTGGCTGAGGGGGGGCGGAGTAACATCTTCTTGCGACCCAGCCCACGAAGATGTCCGCTCTCGAGAATTTCCTGCCGCTGCTCAAGCTCACCTCGCACCTCCGGTTCTCCTCCTCGCTGGGCCTGTCAGCACACGACGACTTCACTTTAACACTGTAACTCCACAGCTGGTCTCCAGTTTGCAATCCCCAGGCTCCAAACCTTACGGACAGGGCCTCTCCCTACTCTGCACCACGGCCAGGTGACAGCGTTCTGACCCACTGCAACAGAGTGGTGCTACTGCGGCTCAGAGCCCCAAGATTGACTGGCACCTTTCTGGCCTCAGACCTTGCTGCAACCCTCCCACGCACTCACCACTTGCCGTCCACAGGCTGACTGAGCACGCCCGCCTTCTGCAAATTCAGGGCTGCTTGCTGGGGCCTCAGCGAATCTCCTGGCCTTCAGTCACTACTCAGGTGCAGTGGTAGAAGCAATTTGTTCACTAAATCTCTGTCTTTGGCTGAATTATGCAGAGCCACTGACAAAATGATCCTACAACATCACCATCTTGGCCCCACCTTAAATACAAATTTTTAAGAAATGAAAATATCTGACATGAGTTCCTTTCAGGTATAACAAAAAAAGAATATTGCTTTCTTAGTCCTAAACAGAGGGCCCTTCGTGGGCATCTTCAGGTGGTCAGTGCAGAGACCCAAGCAATGAGAACTGTATTCCAGTGCGTCGGGTGGAGGAGTAGAATTAAACTGAACAGAATTCATGTCAGAGTGAACAATAAAACAAAAACACAACAAATAGCTTTCCGGAAACTTTAAATTGCTAGAAATCATCGTTCTGAGATTTGCAATGGATGAGTTCAAATTTACAACAGAATGACTAGTTGAGAATTGGAAATGAATTTTGCCTTCCTGAAAAAGGACTTTGAAAGTTCAATGTTTTCTCTCTTCCAGGTAATGAAGGAGCTGATAAGAGATTTTTGGTTTAAGACAACAAAGAAATGAAATCCGTGGTTCAAAATTGTAATAAATATGTATCCATACTTACACAATTCTTTTTATTTACTAATTTTCCTTCTAATTTTCAATAGGCTATCTCTTATCTTTCAAATCTTCATTTCTAAACTTTACAACTTTTCACAAATACTAGTTTTAAATGCTAGTCTATGCATTCCTACTAAAAGCTGTTAAAAAAAGCTAGTTGAAAAAAAAATGACACTATAGAGACAATTTTTAAATTTGTAGACAAAGGATTTTTCCTTACTTGATTTCAACTTTTACATAGCACTCATTTTTATTAAAAAATACACATCCAGAAAATGAGTTATTATTTTGGTATTAGAGTTATTTGTTCAATTCCCAAATCTTAAATAATTGAAATGTTCTCATTGTTTCCAGGAGCAATCGTTTGTACCTTTTGCGTCCATGGGAAGCCATCCATGCAGTCAGCATGTACCACACCAGATACACCAACACTCCAGATACCAAGGAGTGGGTAATGAAACTGCAGGTGTATCCAAAGCCAGACTTCCCAGAATGAGTGAGGCAGCCATTGGCAGCACTGGTGACCAGCTAAAGAGGCCCTCTGATAGACAGCAGGAGTCCTTTGTGCAGACAAGAGAAGGAAAATCACTAATCAAAAAAACTGCCACTCCGTAGTCAATAAACTACACACAAAATCATGTGTTAAATAAAGATTCCGTCAGGTCCCTCAGCTGTCCAAGTGGACGATATTATTGCAAGCAATGCCTTCTACCAGAGATCACTTGCGCTATACTGTTGAGAACTTTGAACTGACATGAGGATTCATGGGTAAAACACATGCACAAGTCTATGTGAAGGAACAGAAACATGGTTTTATTTATTGCAGGCTCCTAGTCCCTCCTCACAGGCAGCCTTTGGCACTGCATACCTTGTGTGACCTGACCTCCCTCCCCTAAACCCTCCAGCCTCGCCTTCTGTTCTACTGCTGCTTCTCTAATGTTACTTCATCTTTTACACACTCATCTGCCTTCTGCATTTTAATGGAATGTCTCGCCAGGACAAGTGTCCTAAAGAATATCATATCTTTGTTCTCACAGATGCAACTCTGATTAAAGTCTACATTTATGGCCTAGTTATTTATCTAAGCTCCAATTTTTTATTGGTATAATCTTTCTTCTGACAGAGATATATCTTTTGTCATTGCCATAAATATGTCAAAATACTATTTTAAATAAGCAAATAAAATATCAGAGCAATAATAAACTTGAATTTTCTCTATTATATCTCTGATTAGAAAAACTTCTTTAATAAGCCAGATTGTTTATTCTTTTGACTATGATATAGAGACAACCAGAAGCATAAATTTTACAATTTCTATTTTATCATCTATAGAAAATTTTATATATACAAAAGAATCACCAAGATTTATTTTATTTCAGCCTCTCATGGGACATGAAACTAACCCAGCTGTGTCTCATTATTTTTAATGTGCTTGCTTTGACCTGCTACTTAGCTCCAGGAACTTATCCATGTCACTGGCTATGCAGCACTCCTGGACAGAACGTCTGAACCACCTTGCCAAGTTGTTTCCATCACGTGTCCCATAGAGGGCCATTCAACTTGGGAAACACACCAAAAAGCTTCTGAATCACACAGATATCATAGCCAGCCAAGTGAGCAACCTGGAGATGACCTCTGTGGTGGGAAGTGTCCAGAAATCCTTCACTGCATAAGGCTGGATGTTCTGTGCTGTAGCTGCTGTTCACGGCGCAGGAACCCTGGCCATGCACCGTGGGAGATCCTAACCTGAGTGAGTCTAGGACTCGACTGTGCATGCAGGTGCCTCATTCCCCACTCTGTCCACACATCAACCCAAGACTTTTCCCTTCCTAGAGACAAGTGGAAACGTTTTCCGGCGGGGAAAAAAATCAAAGAACACAGGGAATAAAGTTTCCTTCAGGGTATCTCAGGACATCTGCAATCAAATTCTTTCCTTTTCCTCCTCATACCAGAGGATCAGACTAGAAGCGTGGGAAGATGAAATGAAAATCACAGTGGATGGTACCCATCCCAACCCTCCCAAGAAGACTGAGTATCCAAAGCTTCAAAACTCTGCCAGATATACAGAGTGTTAGAGAACCACAAAAGAAAGAGGTTCTTATTCCATGCTTTATAGAAACTTACCTCATCCTAAAGTTTCTTTGTTTGGACATCTTCTATAAAAATTCACATAATTGTGTTTTACCTCTCCAGATATTTGTCATACCCAAAGAAATGTAGGTTTTAAATACGCATCTCCACTCAATAGGACAATTTCAATATTAGTGAGAATACAGTTAAGCAAATTCTTGAAGTTCTCAAAAATAATGTACCATCTAAACAAAAATATATGATCATAGAGATAACAACTGAGCAATTTTATATTTCTCTTTTTATGTCCTAAGTACATATTATCATGTGTCATTTTGCCATTATCATGAGATAAAACTATCACCAACACAAACATAAAGACCGTATAAATCCTGGAATACAGAAAATAAATACCGTATTTTTCAAGTTATTTTCTTGGTTACTGTGAACTAAATTCTGAGGTCACTAGTTTGTTTTGCAATGTCACACTCTTCCTTCTTTTCATCCACTTAACTCTTTTATTCTTGTTTATGTCTTTGTATCTTGCATTACAAATTTTGTTTAAACTCTCAAGCACCAAAAGTAAATACAAATAGAGGCAATAAATACACACACACACAGACACACACAGACACACACACACACACACACACACACACACACACGAGCACTTCAAATTCCAATAATAGATCCCAAATTTTAAACATGTCATACTAAGTTCACCAGATCAGCAACCACAGATTCCCAGATTTGCCCCGTAGCTCCCATATCAGCTGACATCTCAGAGGTACCCAGGTGATTATTGGCTTTAAGTGCTTTGCCCTCCTCTCCAGGGGATGAGGGGGCACAGAGGGGCCACGTGCTTCTCCCTCCCTTACCCTGGGCAGCACTCTGGCCCCTGACCCCACCAGGAACATGAAAATCTATGCCTTTGGTTAAAGTTTTCCCAAGCTCTTCCCAAATCTTAATTGAATGATTAAAAGAAATACATAAGACAAATGTTAATAAGATGAATAATAACTGATTCTTTGGTGATTAGGTTTATCCTGAATCTGCAAAAAAGAAAAAAAAGGATTATTCTGCCTCATGCATACTTCCATCCCTGCAGTCACCTGATCTGAACACTCAACTTTTAGCTATTTATAACCTGCTTCGCTGCTAAAAGGATGATTCACAGAAGATCACCTCTTAGGTAAAAATCCTGAACTGCCAATTTGCCTCTAAGCACAAGCGCTAAGCCTATGTCCGGGCCATCTATTTCTGTAATCATTTGAAATTATCTATTCCTTGAAAAGCTTCCTTTATTTTGATGGCTTTTTAATACATGCTTGGGTAGAAGGTGCTGGAAACCCTGATGCACAGTTTTCATTTTTGTTACCCAAAAGGATGGAGATCACTCTTGTAAGGAATCTCTCTTTACAATAATAAAAACAGGTCCTAGAAATGTCAAAAGCTAAAAAGCTTATTTGTCGATTTCTTTTCCTTTAATAGAAAGTAAGAAAGACTTGTACCACCATTAAAGACTTCCTACCAAAATTACTATGAATGTTAGAAACTAGCCTCGCCAAGAAGATAAGTAACAACCTACTTCAGAACCACTGTGGAACAAGGTCAAAGCTATGAGAATGAAGCAGCAGCTTTCTATAAATCGGTCTAGTCATGCTGGCCAGAAGGATTGTACCGGACCCACCATGAAACTTCATGATCTATGAGCTGTTGTTCATGACGTTATGACAGACAATACAAATTCTACTGTAATGGTAATGCGCTTAAATAGCATAAGAATTACCAAACAGTCTAAAAATCCTTGGGACACAAATATAAAGTGACTTTAGATTTCTCTAATATCTGTCTCTAGCCAGGCCCCAATGAATTTGCATCTCCTTAGCATCATCTTGGAAACACTCCAATTGTCCTAGTCCCTCTGGGCCTAGCAGGTCCAGTTAAATCAAGTACCAACTTCATCGCATATTCTATTATTTACTATTTACTAATTTTAGCATCAGCATCAAACATTTTTCTACCAGGCCACTGATTTGCAACAACTTATTCCAAAACACCTGATCTTCTAATCACTGGGTCTGGAGCAAGAGGGTTACCGCAGAGAGGCTCAGCTGCCTCTAAGGGATTCAGCTGAGGCTCTCATCAGCACCTTCTGTTCTTATAAGAACGAGGGATCACCTGTGTGTGCAGCGGTGTTGGGGTTGATGAAGATCTCTAAATATAAACAGGACACATCACCTTCCATAACCTAATGGATGTAATAATATGCAAATGAGTGTATTTGTAAGGTACAGAAAAGTTAGTGTACTAAAGTAACAAAGTGAACCAAAGGACAGCTAGGAGACACGTGGATGAGAAAACAAAAAGGTTTCTCCAGAAAGGCCCAACTATGATGGCTTTGGGACGGAGGTATGAAAACTTCATGAAATAGATACATGTGAAAATAGGAAATGACATTATAAAGATATATGAGTAAATCTTTAAGTTTTAACTAAACATACACATGGTCACTTTTAGCACACAATTCATAACTCTCATTGTCATATGCTGTTCATAGTACTTTTGGTTATCATGAAGAAAACCTTAGGAAGAATTACTTTTACTTTGTGGAGAAAGATTTGTGTCAATTAGGAGAATTTGTGTTTATTCAATGGAACAATAGAAGAGTACAATTTTTTAATGTGAAAGGAAAAAATAGAAATATTACCCTATTGGGGGTTTATGGTGCTAGCAGGGACAAAATTTCCCCAAGTGACAATTTGAGATATATTTGACACTCTTAAAGAGTGTAAATGAGCGTTTGCCAAGAGGATTGAAGCCAAGCACTTGATCACAGAAACCAATGTCCTCTGCTATCTAGACGAGGGGAGACAGATCAGTGAAAAGACGGAGAGTGTGGAGGAGACGAGTACATACATGATAAGAACATCCACCAGAGAGAGAGCAAGATGAGCCATGTTGTTGTAGAAACGCACACAGACTATATTTTCTTGTATTTCATTGACTTTATACTAGAAATCATCAAAAATGTTTATTTACTTAGGCAAATCAAGAAATGTGAGTACTCTAATGTTTTTGTTAGGCTATATAATATACCAGAACAAAATAATTTATACAGCCTCAAGATAATAAATTGTAAGTCACTTGTTGTGTCCCTAATTTAAATAGGATATATATTTTAAGCCAAGGTAGAAGAATAAAAATAAAAGGAAATCAATACACTCCTTTATAACGCAAGCCTTAACAAAAACGTAAGTAATACTCCCTTCCAATATTAGTCTACTTTATCCAAGATTTTTTCATTCCTTTGGTTGTAGTTCAGGTAGGCCTAGATTTTTTTTTTTTTCAGAGTTTCATCCACAGTGCATAGTGCTATTGGAACTTAGTGGGACCTAGTTGAAGGAAGTCAGGTCACTAAGACACATGCTTTAAGGGAATATTCTAACCCTGGCCAATCTGTCAGTCAAGCAGCCTGCCCCTCCTGTCAAACCTTCTGTCTTTGCTTTCCGAGGAGCATGAGGCCAATAGATTCCTGCGTTGTGTTCCCGCCAGGACATTCTGTGCCTCAGCAGGCCTCAAAGAGCAAAAGCAAATAATCATGACCAGAAACTCTGTTTGGTCATTTGACTAAGATAACTTCATCGTCACTTCACCCAGACACTGTAGGATCTGTTAATTAGACCCATGGACAAACTTACCAACAAAGACACCTGATCACATGGCACTCATATTTTAGGCAGAAGAAGATAAATAACTCACAATAAGCAGAAATACAAGACCAGTATGTCCTGAGTTAGAAGATGATTTAGGACACTGAAAAATGAAAGGCCACAGCAGAGTGAGAGGAGACAAGAGGAAGTGTTTGAAATGTAAGCTGGGGCACATTAGTTTCTAATTCCTCTATTAACTCATGCAAGCGTGTGTTCTCCTGTATGCCAGACCAAGGTCCGTGGGTGTATTTACATTTCTTTCTTTTTCATACAATTTCAAAAGTGTTTCTCTTTCTGAGGATCAAAGATTGACAAACATTTTCAAACTCATTCGAACAAGATCATTCTGAAAATTTGCACTTTCTAGGTTTATAGAAATATTTCATTAACATTTTGGGGGTAAATGTTTCAAAATTCAACGCCTTTTAGTGAATTATATTTAGAATATCTTTGGATATCTAAAGATCCATATTAAAATTAGATTTACGGAGCTCCATCAGGGCTGAAATGTATATTTTTTAAAGTTTTATGCATATATCTTCTTACAATTACATGGTATTTAAAATTCGCATGAAGTAAAAACCAAAATAAAGTAAAATAAGAATTTTTAAATTTTTAATTTTTTTGCAAAAGGAGTAGGACATTCACTTTCTGAATCTCATGACTAATGAATTATGTATACAAAGACTTTAAAACCATGAGTATATCTATGATAATAAAATGATTTATTTTACATGTAGTTACAGTACAAACAGCAGGTGAGAATAAAATTATATCTGAACATCCTTCTTCACGTGCATGTGTAAAATTTTATGGGCTCAGTTATGACTATTATTCCTTTTATTATCCTACCAACAATTTACGGCTAATAAATAACCAAATTTTACAATTGATTCCTTTTATTCAAAAATGTACCAAATTTTACAATTGATTCCTTTTATTCAAAAATGTATTCCTTTTATTCAAAAATTCCTTTTCTTCAAAAATGCCACACTGAGAAAAAAAACAATTCAATTACTTACCAAAAAAATCACAATATAGTATAGTTCTCATTACCCGTATTCATGATTACATAGATAATTCATGGATATATGCAAAATACATACATTGGGGGAAAATAGTGCATACGCTTCAGAGGTGGATATCCACCTTATTCAGAGTAGTTTCTCAACTTGACTTGAGGTCCCAGAGAGAGGGGGCTTAATGGCTTCCATCTTTTCATGCTAAGAATATTTTTCACTACCTTCCATATCTGCTTTCATTAAATGTCTTTTCTTGGTTTAAAACATTCCCTACGGCAGGAGGATTGCCACGAGTTCTAGGCCAGCATGGAGTGCGTAGCGAGGTCAAGACCAGCCTGAACTATAGAGTGAGACTCTGGGAAAAAAAATTCATAGTGAATTTCTGATCTAGTTAAGAAACATAGATCTGATTTTCCTCACTCTTAAAACTGAAAGTATCAAGAGCCAACTCTCTTAGAAGTCTCAGACTGAGCAGGCTGGGGACCTGAAGACTGGAAGGAAGAGCAGTACGGCACTAGCCAATAGGACAAAGCAACCCAGACGCAGCAATCCCCCAACCTGGTGTCAGTGGTGTCAGGATGCATCCGAGGTAGAACCATACTTTCCCCAACAGAACTAAAGCACCTAAAAGTAACAAGTAAAGCCAGGCAGACTCACCAAGGGAAATTTGGATGGGAGAAACTTTCTCCTTCCAGTGGAGCAGCACTATGGCTTCCCAACAGTACCTGCAAGGAAACCGCACAGGCAGCCTTGTTCTCCTCAAGAATCCAACACAGCAGTGATCTCTGCCCCAAAACACTGCCCCTCAGAGATGAGAAACTCCTGTCACACAAAGGCCTGGCCAGCAAGGCCCCCACCATCTCCCTTCTGTACTAGGGAAAGCAAGAGCAGGGATCTGGCGCAGCAAACAGCTTTGTCCCACAAGGAATTAGTCTGTCATCTTCTACCCAAAGATCTTGGGGAAGCTGGGAGAAGTACATGGAGACCATGCCTCCATTAAGGCGAGAGAAGCCTCCTATTCACATAGACCTGGGACCGTTCTTTCCACCTAGAGACATCTAGTGGCCCAGCCTGGGAAGCCCCTTCTACCTCCTCAGAAGGCACCATCAGGAACTAGTGGGACACGGACAGCAGCAGACATAAGTCAAACAGACTGGAATAACTTGGCAAACACTTGGAAAATTAAACTGTAATTGAACCCACAGCTTAAAAACTAGGTCAGGAACTGAATGCTAAATGAAGCAGGATGAATTTCAATTAAGACAAAAAAGCATCTTTTATTCCCAGGATTCTAGATATAAGATAAAACGTCCAACAACAATTAAAAATGACTTGTCATACCAAGAATGAAAACCTTAAAGCCTTTTCTGTATAAGAAGAGACAATCAGCTAATGCCAACCTTAAAATCCATACCATGTGATAGTTATCAATGATTTTAAAGCAGGAAGCATATAAATATGTCAAAAATTACACATATATTTAAAATTTTTCATTTAAAACATTTTTAAATGAAAACTTTAGAGATAAAAAATACAATAACAAAAGGAAAATTCCTAGATGGCTATGATTTTATATTGGAGACTATGGATATAAAATCGATGAATTTCAGGACTCATCACTAAGTCATTCTATCTCCATTATAGACTGAATAATTAATAAGGCCTCAGGAAGTTATGAAACCAACAACGAAATGCCAAGAGTAACAACATATACCAAAACCAAAAGATAATTAATAGAATTGGACTGGAAGACTAATTTAAAGAACATAATAAAAGTTCAGCAATCCAAGTGGAGTATTTCCAAAGATATTTATGCCAAGATGCAACATAAATAATTTTAGTAATAAAAAGCAGAGGAAAGAGCCTTAAAATAAGCCTCCCTCCCAAAAAGTGACATACTGTTTATAGGAAAATTCACATATCAATTCATTTGTCTTTTGAAACCAGGACATTTGTGAAGGATGGTAGCTAGGGCTAAAAGAAAAGAACTATCTATTGATAATTCTCTATTCAGTTCAACGATGATTTGAATGAATGTTGAATAAAAGTATTCTCAGACAAAGGACAAATTAAAAGGATCTGCTGCTAGTAGAACTTATCTGAAAGACAGGTCAAAGAATGTTTCAAAGGTAAAGCAAACAATGAAAATGAGAATTGTGGAAAGAGGAAAAAAAGAACAATGGAGAAACAGAAACCGGAGAGTATAGAATGGAATGAACTATAGTACATGAATTTTATAAACTTATTCAATGATTAAAACAGAATTGTAACAACATAGAATACTCACAAAAGTCTTTATTTCTATTTGGTAAAGTGCCCTCAGTAGATATGTCTATTTCACACTCCACACAAGGTAGTAAATTATTGGTAGGATTCAGCAATAGTAAGTTTCACAAGAATAAGCTCAGAGCTCTATAGATCTCAATTAAATATTTTAAAAGAGTTCAAATAACCTAGAAAGAAAAAGAGAGAAAGAAAAATAAGTACAAGTGGAGACAAATAAAATGGCAAACTTAAACAGAAATGTAGATAACTAGTTACTTGGAATGTAAACGATCTAAAAACTCCAGTCAAAAGTCAGGGCTGTGCAGTGAGTCAAAAAGCAGACGCAGTCATATGATGTTTGAAAGAAAATCAATTTAAATATGGCAGTACAAGATACCATGCACTCAATAACTTGTGATTTTTTTCAAAAAGCAAGAGTGATTATATTAATGCCTGATATTGTAGACTTCAAAAATTATAATTAGAAATAAATCTGAACAGGATATTATCACATAGGGACAGAAGGATAAATCCTATGAGAAGATGCAATAATCCAAACATGAAAACAGCAAATAACAGAGCCTCTACACAGAAAGCAAAAACTCACAGAGCTGCAAGAACAAATGAGTAAACCTGCAATTATAGCTGGGCACTTTGTCATTTCTTTTTCAGAAACTGAAAGATTGAATCGGTAGTAAATCCGCAAGGATACACATGTGGATCAAAATGGTCTTGATGGCATGCATAGAACTCAACGGCAAAACATACTTTTTCTCAGTGCCCATGGAATCTTCACCATATTATAAGCCATAAAACAAAGTTCAGTATATATAAAAGTATTAAAATCGCATACACTGTCTTCTGTGATTATGATAGAATTGATGAGCCAGCTTCTCATTACTGAGACCCACAGCTCAAAGGAGAAAGACTTGCTTATAGCCTGACAGCATTCAGTCCTTGATTTTTGGTTTCATAGTAGAAACATCATGGTGGAAGGGCACTGTGAGGCAAAGATGCTTAGTTCATGGTGCCAGAAAGCAGAGCAGAAACAGTGCCAGGGAAGAAAGGGAGAGAGGCCAGGCAGAGATCATGAAGTTACGCCTCTTAGACTCACCAGACACACCCAGCAGATCCCAAGACAATGGAGGTGACACTCTACCCTAAGAGGGCAGAATTCAGCAACATAAATGCAAGAAAACTTCTAAGATCCTCAGGTCACTAAGGAAGTCTCTAAAACAATACATAGAGGTGAATGAAACTTAAAATACAGGCTATCAAACTATGTGGGATGGAGTACACTAAATGAAAGGAACACTAAATGAAAATGATACTGTGAAATCAATCATCAGGCTTCCTAACTAACAAACAAGAAGAGGATTCTTCAGTGAGAAAAGTAACAAGTGTATTAGCTTTGTATTATTGTCATAAAATGCCTGAAAAAAACTAATTATAAAAAAGTAAAAATGTTATTCAGATTCCATCTTGGCAATCTGGAAAAGAAAAAAGAAAAAAAAAAAAACGAGCATACTCTTGTGATAGAAGTGATTCACCCAAGTTAGCAGTTGTTACGTCAAGAGATAACAAAATTCTCCACAGGAACACTGTGTCAGCCGTCATCCGTTATTCACTGTTCATTGGTTGGGGACATGAGGAGGGCGTGAGGAGCACTAAAGGCAAAGACTACCTGATAGGCTGTGTTGCTCTTTGGGTTCTCCTGTTGCAACTCCTGAGCTGAACTTCTTGAGCATCCCTGTACAAAGCTTGACTTTGTGTGTATGACACTGGCTCAAAGATAGCTACTCGCTCATTCTTTAGCAACCTGACTGGCCTTCGCAACTTTCTCTGGCCTGACGACAACTCTCCTTGATCCAGGAGGTAACCAAGTAATGACAACCCTGATCCCCACTGAGCACCTGTCTTCCTTAACCCATAACCTACTTTTTTGCTGTCCTGACACATCAGACAACTCAGTTTCATCCTTTTATGCCCACTCTCCAACTAACATTCCAGGTAAACAGCCTAACCCTCAACTCTTCTGCTGGCTGATTCACTCATATCAAATAAAAGCTTTCTGCAGCCCCTAATCAGAACCTCACATCTGGTCTTGCAACCTAGGCCTAAGGTTATGGGGTCAATAAACTTTTACTTCAAATTATCTTGTTCCCAGCAACATTTTTGGTTTCATCTGAATCTTCCTTTAACCTAACAGCTTGGAAACATTACCAAATCAATAAGTGATGTTATTGACAGTTCTAGCATGCATGCCAAGTACCAAACAAAAAGAAAGTACTAGGACCAATTTTTTGTGTCAAAATGTGTTAAGCTACAAATTTAAAGCAGTCCAGTACCAAAACATGACTGTATAACCTGAACAAGCTAACAAAAAGGTGAGAGATGGAAGTAGTAAAACTAGAGTGATTGCCTAGGCCCTCACACACCCTGGCAAGGATCCTGTGCTGGTGCTGAGAGTACCAGTTTGTGAAATCCTCCAAACGCTCTAGGGGTAATAGTCCTGGAGGGGGAAAGTAGCTCACTGCTCTCCCTGGCCATCACCCCCACAGAACCAGTAGATCCCACAGGCCCTTCTGTTGAGACAGGAGACCCAGAGACAAAGACAAGAACCAAAACTCTGTGGACATTGGGCACTGTGGGAAATGGAAGCCATAAAGAACTAGCGAAGCCTGATGTAGATGTAGACGCCACCATCACCAACCCACATAGCCTTGGCTGTGGCCTGTGTCTTCAGGGCACGGGGCACTGAGGTGACTGACCCACAGTCCTGGCTCTGGCTTGTTCCCGTCCTTCACTCTCCTTCAGCACAGGGGACAGTGGTTGCTCCAAGTCTGAGAAATATGGTGAACCAAGGAAGCTAGTATGTGCGAGCACCGGAGGATAGGAAAACATGCCGGATCAAAGAATTAGTGCTGAGCTTTCTTCCCCATTTGATCTACAACCTTAAGCACAAAAACACATTCATTAAGAAACAAGGCAACAAGATGCCTGCAAAAATTTATAAACCCCCCCCCCAAAACAAATCTAATAGACACTAAAAGAGATGAATTTTCAGGTAAAGAACTCAAAGAAATAAACAGTAAAAGTGATTGAAGATATCAAAGAGGATACAATAGGCAGGCGAGTGAAACAATTACCAAGATGATTACACAGCCTTCCGAAGATGCGTGTGAGCAGCTGCACGAAGTGTGCGCTGAGGTAAGCGACAGTTTAAAGGGACAATTAAGCAGCTGAAGGGACTGAGGAAGACAGCGCAGGAAAGCGGGGGAGGCTGAGCGGGAGGAAGGGAATCGAAATCATGGAAATACATGGCACGTATGTGCTGATTCTGGGAAAGAAAGGTAAACATTACATATCACAAACATATGCTGATTAAAAAGTGAAAATAATTCATTTAGCTAAAGGTTCAAATGTTATGGTAAAGTCTCGGCCTGTGAACAGGGACTCAGGCCAATGGCAAGTGGAAATGAAGGTATTGTGGTTTGAATCCGGAATGTCCCCCAAAAGTCTCATGTATTTGAATGTTATGGATTGTCTATGGAACTATGCAATGTTTAGAGATCAGGGCCTGAACGGAAGGGGTGGATTGCAGATATGTGGATTAGATTACAAGTGTGTGCTAGATTAGAACCCCATGTGGAAGGAAGGGGTGGAACACTTGAGGCTAGATCCAGAAGGAGTGAGACCTGACAGGATAGATAGATAGATAGATAGATAGATAGATAGATAGATAGATAGATAGATAGATAGATACAGATATAGCCACCTCCCTCTGGGACTGAACTCAATTCGACTTGACTTGACTTGGCTTGCTGTTTGCAATATTGTGAGGAGCTGCCTTCACCTCTGCCTCTGCCATGTCCTTCCACTGTTGCCAGCCACCCGTGAGTGGACTGTGACCTTCTGAAACTATAAGCTAAAGTAAACTTTTCCTCCCCAAATTTGCAGACATTGAGTATTGAGTCCACAATGATGAGACAGGAAGGAAAACATATTGGAGCAAGGAATCACATTCCCAGCCAGGAACAGAGTGAAAAGAAGAGACCGAATTTTCTTCTTTTATTTATTTGTCTGGTTTTTGTTTGTTTGCTTGTTTCGAGACAGGGTCTTGCTCTGGATCTGATCCTGAACTCACTAGGGAGCCCATGTTGGCCTTGGACTTAGGCAATCCTCCTACCTCAGCCTCCTGAGAAGTGCTGAGATTACAGGCATGCACCACCTTGCCCAGTGTTGCGGTACTGGGGACTCGAACTTTGGTACTTAGTGCTTGACTTAGTGCTTGCTAGGCAAGCACTTTAACTGCTGAGCCATTCCTCTAACCTCACACCCTCCCCCTGCCACTTTTTTTTTTTACAGATTTCCTCCCTTTGTAACAACACTTGTTTTAAAAAGTACCTATGCTCCAGTATCCAAAGGACCTCCCACATCTTAAATACCCAGCACCTTCTCAGCACCGCCAACAAGCTTTCAATCATACCTGCCTTTGGGGGGAGGACCGCCAACCATATCTGAGCTATAGTAACAAGAGAATACTACAGTTTTATATTCATAAACTCGACAACTTAGAAGAAACAGAACAGTTCCAGAAAACTCAAAAACTAGTACAATTTAACCAAAAGTAAATAGATAATCTAAATTTGTTCTAAGACAAAACTAGAGGTGGAATATAAAAGTTTCCTAAAGATGGATCTTTTAGATGGTTTTATAGTAGAATTCTACCAAATATCTAACAAAGAATTAACACCAATTTTGCACAATCTTTTTCAGAAAATGAGAAAAGAAATACTTCCCAACTAATGTAATTAGGCCAGTATCATTCTCTTCATACCAAACAGGGAAAAATAGTGCAACATCAAAATAAAACTACAAAACAAAATCCCTCATAACTTTAGACACAAAAGTCTCCGGTCTTATGCACAGTAAACTAAACCCAGTATTAATGGACTTCCGTAATTTTGATTCCCTCATTTGTCTGGTCATATTATTTATTCAAAAATTTAGATAAATCAGTGGTATATGTAGGCAGTTGGGGTCCTGGTAAGAATATTCCCTTGGAGAAATGTGATGACAGATGTTCAAGTCAACATCAACGCAATTTTTCAGAACATTAACTTTTCGTTTAGTCTTAATGACTTTCCCAATGTTGGACATAATACCTAACCTACTACTTGAAGGAGGAAAAGTTTTGGGTTTTTTGTTTTGTTTTGTTTTTAGTTTAAGATGTCTCAGTCCACGCATGGTTGGCCAGATTCAAGGCAGAAAGTGCTTGGTGCTACGGCCTGGCAGAGATCAGCTGCTCATCCCGATGTAGCCAGGTAACACAGAGGGAAAGGATCAGCAAGGGAGGTAGACAAGTTCTTCTGGGTCATGGTCCTAGTGACCCATTCCTCCAACCACACCCCACCTTCTAACAGCACATGAAATCACTGCTGGATTCACCCACTGTTGAGCACGGTACTTCCATGATTTTGTCGTCTTATAAACACATGAGACTTCAGGAGGGACCTTTCAGATTTAGACCACAAACCATTAAAACTATGCCAGGAGTTAATCTAAAGTTCTATCTAAAACAAGAAACTAGTTATTTATACAATAAAAAGAAGGTTTTTTTCTAGCATAAAATCATGGACGTACATTTTTGTTATGGTTTAGGAAACTTTTGTTCAAAAGTCAGCACACAAGTCCCCAGGATGGCGCTATTGGAAAAGGGTAAAATGCAGAGAAATTCTTCAGATCATTGAGAGGGTGTCCCAAAGGAGGTAAGGCCCACTAGCCCCTGCATCTCCGTATCTTTCTGGCCACAAGGTGAGTAATTTTGTTTGTTCTAGCATGTGCTCCTGCTATGATGTGCTGCCTCTGTACAGACCCAGAAGAAATAGTCTAGTTCGTTGTGGGTTAGAACTTCTAGAACTAAAAGCCAAAACCCCTTTGCTTTTTTAGAAGTTGATATTCTTAAGTGTTTTATATAGTGAGGGAAAGCTGATGAGCACAGTTATATTCTCTATTTGCCCCTCCAGAAGAACTCCTGATCCTTTCCTATTGTGTTCTGGGACTTGGGGGCTTACCTTACCTAGACCAGAACATCCAGGCTCCCTCACCCTCTGGCTTCTACTTGCCTTGGGTCAATGGTGAGCGCTAGGAACAGATCAGAGTCAGTGGGCAAAGATTATGCATTTACTCTTTTTCTGTCTTCCTTCCTGGTAGGAGGTAGTAAGATATCTCCATGAAAGCCCAGAGCTCTGCCTGGAACCCTTCTAAGGTGCAGGTACAAATCTCTCTTCAGGTTCCCATGTTCACCTTCTCCCTGTTCCCTGCTGTCCTGGATGTTTTAGTGTCTCCCTGCTCTTGCAGTTCCCAGAGATTTCTGTCATGTCTTGTTAACTGTAGCAGCAGCTTCTAGCTAGGTCCTCTGTGCTCTAGTGAGCATATTAGGCTCTCCTTAGTCTCCTCACTTGAAAATGCCACCCTATTTTCTGACCATGACTTAGATGTCTACAGAGCCACTAGTAAATGAAGATGGTGCCTCAAGGATCTCACCCTCATGTGCTTGTTAGAGAAGGGTGACATCGTGCAGGTTCCAAAATCATTGATTTAGAAGCCTCAGCAGATATCACAGGATCAAGTAAAAATATCTATAAAAATTTCCCATATACTTTACTTTTTTATAATTTTATGAGAATTCCAGCAAATTCTCTTGGCACTATAAAGTGGAGTGGGTTCTCATCTAGACAAATGCTCAGTAGAATTCACCAAATTAGGCAGGATCCTGAGAAATCAGCTAGAAAACCCTCCAAAGTCAGAGCTATATAAATAGACCAAAGAAGGACTGTCACTTATCTAAACTCATAAAGTTTCAAGGCAAAAGTAGCTATAGACATTAAGTTTCCTAATTTTAATCTAACAAACCAGGCTAACTCTTTCAAATTTTACTTTGCAACTGAACACCATTTTGAGCACGTGCTGCTGCTGGGAATCTTGATCTGCACATTGAATCCATGAGCCATATACAACTTTGAACACATAAGCATTTACATGTGCTTACAGGTAAAACTGCAAAGAACAAATAAACGCTCCACCCTGAGCATCCTGGAGGTATAAATTTGACCGAATATATTGACCAAAAAATCACAGTTTTTGCCATGGTCACATAAAGTCCAGCAAATAGCCCCTTTGGGATATTACAGTAACAGAAACTGAATGATTCAGCTTTTTTTTTAAAAAAAAAGTCTTTTAAATTGTATTCATATTTTTATCAATAATATCCCTGTGCCTTAATTACCAAATAAAAACTTCTAGCCCACCATTATGATCTTTAGTGCCCTGAAGTTTGTGTTTCATAGCTGACAATCTGTGCCCTCCAGGTATACAACTGCCAGCAAAGCTACTTCAGGCTAGACCATATGCCATCCATGAACTCAGCCAAATATCGCATACCATATGTCAATATTTCTGCTTCTGTATCCTCAATGTAGTTTCAAATAATTTTTATTTGGAAACCAACGTGTCTATCAGACAGCATTTCAGAAACATCTCCTTTCCTCTGGCCTTTCTTCCCATGTTTATAGATGTGCCTTCAAATTGAACAGAGAGGGAAATGTACTTTTTGTGATAGTGATTTTTTTCTCTTTCCTTCCTCTTTATTAAGCTGGAAAAAGGAAATGAAAACTCTGAGCAATGGAGTTGGACACCCTATAAACTTCATTTATTTTTGACAGGCAGCAGACCCGCACACTCTCTTCACAGTGGTGTGGGGCAAGCTTACTACATGTGTTTGCTTACTGCTTAGGCTAGGATGTTATACAGTACAATTTTCTAAAGTGGCATCAAAGTGCACAAGACAGTATAGAAATTAAAGCAACACCAACAACAGGGTGAGTCCAAACTACTAAACTCATACTGGTGTCATTTTCAGCTCTGTTTTTTTTTTTAACAGGAGTAAACTGCCTTGAGTTAAATCTCATAGATTTTCAAATCCTACATACCATTCCAAAATGTGAAGCAAGCACGTGTTAGGAACATTTGGGGGCCAAATGCATGGACCTCTGACCACACAAAGGGCGCAGTTGAAAAGCAGAAAAAGGCAACCCAGAAAAAGTACATTTTTGGCTTCTATTATAAAAGCAAAGCACTTGAATGAAAATTAAAAGAAATAATTGTGAAGGGTCAAGAAATGGCACAGCAAGTAAAACGCTTGCTTATCAAAAGCAAAGCCCTGAGTTCAGTTCCCTAGCATCACGTAAGCTGGGCATGGTGGCGCATGCCTGTAATCCCAGTACTCAGGAGTCTGAGGCAAGAGGATTGCCTTGAGTCCAAGGCCAGCCTGGGCTCCATAGTGAGTTCAGGATGAACCTGGACTACAGAGTGAGACCCTGTCTCAAAAAAGAAAAAGAAAAAAAGACTTTATGAAATCTCTACATGGCTTCTTGAAAAAATCTATATTGTTCATTCAACTATCAATTTTGCTATTTCAGTTAGACATAAAAGAATAAGCAGAGGACGAATACATTTGGGAAGTGGGGGAGTCTTGAAACCCAAAAAGAAGAGCCATGTGGGGAATGAGGGTTCACAGGGGACAGAAGAGAGAGAAAGGGAAATTCTACCTACTCCACAGGCCAGGCGGGGTCCAGTGCTGCGCTCAGAGGAGGGAACAATGCGACTTCTTCTTTACTTCTTCTGGACAAAGTGGGCCGGAAGTCAGGGGGGCCACAATTCGGCATGACATGTCTGCCTCATGTAAACAGTGAAAAACTTTTGCAAACCAATGTTTCAACCTAACAACCATGGTAAACACTGTTTCTGCACTTAATGAATTCAAAATGTCATATAACTCACTTTAGGAGCAAAATGTTTCCCAGGTAAGAGATCTCTTTTATATAGGTGCATTAGTTGGGGTTTTCTAGGCAAACAGAATACAAAATATGTAAGTAAAATTATTAGGTCATGAGCAGAAACTGCTATCTGCAAGATCAGAAACAGTGGCGTCCAAAGTGGCCACTTGCACATGTAGAACTGGAAGAGCCAGTGGTTGCTCAGATGGGAAGGCGGAAGCTGTAGAGCAAGAGGGACCAAGCGTGCAACAACAACTCAAGGCCGAAGGCCTAGACGCTAATGTAGAATTACGGTGGTGTACAGTGAAAGAATGAACAAATTGGAGGTCGACATTCAAAGGCAAGGGCTCCGACAGGAACTCCTCCAAGAGAGGGCACTCCATGCTTCTTTCCCTTTTTGTTCCATGTCAGCTACAGGTCTAATGGCTGGTGCCGCCCACATCAAGAGTGAGTGTGGTCCGCAGTTTGCTGGCTTACATGTCAGTCATCCACAAACACACCCCGAACGGTGCGTTACTGATCCGCTAGGCATTTCTGAATTCATTCAAGTTGCCGAAACTTGATTAAAGGTCATGAGATACAATCAGAACAGCAACAACAAAATTCACCCATAAACAGTTTTTCTTTACTCAGAAAGAGCTATAACATTATAGAAAGAAATGAGGGAAAGCTTAAAATTAATCTGAGACACCTTTTGTATAAAATAATTTTAGTCCTACACAGTGATGCTTTAGTAATATCATTCCACCACATTAATTCCATTGTTCAATAACATCCTGAACATAATTACATATGGATTTATGTGAATTTATGCAACCCATTAATTTGTCCATTGGTAGGACCTAAGCCTAGAAAATTAAAGTTTGAAAAATAAGTGTTTAAAAGAGCCATTTAATATACGATTAGCTCTTCTCATTTTAATAATTTTAAAATATTCTTATTGCTAAAAATCTTAATTGTGATCAATTTACTCATTTCCAAATTTTAAAATCCCTTGAAAACCACTGTGAAATTATCTTTTTGAGATATTTATTATTTGACTTGTGCTTTCTTTAACCGCTTCTCCTGAGTAGAGTACAAGGAACATTAGGACAAATTCATCACATACTTCACCAGTGCTGTATCTCCAGCGCTGGGAAAAGCTGAGGGTAACCTTGAAGGGTGAATGGATAGATAATGTGATAAAGTAATTTTTCTGTATCGATCTTCATCAAAAATGTATAAATGCTGAAAGTACTAAAGGATTATTTGAATGGGTGGTTAATCAACTGGCTAGAAAAGAATGGAATCTTAATAATAATTTATATCACTATTTTATTTCTAGGTCTAAATGCTACTATGAACCTCATGGAAAAATTAAAATTATTTCCAAATATCCTTCCATTATTAGTGCATCCCTAGCTTATCGATTTACTGCCAACATGGTTGTTGTCATATTCTCTACAAAAAAAATCAACTTCAATAATACTATTATAAATATGATTCTTCAAGGAAATACTAAGAAAAAATTAGACCAGCTTTGTCTGGTAGTAAGAAAGATCTAGGTCTAAGAGTCAAAATTCTACTCTGAACATTTACTTACCAGTTTGGGCAACTTATATGAATTACTGGCTCTCTCTGAACAAAAGCACCATCTCCAAAATGGCAGATTTTATATGATTTTGAAGAACTATTCAAACTCTAAAAGTAGATCAGAGCAATAAATGGCTAACAAGGGAGAAAGCATACCACGCACAAATACACAATAATAACAACGTCACATATGGTCCTCAATAAGTCCCAGACATTCTTCCAGCCACCAGCATCTTATTAACACCCGAAATCTCAAGCAAGGCTACGAGGCAAGTCTCAATCTCTTCATTTCAAGAAAGGAGAAACTGAAACCCAAATGACCTGCTTAAGGCCCCAGAAGATAGACAAACACAATTGAAAATTTCTATGGTACATCCTCTTCTGGTGTCTCATCCACTCATCTTCCTGTCTTTGTGACATTTCTGATTCAGTCTTGCGCTTCTTTCTGAACTTGGAGGACATACATTTAGGCCCATCTGAGACCCTTTGCACCTTTCACCCCACTGTTTGGAGGGTTACTTCCTAGATCTTTGCATGGCAATACCCTCTCACTAATGAGGGCTCACATTAATGTTCAGAGTCCTGTGTCCCACTCAAAGTTATCACTTCACATGGCCACTTTCTTTACCTTCCTAACATCCACAAGGATTTGAAACTGCCTCATTTGATTGTTTATTAGGTTTACTGTTTGTCTCTCCTGCCTAGAGCACATAAATTCCTTTGTAAATTCACCACTGTCTCTTCAGGGCCCAGAGCCACACAGGGTACAGAGTAGTTCGTGACTGCAAGAACAAATGGATGGATAAATTAATGACAACCTAATAAAAACAAGTTTTCTATATTCATTTTATTTATTCAAAAAAGTGTGAATCTTAAAGCAACTCCCAGAAAACACGGAATCTCTGATGTGCCATTTAAGTAAGAAGCATATTCAGACAAAACAGAAATGAGTTTACTGACAATATTTAGTATCAGCATTTCTCAGAATTTCCGCTTTACTGTCAACTCCCTTCAAAATAATTATGTAAACATTTCATTTCTTTTATTAAATGAATGTGTTCGTTTCAGAGAACAGTTCAGATCTTTACTAAATCACCCAAGAAACAGTGACAATATGAGTCATCAAAAACATTAAGCTCACAGAATCTAATACTTCCAAGAAGCCTTAAATTTTATATTAAAATTTATATGCTTAAAGTGCATAGCACAAGTGATGTGCAGAGACAGAAGGAGCATCAGTCGTGTTTCATGTCCTCCCTAGGGAAGGTAGCAAAGTGCCTTTTTATCCACACAGAAAGAGCCTGTAGAGCATGCAGATAGCAAGTCTTGAGCCAGGCCTGACTGCATATGGGGGCAGCATGAAGAACATAGGGATCCCTAGACTCGGAGGGTAGGTAACAAGGAAAGATCACAGCCCTCACTGCTCAAAATGCTCATGCTCACTTCTATAAATTACCTAAGGTCGCTTTAAAAATACATAAAGCAAAGAAAGGAAAGATAAAATAGAAACAAGCAATGTAATAAATGGGCCAAGGAAAACTGCAAATGAAAGAAACTACCTGAAGCCAAGACTGAAGCAGACACCTAAGACGCGGGTGGATCTGACCCACCTTCAGAAGAAGGTCACACGTTCCTGCTGCACCATCCAGCTTGCAGCACCAGAAGGGCCTTAGCAAACAGCCAGGAAGACCAAGATTCCAATGATCAAAGTAGACACGTTATTCCATAGTGTGGACAAGAGGTAAATGCAGCCCAGGAAAGACATTACCTTTGAGATCAAAGAGATTCTTCTCACCTGGGTACTCACAAAAATGACCTGGGGTGAGGTGACAAACTCAAGAGCACTCTTAACCCCAAGGCAGCAAAGTGCCCCCTTTGGCTGCTCCCTATAGTCTCTCAGTTCAGGGTGTGACACTGCATCTAAGAATGAATTTGTTAAAAGCATTGGTATGAGGAGCCAATACAATCTTCCTGAATCTTCCTGCTGAACTACACAGCATGGTTGATTCTGTGCATGAACATGTGTGCACACACATGCACACCCCCTAAATACTGCATTCTTGGATTTAAGCAAGCTTCCCATAAAGTTGGGGCAAGAAAAACCTTAAGGCTAGACTCCTAACAGTTACTTGGAATGGAGATGTGTTGCTTTTCCCTTAAGCTAGAACCATATATACTATAGCTATAAATCACATGGTGAGACCATCTAAGTTGAGATGGCCTAATACCCACTGAGAGAAATCAAGGAAATTGCCTGCAAGGATATACGATGAACAAAAATTCTCCAGTCTCTTAGAAACAGGCAAGAAGTTCTTCAAAATGTAACTTCGGATTTATAGAGGAGGAGACCAATAGGTCTCCAAATTTTTTAACTGGTGGAAATATGGCTTAAAGTTTAACCAAAATTACCCAGATCACAACTATTATGGAACTTAAAGCAAAAAACAAAGTGAAAAAGGGGGGTAGGGTGGGAGAGAACGGAAGTAGGGGAGGGTGGGG